>JAQPPZ010016976.1:0-463294 GCA_028583015.1 Wollemia nobilis | reverse complement strand
GACTACTCCAAAACTCTACCAGGGATAGAACATGAAAACATGGATGGTTCCATGTGCTCCACCAATGGTGCCAAATATCTCTAGCAAAGGAGCATTGGAAAAATAAATGAGAAGAGTCATCCTCATTCTTACTGCAAAGGACACAAAAAGAGGGGCCCTAAAATCTATTGTTCCTCACATTATCCCAAGTGAGGCATTTAGTACGAGCTACTAACCAGAGAAAGAAGTTACATTTTGGCTAGACAAATTTGTTCTAGACATTTTTTCACCAAGTGACAGGAAGACTCCCATACTTTTGCTTATCAAGAACTTGATAACCATAGGCTACCGAGTAGGTTCCCTTAGGATCAAGGTTCCAAGCCAGAATATCTTTACCCCTCAATGAAGAATAAGGCCTCCCCGTAAGAATAAGAGCAAACACATCTCTGTCCTTGGCCATTTCCACCTAGGGCCATTCTTGTGGATATTTCCACCTGTACATCTCCATATTTCCAAAAGACTAGATTTTTTTAAGTCCTCCACATAAGACCAGCCTGCTTCCAAGAAAAAATTGCTTAGGGAATGTAACCTAGGATATTGATTCAATATAGGAGGGTGGCCATCCCAAGAATCCTCCCAAGAAAGAGTATTTGATCCCTGATTGCAAATCCAGAACAAACCCTGCTTGATTAAATTAGTTCCTCTTTTTGGAGTGTCCTAGATAACATAAAATTTCCCAACAAAGCTAACTCTAGGTATCTCAACCTCAAAAATACATCTCAAGTATTTACAAGATAATAATTTAGCCCAATTCTAATCTTGAGAGGTACACCATCTCCAATAAAGTTTTGCAGCCAAATCCTACCCAAAAATAGTTTTCTATCGCAACCCAAGGCCTCTCTCTTGCACCACCCTACATATAGAATCCCACCTAACCAAACTCCATTTAGATTGATCAAGTTTTCTAGACCATAAAAATTATCTTGACAAAGCATCCATGTCCTCGATGAAGTGAGAGGGAGCTATTTATACAAAACATCTATAAATGGGTAAAACTTGAACAACATATTTTAAAAGCAACACTCTACCTAGAGTGGATAGTCATCTGAAAGTCCAGTGATTCACCTTCCTTCTAAACTTATCAAGCATAGACTTCCAAGAAGATATAGGTAGAGGATGAGATGAAATTGGAATACCAAGATAAATGAAGGGGGGAGTCCCAACCTAAAATCATAGAATGTGAGAAATATTGGCTTGAATAAGTGGAGGGTATTGAAGAAGAAAATAGAAGACTTATCCTCATTAATCAACTATCCAGAAGCACCAAGATATATGTCAAGATACTATCTAATATTGCCAACTTCCCTGATAGTGGCAACTCCCAACAAAGTAGTATCATCAACAAATTAAAGGTGGGAAAGAGGTGGCAAACTACTATCCCACTTCCACCCCTAAATGAGACCTTGCATGACTTGAGACTTGAGCAATATTCCCAACCCTTCTTCCATAATGATAAACAAATAAGGAGATAAAGGATCTCCTTGCCTCAATCCCCTTGAGGCCTCAAATAGCTCTAATGGCTCATTATTAACAAGAATAGAGAATGAAAAAGAAGAAACACAACTCATCACCCATCTAATCCATTCCTCCTCAAATCCAAAAGTAGTAAGAACTTTATGAAGAAATGATCATCTGACCCGATCATAGGCTTTGGCCATGTCCAACTTAATGAACATAGTTTTCTCCTTAGAATTTTTCATCGAGTGAATATATTCTATAGCAATAACAACCCCATCCAAGATTTATCGGCCAACAACAAACCCTCCTTGCTCCTCAGAGATGATTTTACTCAACCATATCTTCAACCTCTCAGCAATAATTTTTGTGATGATCTTATACACAACATTGCAGAGAGAAATAGGCCTAAACCTATCCAAGGAATTTGCTCCCTCTTTTTTGGGTATAAGCACCAAAAAGGTAGAATTTAGGGTCCTTAGCATCTTTTTGTTCTTTTGGGACTCATGGACCACCTCCAAAAGATCAAATTTTATTAAATCCCAAAAATCCTGATAAAACTCAATCGAGAATCCATATGGGCCTGGGGCTTTTCCTTTTTCATATTGAATACAACATTTTCCAAATCCTCAAGGGAAATTGGACCCATCAAGTGCTCATTCATATCTCTAGAAACAATCATTGGAATATAGTTTAGAATAAGATTTTCATTCTCATCATCTGATAGGGAGTCCTCCTTGAAGAGAGAGGAAAAATACCTCTTAGTCTCTTTTGAAATATCCCTAAAAGAAGAGAACAAGACACATTGAGAATTCATAAGAGAGGTAATCAGGTTACCATTACGATGAGCCTTAACTGAGTTGTAAAATAAGGTTGTGTTTGTATCTCCTTCCTGAAGCCAATATACTAAAGCTTTTTGTTTTCAAAACATTTCTTCCCTCAGTTCCCATTTAGAAAGGTCTTTCGTAGCCTCAGATTCTTCAACAAGAAACTCCTTCATGAATCCTTGATCTCTAATATTCCTTGAATCTTCTTCCATCCTCCTAAGAGTTTCCAACTTAGCCAAGGAAAGGTTCCCAAAATTCAATCTATTTTATCTCTTCAATTTATGTTTTCCAAATTGTAGTCGCTTCATAAAGGAATACATAGCAGTGCCATGAGGAGGTTTTCTAGTGGTCCACTAGCCTCACATGAAATCATGAAGCTTAGTATCATGAAGCCACATAAGTTGAAACTTAAAGGAGAGATTATTTTTTAGCCCTAAATCCAAAGAAGAGAGTTTTATAGGCCAATGATCAGATCCCCTACCCTCCATAATCATAGAACTAGCACTTATGTTATTACCCATCCGATAACTAGATATCAAAAACCTATCCAGTCTCTCTGAGATGGAAGCTTACCAACACCTTCTATTGTGCTAAGTAAATATCCCATTATCTGGCTTGATGTCAACCAATTTTAGGGCCTGGATATGAGCACTTAATGCAAAATAAAAAGGCTCGAGATGGTCCACCCCACCACGTTTATGCTATAGACAAGTGATAGAGTTGAAGTCTCCAACAAAATTCCATGGGTATAGGGGAACCAAATTTATCACAAAGAAAATGTGCTTCCACAAATTCTCTTTACCATTGTAATCAACAAGAGCATACACATTTGTAAGTAGGATGCTTTCACTAGATTCATTGGCATGCCCGACCATCAAAATAGACCATATGCTAGAAATCCAAGTAAGAGGGGATATCTTAACCGGATCCCATAAAGAAGTGACGCCACCAGCTATCAAAATGCACCAATACACTAGTATTGTCCTCTTCTCCACAACTTGGGAGCAATATTGAACATACTATCAATAGCCAATTTATTCTCTTGAATAAACACCACATTCGAAGAATGCAAACGAACCAAATCATGAACAAATTTTTTTTGGGGGATGTTGTTCAACCCCCTTACATTCCATGAGAGGATAATCATTTTTGGGGGTTATAAAAATGGGAGTCCAATGTTCTCACCAAGCCTGACTCCACCAAAGTCTCCTCCATTAACTTAATTTTATATTGGTTCTTCTTCCGACCCACCTTCATATTCTTATCCGAAAAACATTTTTGAATTATTTTTTACTGCAATCCCAACACCATAGGAGTTTTGGAGTCCAAGGATGACTACATCAGTGCCTAAGTAGGAGAAGGCATAACTAAATTTGTACCACTTTCCACAATAGTTTCCCTTATAGGGCTAGACCCATCCATGTCCCCTATACTTAGATCCAAATCCCTTTGTTATTCATTTAAACCCCCTAGATCTAATTCCTTAAGTTACCCCTCAAGAAGAGACATCTGATTCGGCCTTGTTATATTTTCATCAAGTAGCAATGTTTTAGGTATCTCCATGCACTAATCAAGATCATATAATATTTCAAAACGGTTGAGTAGAGCATCTAGCTGGCTATCCTTAAGGTCTTTGTTTGCCCTTCATCCTCTATTTCAAGATTTTACTAGAACAAAACCTTCCTTATCCTATTCCCCTTCCTTTATCAGGGATTTTCCTTTATCCAAAATTTGTCTAGATGGAGAGGGCCCAGGATTTGAAGCCATAGGTAGGATAAACTTAGGGCATTTTTCTTTGCAGGTGGCCATATTCACAACAAATCTAGCAACGAAATGGAAGATCTTCATAGTCAAGTTTTTGAACCCATATAGTTGATCCAAATTGTATTTCAATAGAATATGGAATAGGATTATTTAAGTTAATTTCAACACAAATACGAGCAACAAAGATTAGATTTTTATCTAATATCTTTTGTGACGGTCCAACCGGCTTCCCAACCAGAAGGGTAATCTTATGAAAGATATCAATTCTCTAGAATTCCAACGGGAGCCATGGAAGTCACAACCATACTGGAACCCACGATGGCTGCACCTTTCATGGGTTGAAACCCACATGCCAAGGTTTAAGAAAGAGTCCCACTTGGTTATAGAAATAAGGACCCCCTTCAAATTCTTTGTCACAATCTACAATACAAGAGAAAGCCACCATAAAATAGTTGTTCGCACTCAACATCACCTCCACATTGCCTTCAGGATTCCAAGTTTTCCTGACCCAAGCCTCCACAAAGGGGAGAGAAATTCGAATGCCCAAAAATTTTCCAATAAGGGCATGTTTTGTTAGACACTCCACACCTTTCCCCACCGAGTCTGGTTGAACCACTAGAACTGGCCTAGCTTCACATTGTTCCAAACATCCATTGTTCTTTAACAAGAAGTTCCCGACATGCATTGGAAAATCCTATTCCTTCCAGTCATTTTTAGATGAAAAAACATCATGAGCATGCACTCTCTATGCCGAACCCGATGCCATCATGACATTCCTCAAAATTTTTAGACCTCCTCTATAAGTTGCTGCCATCCCCGCAGAGCAGTTTTTCTTCATCAAACCCTAGTAGAGTAGTTTTTCCTCATCAAACCCTAGGAGAGCTCAAAATTCCACTCTCAAGTCCCCAACTATTTGTGTTATTATTATTATTATTTTATACTTCTTATTTTTTTAGAACAATATTATTATTAATATTATATGTCAATGGGTTATGGTTCAATGGTTTTATTGAAACATATGGATGAGATAAGTTACACCAAAGTTTATATTAATGTACAAAGGAAAGAAAACCCTTTCCAAACCCTATATATATATTCTTCTAATTTTCTTTTATATTTTTTAATATATATAATTAAAATATTTTTTAATTATTTTTTATTATTATGATGTTTTTTATATTATTTTATAAGATTTGAAAAAAAATAAAAAAATCATTAAAAAAATATATTTTTATTTTACATAATCCTTATATTTAATATTGTTGTTTCTAAAATTTTAATTTAAAAGTAAATTAAAAAATAATTTTAATAAATGAATAATCATATTTTTATTATTTTTATTATATTAATTATATTATTTTGATGGATAATTAAATGTAAACTTTTTTCTTCCTTATTATTTTATTTACAATTTTACTTTTAAAGTTAATAAGATTAATATTTGTACATAAATAAATGAACAAATCGATATCATCCTTTATAAATAATAGAGATACTGTTAGAATTTCACAATAATAAACATGCAAAACATTACACAAAAGATAAAGAGAAGAGTGGAACTGATTGATTTATTCTAAGGATCAACTTTGCATAAATAGCAAAGTTGATCATTGAGAGTAGTTGGACTACAACAACTCATAAAATCTAATGAAGACACCACTGAGAGTTCTCTTGACACATGGAGGAGTGAAAAATCAAGTGTGTCTCTCCTAGTTGAACTTAAGACAACTCATCAAACCTGATGAAGACACCACTGAGAGTTCTCCTAACACATGGAGGAGTGGAAACTCAAGTGTGTCTCTCCTAGTTGAACTTAAGAGAATATTCACTTATTATAACACCCCCTTAAGTGATACTAGGGGAGATTCATATAAATGAGTCCCAAAAACAAGGCCTGATGAGGTACTCATGTAGAATGACTTCTTTTTTGTAGAGATGGTAAAAACCCAATGGCAAAAACCACCAATCAAAAAGAAGTAAGAGGCTTGTCTTCGTATGGCGAATATTATCCTCTTAATACAATAAATAGTTGGTGAAAAAAAACCCTGTGGGGAAAAACCAACTATGAGAAGAAGAGAGGCTTGTCTTCGTATGATGAATACTGTCCTCTTTATACAAAAATAAATATGATTCCTGGCAACTTGACCTAATTAGGTACTCATATACAATATATATAGTTGGTGAAAAAAACCCCTATGGAAAAAAACCAATTGTTAAAAGAAGAGAGGCTTGTCTTCGTATGGCGAATATTGTCCTCTTTATACAAAAAGAAAGATGAGTCCCGACAACTTGGCCTGATTAGGTACTCATATACAATATATAGTTGGTGAAAAAAACCCTGTGGGAAAAAACCAACTATTATAAGAAGTGAGGCTTGTCTTCGTATGGCAAAGATTGTCTTCATAAAACCAATCAATGCAGTTGTATTACTCCAAGCTTATATCACAACTTAAGGTAACATGGAGAAGGAAATGCCTTGGTGAAGATATCTGCAATTTGATTTTCAATTGGAATATAGTCCAAGTGTATTTCTCCTCTTTGAATATGTTGTCGAATGAAGTGCTTCTAAGAATAAGAAGAAGAGGCATGTCTTTGGATGGTGAATATTGTCCCCTATTGAACTAGAAGAATGAGAGAGAGGTGAAAAAAATCTGTGCACCAAGATACTTTAACACCCCCCCTTAAGTGATAGTAGGGGTAAGTGAAAAAATGAATAAATAATATGTGGCATACCTACATAAGATGAGTCTCAGTACCAAGGTCTGATAAGGTACTCATGTATAGTAGAGATGGTATAGCTAAAAATATGAGTCTCGATAGCAAGGCCTGATAAGGTACTCATTTACAACATGTTATCAAAAGAATAAATATCATTAAATAAAAGTCCCCTAAAACCAAAGTGAAAATAGGATGGAGATAAAACCATAAAAATCGCATGGGTAGTCCAAAAATGACTCCACAAGCATGAGTATGTGGTTTCCACCTATATGAGTACAATGGGCTGAAATAAGGTCCAAAAATCATGGAAAAACAACAAAACAAGGGATTTTTCCCAAGTATGAGTCCCAACAACAAGGCCTGATAAGGTACTCATTTACAATATGTGATCAAAAAAGGAAAGATCACTAAAAAAGACTCCCCTAAAACCAAAGTGTCTCACAAAAAGGAGTGTGAAGATAGGATGGAGAAAGAAACACAAAAAATACAAGGGTGGTCCAAAAATTACTCCACAAGAATGAGTATGTGGTTTCCACCTATATTAACACAATGGGCTGATAACTAGGTCCAAATCGTGTGGAAAAACAACAAAATCAGGGTAATGATAAAAAACACTAAAGGAGGAAACCATTTTCCAGAATGGAAGGAAGATGTGCATGGAGGATTGAGAGGGAGGAATATGTCCTTTTCACCCCACCCTTAGGACAACTTCCATTAAGAAGCCTACAATGGACCCATCATATGTCTCAAAAAAAGTAGAGACTCCTCACCGAAAAGAATGAAGTTAGATGCCTTTGAAACCAAAGTGTCTCACAAGAGGTGAGAAGATAGGATGGAGAAATAAGCACCATTATTGCAAGGGTAGTAAAAAAAATATCTCCACAAGCACAAATATTTGGTGTCTACCTATACGAACACAATGGGCTAATTAACAAGGTCCAAAAAAATGGACAAACAACAAAACAAGGGCACCATAAAATGTTGTGATCACTTAAGCAAATGTTTGGGAATGTCGGGTTCAACCGAGAATGCACTCCATGATATAAAATTTTGAACCATAAACTTTCATTAACATTAGAGCTAATAATACCCATTTTTTTGTGCATCTTTCCTTTATGAAAAAAAATTCATATTATTTCTCAAATTTTGGTTGCTTTTCTTCTAACAAATGAGTAAGACCTTTTTGAGAGATAAGATTTAAAATTTTAGGTTTCCAAGTGTGAAATTTATGAGGGGTGAGAGGTTCAATTGAATTCATCATTTTAACACAAGAGAAAATTTGAAGTTTTAATTAACCAATATATCCCCCATTAGAACTTCAATTAATTGATTAATGCAATTGTTTAGGAAAAAATATGAAGTTTTTCAATATATAAAAACTCAATATACCCGCCCTAACAAGAGGGAAACTATAAGTATAATGAGGTTTGAATTATGTTTGCTTTTGAAATACCAAGTCCTTTTAGATCTTCTCAATACCCGCCCTTACTTGAGGGAAACTGTAAGTATAGAGAATATTTTGTCAAGGGGTGTAGGCTTGTAATTGAGAAAGTTCAACCAGTTTTTTATTTTAGATTTTCTCAAAACTTGCCCTTACAAGAGGGAAACTATAAGTGAGAGAGATATCCAAAAGAAATAATGGATGAATGAAAAATATATGTCAGGCCTTTATACCATGTGCCTCCAAAAACTCGCCCTTATGTGAGGGAAACTATAAGTTTTTAGTGGTAATGATACATGGAATGTAGGCAAATATATTTAGAGGAAGAAGAATTTTTAGGTTTATGAAATATTTATGAAAAATTAATGTGTTGAAATTTTAAGAGATTAACACATATTTAAAATATTTTTGTTAAGGTTAAAGAAATAACAACTATGAATATGATAATTGAAAAGAATATTATATTCAACAATAACACCTTCTAGTTACTTAAGTATAACTTAGTGAAGTAGAAAAGGTTTATAAAGCTCTTCCTTAAAAAATTAATTTGAATAAATTAATAAACATTAAAGGAGATAAAAGAAATAATATGAATTTTAAAAAAAACTAGAACTTCTTTTTGGAAAATTATTATTTTAACAATAACAACTTATTTTAGAAGAAGATAAGTAGAATATAGCTTTTCCTTAAATATTAATTTGTGAAAAAATTAATAAACAAGATAGGAGTGTATTTTTAATTAGAGAGTGTATGCATATGAAATATTTTATCTAAAAAATTCAATAATTACACCTCTATTAAAATATAATACCTAAAAGGAAAAATACTTTGAGGAGAAGATAGAGAAAATTATACAACCCCCCTTAAAGAGACACAAATGTGCATTAAATTGCACATAACCCCCCCCCAAAAGTTTTTTATATAATGGTTACAATATGACTACGACTTATCAAAGGCCCTTTTAAATAATTAAAAGGTTCTTTGAGAAGGAGTCAAAATTAATACTTCAAAATTGAAGTTAAATAACATTTATAAAAAAAGGAAGGAAGATTTAAACAAAGCCTTATGATGTCTGAGAATTAGATGTACCCAAAAATTACAAAAAACGTGAGCTCTTTTACTTATACGCATCATTGGTTCAAACCAGGAGGAGGCAAACAACAGAAATGAGGTTCCTATTCAAAGGAGGTTCTGAGGACACCTAGAAACCCAATATGCCGCCTACTTAGATAATAATAAATAATCCAGAGAATATATAAAGTATATTTAAAAAAAAATTATTAACCTTCCTGTAGATATATACTGTCAGGAAGAAGAAGATGTACGTTGTAAGCAAAACAAACAAAAAAATATGAGCTCTCTTATCTAGATGTGTCGCTGGTTTGAACCAGTCGGAGGCAAGTAGCAAAAAGGAGTATCCGAGGATGGTGAGAAACCTAAGATGCCACCTTCGCAGACAAGGTTAAAATATCCATAGAATATATAAAATATATATTTAAAAAAAAAAACTTATACTCTTTAGATCTCTGGTTTTTTATCTTCTAAGACATGAGCTCGGAAGGGCCATAGAGGAGAGCGATCTACTAGAAGATAACAGTAAAATAGTTGAGCGATGCCTCTAAAAAATATTCCCTACAGAACAAGTTATATAAATAAAAAATTGCTAAACTTTAGACAAATCATGGATTGAAAGACTCGAACCAGAGATGATGAAAATAGTAGAGCAAGTGTAATTTATTCTATCAGGTGAAGAGTATAAATGGAGTGTCTTGCTATTGAGCATTGGATTTATTTTCACCTAGTGAGAAGATATGGAGATACGTTGCAACGGTGCCAAGAGTGATGTGGAGGTCACCGAGAGCCACATCGTGGGTGGTGTGCCAAGTCTTAGTGTAAAAAAAAATATGCAAATGCTGATCTAAAACTCAGGGATCTAGTTAGAGACAAGAGTGATTCGTTGAATATGCTAGCATTAATATATATATATATATATATATATATATATATATATATTTAAAAATACTATCACCAATCTTAGAGTCAAAGGTGGAGCCACGTATTAAGAGGCAGCGGCAAAAAAAATTTGGGGCTACGAAAAAGGACGCAGCTCCAATCAACGATTTGGGCCACTAAAAAATATGTAGTGCCTCTCTAAGAGGTTAAAGATAAAGACGCTATCTAAGCATTGATTGCTATATTTATTTGAAACGAGGGTTGAGCTTTTGAAAAATAAAAAAGGGTTCTTCCTTTAGAAATTACAGCTGAAGGCATACAAAATTAAGCCCCAAAATGAATAAAGGAAGAGCGTAGAAAATTTCAAAAAAGAACCCTTGAGCCTGAAACAATATCAACTTTATTAAAAAATAATACATATATTATCAACAATAAATATTTTGCTGAGAATAAAATATGGATAAAGCTAACTATTACATATATCAAGCAAGTTAGTCAAAAACAATACCCAAAGCAAATGAACCAGATCCTAGAACCTTCAAGAGCGAATGCTAGAAAAATCTATCCTGCTCTGGTACCATGTTAGAATTTCCCAATAATAGACATGCAAAGCATTACACAAAAGATGAACAGAAGAGTGGAAATGATTTTTTTATTCCAAGGATCAACTTTGTATAAATAGCAAATTTGATCATTGAGAGTCGTTGAATTACAACTTATCAAACCTGATAAAGACACCATTGAGAGTTCTCGTGACACATGGAGGAGTGGAGACTCAAGTGTGGCTCTCCTAGTTAAACTTAAGAGAATATCCACTTATTCTAACATATACTTGATGAAGACACCATTGAGAGTTCTCCTAACACATAGAGGAGTGGAAACTCAAGTGTGTCTCTCCTAGTTGAACTTTAGAGAATATTCACTTATTCTAGCAGATACAAAGAGTTATTTTATCATTTACTTTTAATAATGATCTAAATAAATTTGACATCCATATAAAATAAATTTATATATTTTTTATTTCATAAATAAGTGTATGATTAAATCATCATTTATTTTATTTATTAATAATTTTTTCCTTGTATATTTTTTCTATCCAAAATTTATCATTTTTAAATGAAAAATTAATTTTTTAATTAAAATGAGATAATTTATTTTTTTAGCTAAATTAGTATAAATTTTATAATATTTTAGAAAATATAATAAAACATATTCTATATAGAGAACAACCTATTTTAAGGTTTAAAAGAATCCATAGATTACACTTTTTAATAAAACTTACTCTTAAATATTTTTTATACTTATATCTCAAAAAAATAAAACCCTAAACCATTTGTAATGTGTGTCACATATAGTATTAATGGTTACGTGGCTTAAGAAACAAAATGTTCTTACAAAATCCTTAAGGATTAGTCCTTTTATAAGCATGGCATTAAACTTTTTGCACTTTTCTTTCCAAGCTCATTACAAATCCATTAGTTGATAAGTGTTGTAAAATAATTTCCTATTATTATTTAAATATAATAAAATTTCAATATAAAATATTATATTTATCAAATTTAATGTCGAAAACACTTTTACGTGGAATTAAGACAATATAAATTATGGTGTCCATCCAATTTTATTTGTATCATCAATGGGTATATAAATCCACGAAACATATCATACCATATCTTTTGTAATATTATTATATAATAAAATAGTGAATTTGGACTATGAAATCTATAGAATACACACATGTGAATACGATTTATCTTATATCATTTGCCAATTTTAAATATTGTTATTTAATATGTTTAATGTAGTAGTTTAGTATTAGGGATATATTTTAGGAGATGTAGGTTTCTTTTTTAGATTATGGTCATAGCCGTATGTGAAGGGAGGGAAGGGAGGGATTTGATCTTTTCTTATCTTGAAAGTTTTACACAACCCATTGTCTCCAACTCTCTTACACGATCAGTTAAAATATGTATGTTTTAACCACAATAGAGCTCGTGTGCTTGTGTAGGCGAGTTTATTAAATAAATTAAATTAAATATTGTGATATTATTTGTAGATCATTTTTCACCTTCCATTTTTATGTTTCTTTTATAATATTATTATTCATGATGTAGGTTTCAAAATGCTAAAATAAAGCGTGTTTCACTTAAGTTTTCTTGATGAATAAGATTTCATGTTTCAATATTTTAGATAGGATTTTAGTTAAAACAGTAGTTTACCCTCAATAATAAACCTATTATGTAATACTTATTGAATTATATCATCATATTATGTTTTTTAATCATATGTTCATTATTTGAAGTTTAAATGTTCATATTGTAATAGATATTTTTGTGGTACTTAAAACCATAATAATATTATAGTTTGTTATAACACTACTCATAATATATCATTACTACATAGTGGTATTACAACAAAGTTTGTATATTATCCATGTATCACTTAGCAAGATTTGAACCTTGATCTCCTTCTTAAATGTTGAGGAATATAACTGATTGAGCAAATGCCACTTGATTCATATATACAATTTAAAAAATATAAAATACAACTAATTTTGTAAAAAAACTTATCACACATATGATTATGGAGTAGAATACAAATGCACTTGATTCATTAATACAATTTAAAAAATATGAAATACAATTAATTTTGTAAAATAACTTATCACACGTATGATTATGGAGTAGAATACAAATGCATGTAAATGTTATACAATTTACTAAAGGCTAGTCTTACTATTCATGTAAAATCCTAAAAGAAAGTTTGTTGTAAACTATTCTACACTAGAATGTATAGTTTTCCATGTAACATTTACATAATAAATATGTGTAACTATGAACAAATGAAATGCTGATAAAATCACACTAATCAATTTTTTTTTATCAATCCAAGTTAAAAAGTTGGAGGCATATCTAAACCACCACCCTTCCCATGAATTGAACTTGATATCCGTTAGGAAAGCCCAATACCTTTTAGCATTGTGGTGTCCCTCACATTAACAAAAGTTTTATTTATACTTGCTTCTTATTGATTGTCAGGAAGCATTAGCAGAAGTTTTATTTATACTCATAAATAAATACTTCTTATTGATTGTTATAATGTGTGCTTTGTATATGTCATTTTTAAAGCAGTTTTTGTTAAAACCCATACCATGGATTGAAGGCTAACTTATACCATTATTTTTATTTTATTTTATTTTTGTTATTGCAGCAAGTTTAAAGTGTGAACAAAAAATTTAAAGAATATATTAGATCAAATAAATATTAAATTTCCTCTTAATTTTAAACATAACTTTATTTATTAAAAATCTTAAGATCAATGTTATTCATTATTTATAATAACCATAATTTCATATATTAAGAAGGTAGGCCATTCAAATTTTGGTGGGCCATTACTATTATTGTCTTGACATTATTTCTTGGTTTTGGCTCGTTCAATTGTGTTGGGAAGAGTTTTTCGATTGGGGAATGTTGGGTCTTGGTTCTTGGTCCCCCTAATATTGCTACGTGTTGCTTGTTGTGGTTGGAGTTCAGGCGACATTGTACGGGTGTCCTTGTTGTCCCCTCTTTGAGGTGGTTCGATGGTGTGTTGGGAAGTGGAGTGCTTTATGGGGGCCTTTTCTCGATTTCAAACTTTATGCTCCTTTTTCCCTCCTACCACTGGGCATGTATTGGGGAAGCAGGATTGGTGAGGTGGCACTGCATGGGAATTAATTTCTCTCTTCCCAGTTGGCTTCTAGTATGTGCTTTGGGCCCGTGGTGTTTTTCTCTAAAGTCTTCACGTGAGGCCTTTGTTAGTGGTGATGGCAAGGTGGCATGGAGTGATGATTCTTCTCTCCCACCTCATGTGGCACTTTGGGGGTGTCTTGGAGGAAGGTCTTTCCTTGTTGAGTTTTACTCTATCTGCTTCATTTTTCCTCCTATGGTGATTCGGTGGGTGATGTTTTCTGTACTCGATCCCCTTATCTTGGGCCGGTCTGGCCCCTTAAGTTTGTTTCTTCTTCTCAGACCTAGGCGAAGTTGGTTAGTTTGCTCTGTGGACCATCTGTTGTCCATTGTTTTTTGTAGTTTTTTTTACTTTGCCACCATGGTTTGGTTCGAGGATGATTGGGTTGTGGTTTTATCTTTGGATGGGAGCTGGGGGTGTGGTTTTTTTTCTACACTTTTATGTCCCCTTTAGGTCTTTTCCAAGTTGTGGTCATCTATGTTTTTCCCTGGTGTTGGGGTTGTAGTATTAGGATGGGCAAGTCCAAAGCTTGTAGGCATAAATTGCTCCAACCTAAGTCTAGGATCGAACCCATGTCTTTGTCTGCGGATGAGGAGGTTTTATTGATTCTAAAGGAAGGGGGCCTTCTGGATTGCATCCAAAAATTTCATGGG
The DNA here is from genome assembly GCA_028583015.1 of Wollemia nobilis. Taxonomy (NCBI): domain Eukaryota; kingdom Viridiplantae; phylum Streptophyta; class Pinopsida; order Araucariales; family Araucariaceae; genus Wollemia; species Wollemia nobilis. The sequence goes on along the minus strand of JAQPPZ010016976.1, from coordinate 448,718 downwards.
CATAATCCAATCCTTTCGAACTGGATGGTGGCCTCATGGAAATATGACCACATTCATGTGGGTTTTGTGTCCTTTGTGGTCACTACGGAGCTGGTGAGTCGGGCCACGAGACTTATTTTGGATGGTGTTGTTTATAAGGATAGACATTCATTAATGCAAGATATTTTATTCTTCCTTGAAGAGGATGAGTTCTTACCCCGTATCCAGAATGGGTTTAGTACCAAGGCCCTTCCTACTCCTTGGAACAGAGTGGTGAAGGTGATTATGGATTACTTCACTATTGATTCCACCTATGAGGTGGTGCGTAGCTTCCATGCTATGTTTTTGAACCACTTAAGAAGATGCAGAAGGATGAATATTCTCCTACATCTGTTTAATTCGCTGTATCACTCTATGATGGCTGCTCAAGTTTCTTAGGAGCCAAGGCATCAGCGGTTGGCTTTGATTATTTTTGAACATGCGACATTATATGGTGGTTTTGATGCGAATGAGGTGTTGTGCTCCTTAAATTCTATTTCTTTTCAAGTGTGTGAAGGTACATCGAAACTATCAGAGGATGTTGGGGGTTCTGAGGATGTGTAGGACAGTCCTTCTCGGGACTCGAGGGCTGGTAATTGGACCAAATAATTTGAGTCAGTTTTGGGTGTTTGGGGTTCTCATACTGGGAAGGAGCTTGTTGATAATTGTCCCTGTATGGATGGGGAAGGTGTTGATGGGGGATACATAAGTCTTCCCATATTAGTGCGATGAAGTGTTCTTCGGGTCAGTCTTCCCCAAGCTTCAAGACCCAGGCTTGCATTATGGATACATATATTCTTCCTATGAATGTTGAAAAGGACAAAAATGTGAGTGAAATTTACTCCCCCAACTCCGTGGTGAAGAAGAGCAATGTTCTCCACAAGCTTTGCTTACTGGAGATTAAACAACATGCGGCTTGGAGCTCTATGAAGATGGCATTGGATTACGTGGAGGAGGCATCTCAGATGTCTAGTGGAATCATTGTTGAGGCTGATGTTGTGCTATAGAACCACCTTGGTTCTTCCACAGTTCTTCCTGGCTTTCCCAGTCTTGGTTTTCATCTGGTTTTAGATAGTGCTTGTTCTAGTTTGTGTGGTTTTAAAAAGTTGTGTTTTTTATATTTTCTCCTATTAATGTTGGTTGCACTAGTGTCTTTTATATTTTTTTGTTGTAAAAGGTTTTGGGACCCCTTTTAAAACCCTCCTTTAATAAGAACAAGCACTTATTCATTTTACTAAGAAGGATTTAATAAGTGTAATAAAAAAAACAATAAAAATGTATAAATATTTTAATCAAGATGATAAGAGACAATATGAAGATAATTAGGAAAAAAGTATTGGTAAGAAATAATAAATTAAAATTAATTAACAAAATTAGATGAAATCAAATTAGTCAGCTTTAAAAATGAAATAAAGATGAAATGGAGGAAGAATAGAAAAAACAAAAAATATCTTAGACATTTAGCTCATAAAGTATAAAATATAAAACATATTTATATATTATTACATATTACATAATTATAATTCACTAACTCTAATTATATAAAAAAATATATTACTTATTTTAAAGTAGATTAAACTTTTCACAATCAACTCAATTTAAATATATTATGACTGGCAGCGTCACTCTATATTTGTCTATTTGTTTTATTTTTGGGACAACCATACATAATTCCTGCACTTGAAAATGCAGTCCAATCCCAAACATTTATTACAGCTAATCATTTTTAGCAAAACCAGTAAGAAAGGAACGACAATTTTAAAGGTATGCCAAGTTTGATGCTTGATGCTTAAAGGAAGACGAACCAAAAAAAATTAGATAAGTTGTCGTTTAAAACATTGATAGATCTGTCTCCATGTAGTCAATCCACATTCTTGTTTCTATTAAATTAGTTTTATTATAAATTTAAATTACAAAGACAGAAGTGTGGCACTGTACCATCATTTACTTCGCGAAATTGAGAATTTGTAGGCTGGTGATGATTTGGCTTGTCTACTCTAAGAGTGTTCAAGTTATATAAGTTCAAATTACATAGAAGAACATCCAGTTATATTTGGGAAGTGTGGCCCTGTACCATCATTTACTTCGCCTAAGATAATTAAAATTGAGAATTTGTAGGCTGGTGATGATTTGGCTTGTCTACTCTAATTGGACCACTCTTATATGTTTTATGATTTCCACCGGCATTATTGGGGTGGATACATTCAAGCCATGTGAAGGAGATGACGCAGGCAATAGAATTTAGCACTTCATACAGAGGATAAGGCATGACATTATGAATAGAAAAGTCAAACTAAAATTATGCGATATTGGGTATTCAGTGAGACGGCAACGCTGAAAGTTATGTCTCAGCAAGCATGCCATAAGGAAGCGTGCTTGTTATCTCGTTCTCCATTTGTCTGTCCGATGTCCAACGTTTTAGTTGTCGCACATTGAGAGTGTCCCTGGGAAAATATATTGACGTAGAAAATTATTTTACAATCACATGTTGCTAACTTTTGCTAGCTTTTATAATCGACAAACATTGTAGTTTAAATTGTTAGATTTCTAAATATTTTCTTAACCCATACTTTAACTTATATATTAAATTCCATTTAATTATTAAACTTTTTATAATAGTTTAAATATAGAATACGTATTAAAATATTTTTAAAATTATACCAAATATTTTGTGGTGGGAGTTATAATGACCTAATCTGTGGGAAAATAGATGGAGAGATAAACATTTATGAAAAATATTATTATTAATATTATATGTTAATGAGTCATGGTTTAATGGTTAAACATATAGATGATATAACTCACATAGAAAGGAAAGGAGAACCTTTTCAAAACCCTAGACTTATATATTCACTTTAATTCTACTAATTTTATTTTATTATTTGTAAAAAATATATAATAATTATTATCATTATCAAATTAAAATAGCTGATATTCTCATTTGCAATGTGGTTGCCCTTCCCACTTATTATTTGGGTCTATCGTTCTTCATAGGATGTATGCAGGAGTATATGTGGGATCTCATAGAAAGTATGTAGGAGTACATGTGGGATCTGGTGGTTGAAAGGCTTCAAGGGCGCCTCACCAGCTAGAAAGGAGATTTACTTAGTCAAGCAGGTAAAATGCTTCTAGTCAAAATAGTTTTGCAAAGCATCCCCATTTATTTCATGTCTATTTTAAACTACTCGTGAAAGTCCTAACTAAGCTTGAAATGATTCAAAAAGTATTTTTTATGGGTGGGATCCCAAGACCCCATGTTTCACTTGGTCTCCTAGAGTCAAGCTTGTACAAGGAAAGAGAATGGAGGCATTGACTTTTCTAACCTATGATTGATGAATGAAGCCCTGATTCTCAAGCAAGGATGGAAGATTCTAAAAAATCATGACTTCGATTGGGTTAAAATCATATCAACAAAATATGTTTCCCAATTTTAGAATTTTCTAGCTAAGCATCTTCCTCAGGAAGGATTCACATTCTGGTAAAGTGTGAGTAAGTTCAAATATGACCAGTTTCTCGGTTCTAGGTGTGTTGTGGGGAATGACACTTCAATTAACTTTTGGCATGATCTTTGGCTCCTTGAGCACCCACTTCTCCATGATGTCAATCTAGCACCATTTGAACCTCTCACCCATAGACTTAACTGGGTCAAAGTTGAGGACTTTATTTCTAGAGAGAGGAATAGGAGAGTTTGAAAATCAATTCCTCTTTCCTTTTGCAATAGGGAGGAAGCTATGGCCTGGAAGGCTATAAGTAATCTTATTAGACTACAAGTTTTGACAAACCAAGAGACCAAGGACTCTCTCATTTGTAAGGGTGAAAATGAGGTCTTCTTCTCAATAAAGTCAACTTACCTCTTAGTTGAGGTTGATTCCCCTTGATGGTTTCTACCTAGGAAAGTTTGGATGAAAAACCTGACCCAAAAAGTGAATATTTACTTCTGGTTGGCTATCCAGAATAAATGTCTAACCATTGAAAATATTTGTAAAAAGGGTATGATTTTACCCAGTAGGTGAGGAAATGTGTCTCCACCTATTATTTCATTATCCCTTCTCTATTGTGGTGGTTACCCATGTTTTCTCTATTATTGGAATTAATTAGGTTTTGTTGTATTCTATCTCAGAGGTTTTCCTGTAGTGGACTTATCCATTTGAATATCCGTTCTTGGTTAAATTTTGATCCTTCCTACTCCCTCACTTGTTTTGGAGCATTTGGTGGTAGCACAATAAAAGATCTTTTAAAAGTTCTAAACATGATGATGATTATGTCTCTTATAGAGTAATAGGTGCGACTATGGAGAATGTGTCACACTACTTCCCAAATTTAAAGGTTGATCTCTATGATGAATCTATTGTGGAAAGTAGGATTTTTTTTCTTAAGCAATGCCAGACTGATGGTCCTTCTCCCCCCTCTATATGCTCCTCCCCTTGAGGGTTGGGTGAAGCTTAACTTTGATGTCACCTCCAAAGGGAATTCAGGATCTACTACAAATGGTGACGTGATCCAAAATTCTAAAGGGGAACTTATTGGAGCTTATGTTGAAAACCTCTCTATTCAAACCTCTCATTTTGCTGAAGCTAGATCACTTCTTCATGGGTTGCTTTTGGTGGAATCACTGGAATTTAATAATATTATTGTGGAGGGAGACTCTTTGAATATTGTGAAGCTAGTCAACTCTTCTAACAACCCTCATTGGAATATTGCAAACACTATCACTGAATCTATCAAAATTTTAAATTCGAGAATAGAGGTCAAAATTTAGCACATATTTTGGGAAGGCAACAAAGTGATGGACTTGATGGTAAATTTGGGACTTTCTCAACAAGACCTTAAGGTTTGGATGGATAATTTTCCCCAAAGCCTCGAGAATTTGATTTTGGATTATCATGGACAACCACAATTTTTGGTTCAATACACAAAGCTTAAAATATCTTCTCTCACATGGCATCCTTTGGTGTCTCGTACCACCTGAGATGGTTCATCTTGGTTGTCTTACCATATTAGGAGTTTTTATTTCTAAGATGAACCACCTATGATGGTTCATCTTGGTTGTCTTACCAGCTTAGGTTATATTTCCATATTGGCTATTAGAGGTGGGAGAGGCCTTAACCCCATCCATCATGACATTATTCTATTAATATTTGAGCATGTGTCTAAGTCTAAAGGTATTGTTGTTGGAAAATTTTTGGGGAGGATCGAGTTCCTCAATTTTTGACCTACTCTTGAGCCTATGTACACTAAGACAAAATCTTCATAGGAGCTCTCAGATTCAAAGGATGTGGATTATCCCTCTCCTCCTTTCTCTTCCAATGGTAAAGTACCCATGTCCATGAAGTCCAAGGATGTTCGGGGTATTGATTCAGAAGGGAGTGCAAGGCACTCTAAACGGTTGGTGGTGAAAGTAGTCAAGCCTATTGATCCAACAATCCTAATTATCTTTTCAAATTCTAAGGAGAGCCTACCTACAAAAAATATTTTCAAATATGAAGTTGAACCTTTCTCGTCCTCCTACCCGATTCTTCGAATGTGTTCTCTCTCATGAAATTTTTGGATGAGAAGCATAAGGCACTGTTGGGCTCACTCCATGTTGTGATTTCCTTTATTAATGTCATTTGGGAAGTGGTCTAACAATAGTTGGGTTGGCCAGCCTTGAAGTAAGTTCAGTGGGGGTGTGTCCCTTTGGGTTGACGTTTTTTTTATTTTGTTGATCTTCTTTATTATGTAGTTTTTAGTTTGACTCTCCCTTTTGTATCCTTTTTGGGAGTTTTGTTTCTGGATTTTTCTAACATGGTGTTTTATTTTGGTTCTATGCCTTTGAGTTTGGTGCATTGTCTTATGCCCTATCTTAGTCCTTTTGTTCTAGGTTTGGGACCTTTAAAACTCCTTATTTTACCTAATAAAAAAAATTATCATCATCATGTTATTTATATTTTTTTATAAGATTTAAACAAAAAAATTGCATTAAAATTTTATATTTTTATTTTACATAATTCTTATATTTAATATTTTGACTATTTTTATTATAATAATCACATCATTTTGATGAATAATTCAGAGTAAACTTTTTTTCTTCCATTCTCTTATTTACTATTTTCTAAACAAGTATATGATTAAATTATCATCTATTTTATCTACTAATAATTTTCTGCTTGCATATTTTTTTCTCTAAAATTTATCATTTTTAAATGAAATGTTATTTTTTTCCTTAAGATACTTTTTATATATTTTTTATCTAAATTAGCATAACCTTTATATTACTTTACATATGCATAACCTTTATAGTAATAAAAAAAACATATCATAAAACAGGCTCCTAAAAAACAATTATATAAAAATCAACTATTAAAAGGTTTAAATAAATCCATAGATTACACTTTTAATAAAACAAATTATTTTCTTAATAAATAGAAAAAACATACTCTCATTTTGACAACTAAACCACGAGAATAAAATCCTAAGCCATTTGTAACGAGTGTCAAATCTAATGTTAATAGTTACCTGACTTAAAGAAACAATACAAAATTCTTAAGTATTAATATTTTATTAAACAGGACATTAAACATTTTGCACTTTTCTTTGAAAAACTTGTAACAAATTCGTTAGATGATAAGTGTTGTAATTAAATTTTTTATTATTATTTAAATATATAATATTTAAATTTTCTATCGTACGTAGTTAAAATACTATATTTGTCGAATTTTATGTCAAAAACCATTTTACATGGAATTAAGACGATACAAATTATGGTGTCCATCCACTTTTATTTGTATCATCATTGAGCAGATAACTCCATGAGACATATCATACCATACCTTACGTAATAATATTATTTAATTAAATAATAAAATCTGTAGAATACACATATGTGAATACCAATTCATCCAATAGAAATTTGGACAAAAGTACTGACCTCATGAGCGAATAAATTGAAAGCCTCCATCTAGTGGATATCCAATCAAATAATGGCCTTATGACTTGGTCTAACAGAAGGCAAGGCTTAGCTTGTATAATGAAGAGATTGGATAGGTTTTTGCTCTCTGAAAATTTCTTAATCCATGGTCACATTCCTAAAGTGAAGACTCTTAATAATGCTGGTTCGGATCATTGGCCAGTCATGGTGGAAATGTGGAAAACCAATGTGAGTTTCTCTCCTTTTTATTTTCAATTAATGTGGCTTAGAGACATTTCATTTAGACCTCGTGTGCAACAATGGTGGAAGGAAGGTAAACCTAGGCATGGGACTAAGATGTTGTTTTGCCAAAATACTGCAATACATTAAATCCAAAATCAAGACTTGGAACTGGAAAGAGTTTGGGGATGTTCATAAAAAAAAAATATGAAGTTATTACTCATCTTGAAAATTTGAATAAGAAAATCCGTTTAGATGGCCTCAAAGATAAGAGAAGTGCAGATGAAATTAAACTCACAACTCAGTTAGAGGAATGGGAAAAAAAGAAGAAATCTTATGGAAGCAAAAATCTAGAATTAAATGGCTCAAAGAAGGAGATCGAAACACAAATTTTTTTCCCACAAATCTCTTCTAGCTCGAAGATCTCACAACTTTATATCTTCCTTAAAATCATATTCTGGAGATGTTGTTTATACTTGGGATGGCATGAACTCTATTGTTGTTGATTACTTTTCCAATATTTTTTTGCTACTCCTCTTGACTCAGCTTCTCAACAAAATATTCTTCAAGCAATCCCTTCTATTATCACTTCTGAGGAGAACTCTATTTTGACTGGTCCTATTACTATCAATGAGCTTCAACAAGTATTTTTTAAAATGCAAAAATGGAAAACCCCAGGTCCTGATGGTTTTCCTATTGAGTTTTACCAAGAGTTCTGGGATATCCTTCGTGTTGATTTATTAGAGGTGGTGGAAGAAGCCAGGAAATCGAAAGAAATTTTGAATGTTATCAATAAAACTTATATTACTCTTGTTCTAAAAGCTCAAGAGTTTGATCATATCTCAGCTTTTAGACCTATTGCTTTATGTAATGTTCTTCTCAAAATTATTAGTAAAATCATGGCAGAAAGGTTAAAGCCTCTTTTACATAAGATTATTTCCCCAGAGCAAGGGGGACATGTGGAAGGACTTCAAATAGTAGATGAGATAGTTCTTACTCAGGAAGCCATCCATTCCATGGATATGCAAATTTCTCCTTCTATGTTCATCTAGTTAGACTTATCCAAAGCTTATGACAGAGTGGATTGGCACTTCCTTATCAAATTTTTGAGGCAATTTGGTTTCTCTAAGGATTGGATGGATTGGATTATGGGATGTATCTCTTCAGTTTCCTACTTAGTTCTTATCAATGGCAGGCCTTCTCAGTATTTCCTAGCTTCCAGAGGTATTAGGCAAGGTGACTCGCTATCCCCTTATTTATTCATCATTCTTGCTGAATGCTTGGGTAGGACTATAACCAAAAAGAGGGAAAGCAAAAACCTTGAGGGAGTTACCATTGCTCATGGAGCTAGACCTATCTCTCATCTTCAATTTGTGGATGACTCTACCCTTTTAGGTAAAGCTACAGTTAAGGAAGCTTCTAATATTAAGCAAATCATTAGCTATTTTTCTAAGGCTACTGGGTAGTTGATCAATGATGACAAATCTAAAGTTATTTTCTTTCACTGCTCTACTAGACATGAAGTCATGGTCTTGGATAAATTAAGATATAAGAAGACCTCTCTTCCAATCACTTATTTAGGTATTCCCATAAATATTCAATGGCAAAAAAATAAAGATTGGAATTGGTTTTTGGACAAAGTCAAGAAGAAAATTGGAAAGTGGACCAACAAGTGGCTTTCTTCTAGGGGTAGAATCACCTTGGTAAAATCAATCCTTCAAGCTATTCCTATTTATGTTTCTTCCATTTTGAATATCCCAAAGGTTGTTCTTCGAGAATTGGATCAAATCAGTCATTGTTTCCTTTGGAGTGGTACTAAGGAGAAAAGAAAATGGGCCTTGGTGAAATGGGATACTTTATGTCTTCCTAAGAGTGAAGGGGGTTAGGATTCGAGTCTTCAATTAATAACAACAAAGCTTTAGCTGCTAAATTATATTGGAGGATGTTGCATAACCCCAATGCTCTTTGGGCCAATAATCTCCATGCTAAATATGTTGAGAACAAAAGTCCTAAAGACCTTGTTCGCTATCAACTTCCTACCAAAGGTTCTCCCATTTTAGCAGTTCTTAAGACTGGTGAGGATTTGATAAAGAAAAAATTATTTTGGATCATTCATAATGGTCAACATGCAAATTTTTGGACAGATTCTTGGGATGGTCAAAAGCATTTGATAACTCATTTTCCCGATTGGAGGCCTTGGATGGAGGAGCTTCACCGAGCTAATTGGATAAAGGTGGCTAATTACTGCCGGTACCATACTGGTAATTCAAAGGTTGGTAGATATTGGATCCCTATTGAGTACTGGCCTATTCAAATCCCAGAAAGGCAAAGACAAGATATCCAAGGCATCCTTCATATAAGATCCCTCTCTTGGTCCCATGAAAAATATTGTTTTGGATGGAACGACACTACTAAGGGTGAGTATTCAGTTGCTCAAGGTTATTTGACCTTATGCCATAATAATCCCAACCATTCTTCTGACATATTTTCTCAATTGTGGGCTCAAAAGCTCTGGCCTAAGGTGAGGTTATTTAATTGGCTTTTATTGCATCGTAGGGTGCTTACTAGTGAGCAACTTATGAAGCATGGTTTTCATGGCCCTTTTAGATGTGAAATGTGTGAAGAGAATGTAGAGAATATGAATCATATTTTTATCAAGTGTACTTTAGCCTCTGAGCTATGGAGGAGAATGGCAACATTACTTGGCTTATAGTGGTCCAATTTTTTCACTTTTGAACAGCTTTGGAGGGATTGGCCTAATCAAGATGGTGTTGATCATTTTATTAGGCAGTTAGTTTGGATGGGTTATACCATTCTTCTTTGGAATATTTGGAATGAAAGGAATGACTGAATTTTTAATCAACATAGGAAGGATATTCACTATATTTGGCAAAATACCATGGCCAACTTAGTTGAATTAGTCCATCAACTCCTTAATCACCCCAAAAATCCCACCAAATATGGGATCAAGTGATGCAAATATTGAATATTAAACCTTCTAAGGGCAACCAACTTAAAGGGAATGTGAGTATTAGTAAGATGGATAGGACTAGAAATTTGCAACCTCCTCCTAAGGATTTTGGAAAAGTCAATATTGATGGAGCCTCTAGAGGGAACCCTGGAAAATCTAGTGTGGGAGGTATTGGTAGACTTTCATATGGCTCCCTGGTTTTTACTTTTGCTGAGAATTTGGGTATTCTTTCCAATAACCTTTGAGGGGTATGGTATCCTTAGAGGCCTTCGAGAGGCTACTAAGGTTGGATGGGAAAAGGTGTTAGTTGAGTCTGACTCTCAACTTATAATTAATCTCTTGAAGACTCCTTCTAAGAATCATAAGGTGGATTGGAGAATAAAAAGAATTATTGAGAAGATTCAGTTAATCCAAATGGGATTTTTGAAATTTGATTACAATCATGTGGTCAGAGATCAAAACAAGAGTGTTGATGCTTTAGCTAATTGGGCTTTGGACAATGGTGATCTTACTTGTTATGGCCACCCTCCTATATGGTGGGCTTCTCAAATTAGGGAAGCTCTTCTTTCTATCATTTCTTTGGATGGCTCCAGTTCTAAAGGTACCTAGTTTCTTCTTCTTTTTTTTTTTTTGTTTCTCTTTGGTTCATTCAGTTTTTTTTAGTTCCATAGCTCATTCTATTCTTTATTTTGTTTCCTCTGTTGATTCTTGCATTAATAGTCTTCTGGTCTAGATAGGTCATTGTTTTGTTCATTTTTTTTCTTTTGTCTTCTTTGTTTTTTTGTTTGGTTTTTTAAGGTGGGTGGGTTCTTTTGTTTTGTTTTGTTTTTGTGTTCTTTGTGTTGTTTTTTGTTGTTCTTGTGTTTTTGTTGTTTTGTTTTTTTTTTATGTTTTTTGTTATTGTTCTTGTGTTTTTTTTGTTCTTGTTCTTGGATTTCTCTTTGTTTGTGTTATTTCATTTTTTTTTTGTGAGTGTTTTCTATGCTTTTTATTTATTTTTATTGTTTGTTGTTGGTTGTTTTTATTTTGATTTTATTTATTTTATTTTTTAGGTTTTGGTTGTGTTTATTTCTCATGTTTTTTTGGGTTGTCTTTGTAGTGTTCCGTTGTTTTTGTCTTGTTTGTGTTTTGTTATGTGGTTCTTGTGTTTTTCTATGTGGTTTGTGTTGTGGTTTCTTTTATCTTATTGTGTGTGTTTGGTTGTGCTTTTGGTTTTGACACACTCAACAAGTTTGTTTTTTATTTTATTTTATTATTTTTGTTGTTATTTACTTTTTTTAATTTGGTTTTGTGTGTTTGTTTGCTCCTTGAGTATGTCAAAGGTGGTAGGCCAGGTCCGAGTCCTGGGCATTTTTGGTGGAATGGATACCCCTACCTCCTTGGGCCTTACCCGAAAGTGGCATCCCTTTTGGGATTTTTTCCACAAATAAAAAAAAAAATACCAATTCATCTTATATCATTTTTCAATTTTATATATTATTATTTAATATGTTTATTCTAGTAGTTAGAATTGGGGTCTCTTAGATTTTTAAAAATAAAATAAAATATTGTGATATTGTTTGTAGATTATTTTTCACCTTTCATTTTCATGTTTGTGTGTCTATGTAGGTGAGATTTTTAAAAATAAAATAAAATATTGTGATATTGTTTGCAGATCATTTTTCACCTTTCATTTTCATGTTTCTTTTATTATTCATGATGTGGATTTCAAAATGTTAGTATAAAATATGAATTTTTCTTGATGAATAAGCTAAAACAATACTTTATGCTCAATAATTAACCCACCATGTATTACTTACTGATTTATATCGTCATGTTTATATTAATTAAAACGATGCCTTTTAATCGTAATTCTTTAAAATAACTTATCACATGGAGTAGAATAAAAATGCATGTGAATGTTATACATTATGTCAAATAGGAAAGTGAGTCTTAAAAAAATCTATTAGCATTTAAAAATGGCATTACAATTTGCTAAATGTTAGTCTTAGTATTCATATAGAATCTTAAATAAGTTTGTTGTAAACTATTCCACACTAGTGTTGGCTTAAACACCTTCTGGTCAGGCTAGTTTCTGGTGCTTACAATCTGTTGTTCCTTCCGATATGAAATTACAACCCCTGCACATGCATAAGTAACAGACCATACAAGACACAAGCTAATATAACAGAATAGAGCAGTCCATAAAACAAAGCATATAGAACAATGGATAAACAATGAGCTGCAGCTAATAGAAAAACTGCATTCTATTCCTCTGAAAAAACACACACAACAAAGTACATCATTGTCATATGTTCATAAGGAAGAAGCTTCGAGAAGGGACTGGAGGGAAGCTTCTCAGACTCTAGATAAAAGCAAGGCCCAAAACAAGACAATTAATATGCATTTAGTTTTAAGATTATCTCCAACATGGGAACATTCTACAGTCCAGATTACATAATTTTATCATATTAAATTCTAATTTAAAACTTGTCCTGCAACGGGAAAAATGGAGTTAATGCAATGGTCGTTGGGATTAAATTCCAACACTCCCCCTTAATCACAACCACTACTACCAACTACTATGCCTAGGCTATCTCTCTGAAGAGTGAAATTTCTTGTTCCTAATGGTTTTATGAATATGTCAACAATTTCTTCTTCTAAATTACAATATTCTAAGATGATTTCTCTAGCATTGATCAACTCTCTAATGAAGTGGTACCTAGTATCAATGTGCTTACTCCTTTTGTGAAAAACTAAGTTCTTTGAGAGTGCTATTGCTGAAGTATTATCACAAAAAATCCTTGTTGGCTCCACTTGCTTATGTCCCAAATCATTCAAAATCCTTCTCATCCACATAGCTTGGCATGCTGCCCCTGTAGCTACCACATATTCTGCATCAGCTAAATAAAGAGAAACAATTGGTTGCTTTTTGGAAGCCCATGAGACAACACCTGATCCCAAATGAAATACATAGCCTGAGGTACTTTTTTTGTCATCTATACGACCTGCCCAATCACTATCTGTGTACCCAGTTAGCTTGAAATCATTTGTCTTTGTGTACAAAATACCAAACTCCTTGGTTCCATTGACATATCTTAATACCCGTTTGGCTGCTTGGAGGTGAGTTGCTTTTGGGTTTTCCATGAATCTAGAGATTAAGATCACATCATACATTATGTATGGCCTAGTGGTTTTTAAATACATCAGACTACCTACAATGCTCTTGTACATGGTTGGATTCACACTCTTGCTCCAATCTTCTTTTCTCAGTTTCAGTCCCATGGCAGCTGAAGTTGGTGTTGTCTTGCAAGTTTCCATTTTAAACCTCTTTAGAATGTCAACAACACATTTAATTTGTGAAATAAAAATTCCATGATCAAATTGTTGTACCTCTATGCCAAGAAAGTACCTTAATAATCCTAATTCAGTCATCTCAAATTCTTGTTTCATCTCAATCTTAAACTCAACCACAATGTTCTCATCATTTTCCATGAAAATCAAATCATCTACATAAAGTACAACAACTAAGAACTTGTCATTTTAAAATTTGATATAGAGAGTGTGCTCACCTTCACACTTGATAAACCCATTTCTCATGAAGTAAGAATAAATTCTGCTATACCATGTGCGTGGTGCTTGTTTAAGCCCATACAGTGTCTTCTTGGGTTTATACACTTTGTCTTCTTGTCCTTCAACCTCATAACCAGGTGGATGCTCAATGTACACTTCCTCCTTCAAGAAACCATTAACGAATGCTAATTTAATATCCATTTGATGAACCCTCCATTTATGTTGGGCTGCTATTGCAAGGACCATTATTATAGTCTCCATTCTTACTATTGGGGCAAATATCTCCTCATAATATAGACCATATTGTTGCTTGTACCCTTTCACAACTAATATTACCTTGTGTTTTTATACATTTCCCTCAACCTTATACTTTGTTTTATAAACCCATTTAACACCTATGGAATCCTTACCTTGTGGGAGACTCACCAACTCCCAAGTATCATTCCTTTTAATGGCTGCAATTTCCTCATCCATCACTGCAATCCACTTTTCTTGTTTGTTAGCCTCTTCAAATTGTATTGGATCCTCCAATTGAGAATAGAATGCAAAAAATAAACTTGGACCAACATTACTATTGACTTAATCTGGCTCATACAACTCATTCAAACTCTTATACCTTTGTCTTCTATTCTGATTTGATGACTCACTTGAATTTGTGCTATTTATTGGGGCTTCTGAAGACATTCATTGTCCACTTACCTGACTGATTTCTTGTAATCTTGGGGCTGCACTTATGCTTGATGATGATGATGGTGGTTGAGGTGGACATTGTTGATTCTGATTTGGTGTGGGTGGAGTCACCGGTGGGGTATTTGCTACAACCATATCATATTTATTTGCTATAACATTCACAGTCTTCTCTACACTTCCATCCCATGCCTCATCTTCAACAAATGTTACATCTCTATTGGTTATAAACTTCTTTGTTACTGGATTTTAGAGATGATATGTTCTCGATTGCTCACTATACCCCACGAATATGCATTTCTCTGCCTTACTATCCAACTTTATTCTCAACTCATTTGGAACATGCACATAAGCTACACAACAAAAGACTCTCATATGAGATACACTATGTTTCCTTCCTCCCCATGCTTCGTGAGGAACTACACCATTCAAACTCTTGGTTGGGCATCTATTTAGAATATACACAACACACTTTACTACTGCTTCCCAATACTCATTTGGAAAATGCTTGGCCTTCATCATGCTTTGTCCCATTTCCATAATTGTTCAGTTCTTTATCTCAGCTAATCCATTTTTTTGGGGTGTATATCTAGTTGTAAACTAATTTTGGATTCCATTGTCCTTGCAAAATTTCAAGAACTCCTTTGAGACATTCTCTCCACCTCTGTCAGTCCTCAACACTTTGATATAATTGCTACTTTGCTTTTCAACCATTGCCTTAAACTGTTTGAAGTATTCAAAAGCCTCATCTTTGTGCTTTAAAAGATATATCCATGTTTTTATTGTAAAATCATCTATGAAAGTCAAGAAATAATTCATACCATTTAGTGAGGGGGTTTGCATCTTACCACACATGTCTGAATGTATAATCTCCAATGGTTTTTGCACTCTTACTAATTGTCCCACTTGAAATGGCTCTCTATGTTGCTTTCCTAGTATGCATATTTCACATACTCTGTTTGATATCTCTATTGGTGGTAATCGTCTTACCATTATTTTCTTTTGCAATATATTCAAGCACTCAAAATTAAGATACCCCATTCTTAAGTACCAAAGACAATTCTCATCCTTCATCTCAGCTTGTAGGACTATTTGTGTTACTACTGCAATGCTTTCTCTAGCTTGTAAATTCTCATCATGTGGAATTTTGAGGGGAAACATTTGATTATTATTCATCTGCACTCTTGCAACCAACAATTTACTTGAGAATTTATCATATATAATGCATTGTTTGTCTTTGAAAAATACTTTACAACCATGTTCAACCAGCTGACCAATACTCATCAAATTATGTTTCAAACCTGGAACATAATAGACATCATAAATATTTTTCTTCTCCCTCTTCTTGGTTACAATGTTTATTCTTCCTTTTCCCATGACAGTCACCTTGTTGTCATTCCCTAAAGTGACATCAGATTTTATGTTTTCATCTAGGCTTGCAAATAATTCTTTGTTACCGGTCATGTGGTTACTACACCCAGAGTCTAAATACCACACTTCCTTTTGGTTTTCTACTATTGAATTACAAGCAAGAAACATTCGTTCCTGATATTCTTCTTCTACTGAGAAATTTGCATCTTGTTTTCTATAAGAATACTATTTATTTCTACATTCACTTGCATAATGACCAATTTTTTTACAATAATAGTATTGGACATGTGATTTGTCATATCTTTCTCCTTGTGCTTGGTTCTGTTGGCTTAAAATATGGCTTGGGCCTTGAATGTAACCTCTTCCTCTTCTGTTTGATGAATTTCCTCTTCCACCTCTAGATGAACTTCTTCCTCTGCCTCTGCATTTTGATATTCATCTTCCAAGACCATTATCCACTTGATATTTAAATGCATTTTCCACAAAATTACTAATGGTTCTTTTTAGTCTATTCTCATGAGACATAAGAGATTATTGCAATTCATCTATGGAATAATGATCCAAATCCTTGCATTCCTATATAGCCACAACAAGAGAATCAAACTTTGAAGGTAGACTCCTCAATATATTATCTACAACTTTTCTATCTTGAGTGACTTCTCCATGGGATATCATATGGTTCACCAACCCAATAGCTTGTGTGAAAAATGAATCCACTGATTCAGATTCTTTCATTTGTATTGTCTTAAAATCTCTCCTCAACATCTGTAATTTGGCTGCCTTTACTTTCTCCATTCATTTGTATGATGTCTTCAAAGTATCCCATGCTTGTTTTGCTTTGCTTGCACCTTCTATCTTTGGAAAAATGCTTAGATACACATGTGTATATAGGTATCTAATGGCTTTTGCATCCTTGGTTTTGTTCTCCTTCAAGGCATCCCTCTGTGATCTTGTCAAGGCATTAAGAGTAGCTTCATTTGCAGGCTCCTGAAACCCATTTTCCACAACATCCCAAACATCTTCTACAATAAAATGAGCTCTCATAACTGTAGACAAATATTCATAGTTCTTACCATCAAGAATGGATAGAGTTTGATTTGTTGAGCTTGTGCTGGCTGATGCTGCCATTTCTGTTCTCTAAGGCTTTCTTCACTCTGGCTTGTCTCCATGTCTCTAAAAAAACCCTTGGCTTCTAAACTGTGATATGCTCTGATACCACTTTGTTGGCTTAAACACCTTCTGGTCAGGTTGGTTTCTGGTGCTTACAATCTGCTGTTCCCTTTGATATGAAATTACAACCCCTACACATGCACAAGTAACAGACCATACAAGACACAAACTAATATAACATAACATAATAGTCCATAAAATAGAGCATATAGAACAGTGGATAAACAAGAAGCTACAGCTAATAGAAAAATTGTATTCTATTCCTCTAAAAAAAACACACATAGCAAATTACATCACTGTCATATGTTCATAAGGAAGAAGCTTCGAGAAGGGACTGGAGAGAAGCTTCTCGGACTAGAGAAAAATGAGGCCCAAAATAATACAATTAATATGTGTTTATTTTTAAGCTTGTCTCCAACATGGGAACATTCTGCAGTCCATATTACATAATTTTATCATATTAAATTCTAATTTAAAACTTGTCCTGTAGCGGGAAAAATGGAGTTAATGCAAAAAATGGAGTTAATGCAGTGGCAGTTGGGATTAAATTCCAACAACTAGAATGTATAGCCTTTCATGTAACATTTACATAATAAATACTTATGTAACTATGAAGAAAAATACAATTAGTTTTCATTTATTATTAGATGAAGTGTTAATAAAATCATATTAATAAAGGTTTTTTTAATATATTGAAAAGATGAAGGCATATGTGGACCACCCTTTCCATGAATTGAACTTGGTTTCCCTTAAAAAATCCTAATACCTTTTAACATTGTGATGTCCTTCATGTTGATGGCCATAATGTACTTTGTATACTTCATTTTCAAAGGAGTTATTATTAGGATCAATATCATGGATTGAAGGTTAACTTATACTATTTTTTTTTCAACAAGTTTAAAGTGTGGAGAACAACTTTAAAAAATACATTAGATCAAATTAAAATTAGGTTTCATCCTTTTAATTTCAAGCATAACTTTATTTATTAAAAATTGTAACATCAATGTCATTCATTGTTTATAGTAAATGCCATTGTACGTATTAAAAAGGTAAACTATGATTTTCTAATAATTTTATTTATATAGAAAAATAACTTATTTACTTTACTTTATTAAAAAAAAATTGAAGTGCATAAATATTATAATCAAGATGATTAAAAACAACATAAAGATAATTACTAAGTGAAAAAATATTAGAAAAAATAAATTAAAATTAATCATAAAAAAAAAATTAATCAGCTTTAAAAATGAAATGAGGATGAGAAAGAAGAATAAAAAAACAAAAAATTATTGTAGACATTTAACCAATAAAATATGAAATATAAAAAATATTTAAATATTGTTAGAGATTAAACATTTAAAAAATATTTAAATATTGGTAGAGATTAACCATTTAAAAAGATACAAGAACAAAAATAATATATTTATCCGCTCATGTAGAGGAGTTGGAGAGCAAGTGGGTAGTTAAAACTCGATCACATGTTGCGGATATGTTGTATATAAAAATTTTCTCCTCAATATATATATATATATATATATATATATATATATATATATATATATATATATTTTCAAAAATTAAAATAATATATTAAAATTTAGTTTAAGGAAATAAATATTATAAAAATTATTAAATAATTAAAAATTTTAATTTTTAATTAAATATATAATAATTTGTACTATATTGTAAAAGTTGACTGAAGTTTTGACTTTATGTTCAAAAGCTCAAACTATTTAATAAATCATTTTAAAAATAATTGTTTTATTTTTTATATATATTTTAAACTAAAATTTAATATTTAAAATGCTGGGTTTAGAGGTACAAACCCTTAGCAAAATATTTGGATGTTTCATCCTATCAGAATGGAACCACCAATATAAGAGTAGTTATCTACTATTATGCTTTTCTTTTTACCATTTTTTTTTCCCTCTATTATTTTTAATGATATAAATTTTGAGAATAAACTAAATTTTAATAAGAACATATTGGAGATTTAAATCTTAAATCTCTTACTAAAAGTTCCATTGATAAATTATACAGCTTCTGTGTTTAAAAACTTTAGTCCTGGAATCTGAAAGCTATATTAAAAATGAACCGACACTGATTTTAAAAACTAATATACACATGAATGGAAAAACTGAAAAGGGCCCATGAAAACGCTAGACAAAGTACACCCCGTGCAAGAGTGA
This sequence comes from Wollemia nobilis, assembly GCA_028583015.1. Lineage (NCBI taxonomy): Eukaryota > Viridiplantae > Streptophyta > Pinopsida > Araucariales > Araucariaceae > Wollemia > Wollemia nobilis. Next base: position 429,634 of record JAQPPZ010016976.1, on the reverse strand, counting down.
ACTCCATAAACATTGCACTTCAAAATCTTTGTTATTTAGTTATTAGATTATAAGGCGCCTTTCAGATAATGTGCATGAAGGTACTTGATCTTCCTGCAGTTTTCACGTAAAAAGGATATCAACCCTATAAACATACAATGCTAACTTGTATCTCCAAATGTAGTTACTATTTGCATCTACTCCCATTACAAACAAATAACTTCCAAGCTTTTGCCAATGTCTTGCTTATCATCCTCTTATGATGTCTCGGTCTCTTCTTCTTCACATACTCCACCCATTGGAGTCTGACCCATAACGTGCAAACATTTTGCAATTAGACCAAGATATCATATAAAGGTTGTTATATTCAGGAATCAGATCAAAGAGTAAAATTTAAGTATAAAATCCCTTGAACATATTTAAACTAAGGTATGCAGTGTATAATTACGTTTTTCTTGGCCGTCAGATAGAACTTTGAAGAGATTCCTGTCTTTTAATTCATATATTCTCTCAGTACACAAAATTTGCTTCTAGTTAACTTGTAGTGCTAAATCCACATACCAAGTAGATTTATAGCACGCTTTGCTCAATTCTTAGCATTTCTTGAAGGAATGTATAGACCAGACTTTACCTCAATGTTAACAAGCTTTGCAGCTGTTTCTTTCTGGACCTGTTTTAGTACGCTGACGTCACCTTCCACAGGCCCGCCCTGCCACACTTCAGAAATATTATTATTGATGGACTCACACATCACAAGATTCTAGGAAGAAATATATGCTGTAGGACTAAGTATAGTTCCTTAGCCATTCTGTGACCCAAATAGAATCCCAGATTTGTTCTAGTTTAATATTTCATTGACTACTTCAACATTGAACATCTATAGCGAATGGGCTTGTGCATTAATGATAGGCTACCAAAGAAACATCAACTGTGAATTAATATACCTCTAAGCTTCGGAGAGAGGAGCTTGCAGTGTCATGAAGCAGTGAAGCCTCGCCCTTATCCACTCTTCTGATTTTGCACATTCTAGCTTTTGGGTCTGTTAAAAAAGAAGATGCAATACAGTCCAAATCCGGATGCAAACGTCTTATTGTTCTTGTACATGTCACATGATTTTCAGGCTGAACATGGTCTTGCTGATGACCAGGCACAGCCATAAGCTCCTGCTGCTGCTGTGGGCCGGATGAAGCATCTGAAGCCATGGAGGAGTCAATTTCCTCCTCCGCATTGCCTGTAATGCCCGATGCCTCCTTACAACTTGTGTTCTCTGTACCAAACTGGATTCCATCTTTATAAGCACTCCATGATGATTGATCCAGATACTTGGTCCACCCAGATGCAGATAAGTCATTATTACTAGTGCTCATGTTCTCTACATCTACATAAATGCTTATACTCTCCCTATACAGAAAGCAGAACAATATTTCATCTGTGCAAATGTCTGCAACATCCACGCACAATCATCTTTGGTACATTTTCTGATCCTCTCACACTTGGAATTTGTAAAGCAACTCTCCAATCCTCTTACTACTGTTACAATAATTTTAATCTAAGCAATCCAACGTTATCTAAGCAATCCAACGTTATTATCATTAATCTCTCATGTACAAGTGCCCTTCTTTGACATTTCACTGATTATGTTGGCGATTAGTCCAAAAATCCGACAAGAATCCCTATTTCTCCAAAAAAAAATCAAAGCCCTTATATACAGAGGACAGCTTTTAATCTCTGAAATTATTGTCTCTTTTGGGACCACATAGGGGACACATTATGTAGCGCTGTATAGATCATTTCATTATTGGCTTTATCCATCATCACCACACGTTTGTCAAAGGTCTTGGCTGGATTGGCCTAATCCTTCGCTGTCCATATATTTTTATGGTTTAACCATGTTAAATTTTATTGCAATTGACTGCTTGAGTAAGAGTTCTCCAAAAGCAGAACGATCTGTAAAGAGAGTAGATATATAGTAAGCTTAGGTCTTCACTAGATTGAAACGTAACAAATGCAGATTTGCAGGTGTGGACTTAACATCAATATGCTTACTTATACTTACGTATAAATATATACTTACATATAATTATATACTTAATGTTTATTATTTAAACATATTTCATCTTTTTGTTTAATTTAAAACATTTTTTCGATACTATTCACAGAATAAGATTTTGAAAGGGATCCCTCAACCTTTACAGCAACTCCAACATAATTGTAGAACCACCCAAAAAAACCATCCAAAAAGCTAAAAACCACCAGAGAGACCCAGAGAGACTACAAATACTAACACAAAAGAAAGAGAAAAAAATATAGAAATAGAGGGAGAGAACACCAGAAAAGGCCAAGAGGAAAGAACCCAACTAGTTCTAAACCAACAAGTCCACCTCTTGGATAACATCTCCCACCATCCTAGATATCTCCTCCGAGTAGTTCATCACAATATTCAACAAGCCTCAAATTGCACATTGCTTTATCTCCATCATTTTCATATTATGAAAGACATAATTCTATCTTTCAATAGCCTCTTCCGGAGCATAAACTTCCTTCATGGAAAAATCAAAAAGTCCAAGCCAATTGTTTCGAATGGGCCACCCTCAATGACAAAGAAACACTGAGCACCCACCTCTCCCTCAAGTTGCCAACACAACAAAGAAGAGGCTTCCAATACAAAGAGGATAAAGGCCCACCACTAAACATGGATCGACTTCCACATGAAAGGCCAGCTCAACAAACCACATAGGAACCACATACCAAGAGGTGATATTTATGAAGAGCAACTCTCCCCTCTAAGCTCCACAATAAACAAAGAGAATTTGAATTTGGAGAATTAAAGGCATGCGATCTGAAAATCAAGGACCGTTGGAAATAAAAAAATCCCCAAAATCCAATGATCTTCACATGCTCAATAAGAACATTACTCAGGAGCCTCATTTTCAAAAATTAACCAACCTTCTCACAATAATAAATATTTCTCTTCATTGATACGATGTAAAATGTCCTCTAGAAAATCCCTATGCCAGACCGAGAATCCAGGACAAGACCTCCCAAGATTTACCACCAGATTTTCCCATCAAATTTACCACCTTCCAACAGGGCTGAACAGAACCATTGAGCATGTTAATCACGTTCAATGAATCACCTTCAATAATCGTGTTTGGGATCCCCAGGTCCTTCAATAATATTACACCTTGGAATGCAGCTCTAGCTTCCATGAACTGAGAGGTCTAGGATAATATTTTTTTTACATACGCCACTACCAACTCTCCCTTAGTGTCTCTAATAACATTGTCAGCTCCTACAATGCCAATATTACCTCTAGAGGCATGGTCAAAATTTAATTTGAACCAGCCTCTTGGAGGGGGAACCATTTCACAATACTCCTCATATATGGAGCAAACGGACTGAGAGCAATCGGTGGGAGCCCAACACCTCTTCTAACCATGCCTCATTTGAAGAGCAAATATATCTATTTTTCCTTGAATCATGAAAGATTGAAGACACATTCTCAATAATATTCCACAAGATCCTTGAACTAACCCAGAAAACATCTCTTTTGAAACTCTTAAGCACCCTCACATTTCGTTATTTCCATACCCCAAAAAGGATGTGGGGAAGTAATAATTTCCACATACACTTGAGATAGGGGATGCAAAAGGGGGATGCAAAGGGAGAGGACCATGCTGAAAGCAAACCACTAGAAAATTTGGAATAACCCACTGAACCCCAAGCTTACAAAAAATTAATGAAAAAACCTCCTAAAGATAGAGCACCCAAGAAGCATGTGGTTTGTAGACTCCTAGCTTACAAAATATTAATGAAAAACCTCCTAAAGATAGAGCACCCAAGAAGCATGTGGTTTGTAGACTCCCAACTTCACACAAAAAGCATTTGTTCACAATATTAAAGCCTCTTTTGTGCATATTTTTGATGGATAATATTTATTTTGCATTGCCAGCCAAAAGAAAACATTAATATTAGGGATTAAATTCTTTAACCAAAATTTTCCCATTCCTCGAAGCTCAGTAGATCATAAGCCAACTTCACTGAATAGGTACTTCACTATCCCAAGCCCAAACCAATTTGTCTTCAGCCTCCCCCATTCTCAAAACTTCAAATCAACTTAATTTTAACCAACTTTGTAGTAATCGATAAAATATATCTATCTCATTTATTAGAGGATAGCGTACTATCCCTATGGCAGACATCATTCCATAAATCCACATACTCTCCATTTCCAATAACCCATCTACTATTATTATACAAGAAGGTCTTGGATTTAACTAAGCTTTGCCCAAAAGCCAAACCATCATTTGGAAGAGGATTAAAAAGGAAATGAACACAACACTTTAACTCAATAATCTAAAATATTATTTAAATCTATAAATAATTGCTTATTAATTTTTTTAAATTAATTTATAATAAATATATATTTTATATTATTATTTAATTTATATTATTTATAATAGATTATGTGAGATTAAAATAAAGTAATATATTTTATATTATAATCATTAATTATTATAATTTTGTTATAATAAATAATATTATTTAAATATTAAATAATATAATTTTATTATTTACTATATCTACTTATACTAACTCCATGTGATTTGAATTTTTGGTTTGTTAAATAAAAACTAAAAACATACCACAATTAAATTTGAATCATTATTAACACTTTATAGATAAAATTTCACTTTATATGCAATGTGTAGTATAGTACTAATCAAATATACATATTTTATGTATATGATCTAATTAGATTGAACTTGATATTTTTCATTGTAAAGTTGTTTTTAATCACCTAAACTTATAATATTTAATTATATATTTAATTTTAATTTTAATTATTTAAAATTTAATATGATTTTCAATGTTGATGGCAAAATATGGTAATGGTTTGTGATATCATAATTATTTCTTTTATAAATTCTAATTTAAATTTATAATACTTTTTAAATTTAAAATGTATTGTAAATTAAATTATAATTGCTTAACTCTTGGATATTGAAAGAGAATATTTAACATATGTTCAACATTTTTAGAGAACACTTAGATTTTAATCTTATCAAATAACATATGTATAATTGTCAAGTTGTTCTAATACCATTATATACATGGGTGGGTAAGGATCAAGATCATAGTCTTTCTAGGTTAAGGCAGAGCTGATAAGCAGGACTACTAGTCTCATTCTTGATGGAGCTTACCATAACCATGATAGGCATTCTATGCTGAAAGAAATAAGTTTATTTCTTGATAAAGAGGAATTTCTTCCAAGAGCCCAAAATGGTTTCAATGCCTTGGCGTTGTCCCCTCCCTGGGATAGAGTGGTGAGAGTTATTATGGATTACTTTACTTTAGATTCCACTTATGATATTATTAGAAGTTTTCATGCTATGTTCCTTAATCATTTATGTAGACATGTTCGCATGAATATTCCTCTATTTTTTTTCCAGTCTATGAGAAATTCCTTTGTGGATGTGCAAGGTGGACGGGGCTAGGCTCCCCTTCATCAAGCCCTTGCTCTGCTTGTGTTCGAATAGGCAGCTTTGGAGCATGGATTGTCTGTTGAGGATATTCTAAAATCATTCATGGATTTTCCCTTCCCTATTTCTGATTATTATAAAGTGACCTCGAAGGATTATACTAATATCAATGATAATATTTATTCTTTCACTTTTGTTTCAGTCCCTGAGAAGGTCTCGAGGAATATTTAGGTTTCAACCATAGGATTTTATGGTAAGGCCTCAGGTGATGACATTCGTGCTCCTGCATCTAGCCCTTCCTTCAATATTTAATCATCTCATATAGTGGTTGAATCTAGGTTTGTGGACGTGGACCTTATGTCAAATAGCACGATGAAGGGTAGTGGTACCCACAAGTCCAAACATTTATGAAATAAAAAGCACAAGGACGGTGGCTCCTCCCCTCTCTCTCCCCCTCCTGATTTTGATGTCCTATCGAGATATTATCATAGGGATAAATCTATCAATGATGTTTATGCTCCGAAGGACATCCTTGAAAAGAAAAGCTTCGTCTTTCACAATCTAAAACTTATTGACATCAATCAAAGGAATATTTGGAGCTCGTTGAAGAGTGCATTGGATTTCTTTGAGGATATTTCACATTTGGCTGCTACTGTTGCTCAAGAGGTGGGCATGTTGGGGTAGAACCATCTCAGTTCTCCCCTCTGTGCTTGTTCTTGGATCTTGGGTTTAGTGCAGTTTTATTTTCTATTTTACCCCTCTTAGTTTGGTGGGGTGTCTAGTTTTGTTGTTGCTCACTCAGGTGGCATTTTGATTGTATAGGTTGTGGGATTCCTATCAAAACCCTATTTTCTCTTAATAGTACCTATATATATATATATATATTTTTTTTTTTTTTTTTTTTTTTTTTTTTATATAATTTTTTACTTTATATAATTAATTTTACAAGGTAGTTTGTATACATTATGTTAGGCTTATAAGAACAAAAATATTTGTGGTTATAGCAAAAAATAAGTGAGTGTATCTACTCTTCTTACATATATCATTTAACAATGATACATATTAACCCCTAAAAATACATATTTCCAACACATTTAATTGTTGGTTCTATCCACATCAACTTCCATTACACAAAAACACCTGCCAAGCCCATGCCCATTTCTTGCTCATCACCAACTTATGAAGGTATTGGTCTTTCTTCTTTAGAAACACATTGCAACTAGATCAAGATATTATATAATGGTTGTTATTTTATTCTTTATTAAATTCAATAGGATTAATCACCTTATGCATTACCTAAATCATTCATTTTAGATAACTAGTTTAGTTTGAACAACTCTAATTTCTCTATATACATAGAGGAAAACAATAAGGACAATTCTAAAAAATTATTGACCATAATTTGAATAGATAGAAATATATTTAGAATTCATTAAAAAGCATAAAATTCAAGTAATAAGTCACTTGTATATATAGAATTGGGGTATGTAGTACTTTTTTGTTATCCAAGAGATAATAGGCACTACATGGATTTGGATTTGTACCACCAATTAATCCCTATACATAGAATGGATATCTTGCTTTCCATGGAAGAATGAATTTCCTCCTCCTAGTTGTCTATAATGCTTGATGCTTCCTTCAAACTTGTGATCTCTATACACAACTAGGTGGCATCATTGAAAGCACTACATGATGACTAATCTAACTACTTTGTCCTTTTGTGAGAAGTGGTAAAATTGCAGAGGACCTCTTACATATAATATATGTGGTATCTCACTTCTCACTTCAATGATAAAGGAAGTTGTGAGCCTAAGTTACATGTTAGTTGGATTGACTAGAGAACACATATGTTTCTCCTTAATATTATTTCCTTGTCTACCTTAAATTTTAATCTGATCGAATCTTAAATACAAATACATCAAATGACAGTACATAAGATCTATAATCTAAATACTTTTAAATTATAATAAACAATATAAAAATATGGTTTAATCTTTAGAATTAGGGTTTAAAAATATGTCACATAGTTAAACAAAACTTACATGTGGTCCAATTTTTAATAGATACAATCCTATGGATGAGCCCCTAATACTATTAAAAATTTATTTAGTCTTTTATTTTTATCTTGTTGTTTTATGAGTAAAATTTGAGATTAAATAACAACTATAAAAATCACAAAATTAATATAGCATAGCCTAAGTAATGTGAAATGACAAGGACAAGTTTGAAATATTCTACCTATTTCTACCTCGGTGGAAAAAATATTGTCAAGAAGGCAAAAACATTGTTGGTGTTATCACTATCTAGTAGTACTTTTGTTGATTCCCACCTTAGAAAACTTGTGAAATAGACAAAAAATAATCAAGTAATATAGGGTTTTTCCTAGATTAGTGTGCAATAAGTAACTCCCTTGACTAACATTAGACCCTTATTCCAAAAATAGAGATAGGCCAGTGGTAAAAGTGCAATTGGGGAGCAATAACACCATTGACACTTCTACAATCTAGTGGTAATATCACTCTTTGATAATACATTAGGGCTACAACCTTGTGGTACCTTCATCTACAAGTATAATAAAAGGATCTTTGAGAAAAGACGCTATGACCTATAATGAACCTAATGAATGTTCTCAAATAGTGGATGCAAATATGTTGATAGAATAATGAGATAAGACAACTAGATAGTTAGAGAATATAGTTATAATAAAAACTTATACCAATATGATAGAGGATAAACTATTAGTTAGAGAAAAATAAAATTAATAGATAATGGTAAAAAACTATAGTAGAACAAAAATGAAAAAAGTCTATGGGGTAAAGAGACATAACCCAATGGCTTATAACAAGCTAAAAACCTTAAAATTTTTGAAAAATGCTCCACATGATGGTGAGGAAGTAAGGAGATGTTGCTACAAAGAAAGTCACCTATGAGGTTTATGGAGTACCAATAGTTGGGTCTAATAGACCCTCTTTGTGACAAGATAATGTATAGGTGTTGACCCTCATAAAACCTTCACTATTTAAAGTGTAAATAAGAGATGATTCTAATATAACCTTATGGACATAGAAAACAAATGTGGAAAATAGATTTCATAGAATTATGTAATCGGAGAAAAACTAGTATTTTAGGAGTGATTTTGACAAATCTTTGCTATCAAAAATGTTATCATTCAGCAAATAAATTGGGTAATGCCTTCCCGTTGAAAAATATCCATTTATAACTCACCTAAAGGTTGACTTTCTAAGAAGTTGAGAACCCCATGGGAGTCTTCTAGATGATCTAGCAAGATTGATAAGAGGTTAGGTGGCATTATCTGTATGGTTTAGTGAATCCCAAAACCATGGTATGCTTAGGGTGATGGTGGATGTAGTTGCATAGCATAATATATATTTTATAATTTTTGGGTAGGTTTTATACCATGCTTTTTGTTTTTTGGTTATAATAATCAATGACATTGGCTTTATAAGCACTGGTAGTGCTAAAAATCTAATTCTAGTGCTAGATGACCATTGTTGGGTAGAATCAAGTGGAAAAAGGTAAAATTACAAAGGTTAGCAAAATCACTATCGGGAAAGTAGAAGCATTGATAATGCTACTACTTTGACCCCAATTATTTTGCTTTTAGAGCACTAAATGTTGTTATTTTGAGTTTGAAGAATATCAACTTAATTTGAATGTTTGATTAGTTATCTATTGAATAAGTTGATACATTTTGAAGACTTAATGATGCATTGAAAATTGATGTCTACAATTTTTCTTTTTTATGTATTTATCAATTGATTAATGCATAAAATTTTGATTTTTATACCCTAATTTTTAGTCTAATATATTTGATGTTTAAAATTTATGATGCAATATGATTGACAATTTTTATTTGTTGATTATTAATGATGTTATTGGTTTTTTTAAAAATTTTTTTTTTCTTTTAGCATCGTAAAAGGTTTAAAATGATTGTGGCATGGTGGTTATAGGGTTGGACTACGTGAAGAACTGTGTGGCAGCTTTCGGGATGGACAACGTAGAATACTGTGGTAGCCATAAAAAGCTAGACAACCTACCCGGATTCATGGCAGCTACCGATTCCACCATGTAAATTCAAAAAAAAAATTCTACCATGCCTTGATGTGATCCCTTAAATTTTAGAGAAAAAAATCAAGTTTGATTAAGGAAACTCAACTTGATCATAAATTGCATTAGTACAATAATGAAATATTGAGGATAACAAATAAAAATTGATTGGGTTTGAAGGGAGAAAATTGGTTAGGGTATAAAAATTTGGTTTTACTATAGACAAATAGGGTAATGAGCTTTGAACCCCTAACTTTATCATAAACGTTTATGGCACAATAGGTAAGATTGATGTATTATGCAAGTAAAGTGAGACCAAAATTGATAGGAGGAGGGGGGAAGGTCTATGTAAGACACAATAGATCTTATACTTTTCTAATTTTTATCTCAAGAAACATGTCCATAAATAAGGGTAATGCTTTTGCATGATCATGCTTATTTTACACTAATGTTGGTGTCAGCTAGTTGTGCTTTCATATGTTGATGGTGCTTTTACCATATGGTATTTCTATTTTCATTTTGATAGAAATTTTTTTGCCTAGTGATAACTTTACTACCTATTGGCCACTTTTTCCAAAGGGTGGAACTTTTGCTCAACTTTAAATTTTTGATGACTTTATGAGTTTCAACAAACAAGTGTTTAAATTGGTTGGTGTAGGAGAGACTATAGAACCTAGACTGCTAGCATAGGTTTCCCTATTCTTTGATCACCATTATTGACCTCTTAGGTGTTGTATATCATGCACTTTTTGTGGTAGTATAGCTATACCATATGGATTTTATGTTGAATATGGAATTCAATAGGGTATTATTGATAGTCCTAGCAGCACAATATTATCTAGAGATAAATATTTCTTAGCTTTCATGTGTAGATATATTTGTCACACTTGAGCATGTGTGGTAGATTATTAGGGTTTCAATTAGAAGTACATTAGGGGATATGATCTAAGATCATAGATAAAACCTAAATAAAATTCCTAAAGATGCACAATTTTTAGTCATAAGACCCAACATTAAAATCAATGTCACCTATGTTGGAGGTTGTCTCGATAGGCATTATGCACATTGTTTTCTATGGTGTTGATCAAGGACACCAATTGTATAGTGATGCATTGGGTTTTAGTCGAGGTACTCACTAATATGCTAGAGCAATAAATGGTGTTTGACTAGGGATCCATCATTTTGGTGAGGTTGTACCACTCACTACATTGAGTGGTGTACAAAGGAGATAGAGGATTGTCATATCACACACTACTATAGGTTTTATCATGGAATAACATAACTATGTTATGACCATCAACATTGCCAAGATATATGGGGGAACCATAGATACTAGAAACATATAGTTGGCCCATCATCTAGATTCAAGGTAAGAGAGGAATCACAAAGGCATTTTGTGTGAACCTAATGATAAATAGATGAACTAAGTTGGAATAAGTAACTAACATCCCTACATACAACACTTAGGGTATAATAAGGATTCCTACTAGTTAGGTTGATTTAAGAGGGTTAGGTGGTTGGTTATACCATGGGTAGAACATGATATCCTCTATCTTAATAGGGTGGTTTGAAAGTTTAGAATTTATTAAGGAATTTTAGTGAGACTAGTACGATACCAAAGGTCTATACAAGAGTGGATGCTTAAGCCATAGTCAAACCCTAATACTTATCTAGATCCCAACAAAGATAGTCAAATATTCTAGACTTGAGTAATGATGACATTGGAGTTAGAATCATATACTAGGGGTTCCATTACATTAGCTACCCTCTTAGGGTGACTATAAGGTTAAGTGAGTGCATTCAATTGGAAAGGTAGCCAAAGGGAGAACAACGAGTTTTCCCAACATTAATTAGGTGATATCATGATGTGACAAGAGGAAGTGGAGGAAAAGTATTGTGAAGGACCTCTTTGCAATGTTCTTCCTCTTTTATCTATGTCACTTTTAGACTAGGGGAATTTTGAGAGCTTAAAGTCTAATTTTGTTGAATTAGTTGAAGAATTCCTACATTTCTTCTAAGATATTTTTTATCTAAGATTAACCTTAATATGGTGCTTGTGCACATATAAATGTAATAATCAAGGCCTAAACTAGATACTCTTTTGATATTGATGAGGAAGGAAATACCAATCTTTCTTATAAGAGGTAATGGTACAAGAAGAATTAGCTATATGTATTTTTTATTAAATGTTAAAACTTAATAATTAATATGACCCTCTATATGATTAAGACTAACTATTTTTTTCTCTTCTTTTTTTCCATATTACTAATAAATATAAAATAAAACCTGGTTTAAGTGGATAACAAATAGAATCTAAGTCTTAAATGCTTAAACAATATAGATTGAAGATAGAAGAACCTATTTCTATCATAGGGGCAATAATTTCCATTCCATAGTAGGACCATCAACATTATTACCTGTTGATAACACCATCTCTTAACTTACAAATTAGATAATAAAATATATAGTTAGTACTAGAGGGACCTATATAACTTGGCATAGGATAATTAGAATTCCTTTAATACCAATAAAATCCCTATTTAGATCAGTATAAATTGATGGAAATGACTAAATGCAAGAAATAAATCCCAAGTGGTAAAAGTTCCACTGGTTCATGCTAATGTTGCCAATGCTTTTACTTAGTGTTGGTGCTTTCACTCTATGTAGACAAGAGAGCAACAAAACCACTAGCCTACAATATAGTGACACTTTTACTTTTGATAGTAGAACAACAATATTAAATGCAAAAAATATAAAGGTTATAATGACTATGATGAAGGGATCTAACTTGGGAGTAAAAAAGTACTTTAATAATCAAAAAACAAATATTTACTTGCTTAAGTTGAAGATTAAATATCAAAATAAAATATTATCCAAATGCAAATGCAAAATACAAGATTAGATCTAAGTTTATTGAAATTCATGACTCGTTGGGGGAGTAAATGTATTAAATATGACAAGACTAAAGAAGGTAAGAATTTGAAATGGGATTAAAAATTCATTAATGAAAGATCATGAGAATGACAATTTATTGAATTTAGTATTTTTGCAAGAGCTATAGATCAATTTTTTAGGGATTTGGTTCATTAATGGAAGAAATATTAAAAGAGATAAGAATTTAAATTTCTTGATTTTGGCACACTATAGTCAAATATGCCAAGAGGTAATAGCATAAATGATGCTATCACATTACTACTTTTGTCTCAAGATTTTTGGACATAGAAAATGGATGGAAAAGGTAAAAAATATAGAATTTTTGCAAAAGTATTGCTAGATTATAAAATTGATATGACTTATTACCTAGAACTATACCTTTTGGAGTAATAAATACTTCAAATTTGGTCACAATTAAGGTTGATTCAATTTGGTTGATTGATGAAAGTATTGGTAAACTTGAAGACTAACCCTACACATAAAAATAGGCATTTAAAAATGAATATTATTAGAGGATTTAATATGTGATAGAATTATTAGTAGGAGGAGGAGCAAATATAATAAAAATGAGCATGGTAGGTGAGGTTGGTCCTCATAGGTTGTCTCAATCCATCATGAGGTAAAGAGAGGTACACAAGCCTAAGAGGTGGTAAGTCTTTTAGCTACATTTATGGTGATATAATCAAGGAGAGGTCTGACATAAGTGGAGGTAAAATTTCAAAGAACAAACCATAAAAGTTTCATCTACTAGATTTTTATAATATTATAGACTATCCTAAGTATGAGTATGGAGATAGATACAACATGACAAAGATCATAATGATAGGTAGGATTTTTCAATAGTTAGATCATTCAAACCTTCCTAAACCAAATGACTATTGCATAGTAGCAATATTTAGTAGAGATGTCATGAGCACAAGCAAAGTCGATGATCTAGATTGAGAAATTCACTTACTATAGGACCGCCTACCATGCCCCAATACCAATAGATCATAAACTACATTTGTTGATGAGGTAATTGATTAGGATAGCATCAATAAATTCAAGGTTCTTGATTTGATAGTTATAGTAGCCTATGATGATGCCACCACTTCCTACAGTAGGAATAGGTGCCCCAAATGTAAGATGATTATATATGTGAAAAGTTATATACATATGTAATATATATATATATATATATATATATATATATATATATATGCATATGTATATAAATTTTCACATTTATAATCATCTTAGATAGATAGATAGATAGATAGATACCAACATTTATTATGATTTGTGTCAAGTTTACATGATAAATAATTTCTATGTGGTAGTGCATGATTACTTTTAATTATGATGTTTACATTTTATGTGATGACCAATGATATTATTTTAAGTTATGATGATGATGATGATGATGATGATGATGTTATAAATATAGTTGAGTGAAACACGTAGTGTGATGATTAGGTTAGATAATAGATTTAGATTTTGGATATAAATATGAAATGTGTGATTAAAAGTGTCAAATGATATGTTGAAAGGACATTTTGATACTATTATAAACCATTGCTATAGTACAAGATATGGTACAAAATAGACATTCTTAAGGGGACAATAAATAATACCATAATGCATTTTTATAATATAGATAAATATTTATTTGAGGGAAATTTAGCTATGATATAGATAAAATACATGCCAAGGGGGATGCTAGATAATGTCACAAGGTATTGCTATTATACAAGATATATAAAGAAAAGGATTTGGATTTTTTTCTATGATATAAATAAAAAACAATTCCAAGGGGGCTTTAGATATGATAGAAATAAAATATTTATCTAATGGGCTTTAGCTATTACATAGATAAAATATTTGCACAATGATACTTTATCTATGATATAGATAAAATATTATTTTTGGTACCCTCAAACAAATATCCAAGGAGCATTTTAGGAATTATTTGAAACCTATAAATAGATTTACCTTGAAACAAATGTTTTAAAAGGAATTTATAGATTTTCCATATAAAAAAATCCTTGCCCCTATACAAATGTTATAGAGGATTTTGGCTTATATATTTTTCTTTAAATAAATTTCTAAAGGACTTCTACCTTTTTCAAAGACAAATGTCATATAGGACTTTTTCTAGTGAATTTTCCATTAAACATATGTGTGATGGACTTCTATTTTTCCTATAGAAAAACATCACATAGGAAATCTCGTAATATATTTTCCTTTAAAGAATTGTTTAAGGGAATTTTGATTTACCTATATTCAATCATACAACATGCACACTTGTAAAAGCAAAAGAGTCGACATATGATAGTACTATAAAGATAATATATGAGCATTTTCAAGACATATCTTCCTTATCTACTATCCATAATATTTAGGGGGAATATGTTATCATAAGTATGTTGGTACTATAATTAAAATGGAAGGTATTATAATGGTATCAAACCCTTCAGGATGGAAGTATCCATTCATGGGATCAACTTGTTGATAGACTAGTTCAATAGTTTAACAAGCTAGCAAACCCATTTTCATTGTTGATATAGTTCACTACCATAAAAATGAACCCTCAAGAAACAATAATCAAATTCAATATTAGATTCAGTAGAACTTGGAAAATATTTTGATAGTATATTGATTCAACAAATCCCTAGGCATTGTACTACTATTTTTGTGCTTCCAATATGGATCTAGGCTTATTGATACACTTATATGGTGTGTTGAATTTTTTTTTATTTATCAAGATATTATAACTTTAGATAATATGCTAATTGCTATAGGAAATCTTCCTCCTAGAAGTGTAATTTTGTATTTTCTAGAATCCCATAGTCAGGATAGGAAACACAATCTCCAATCACAATTATCCATCTTCTAGATATAGCTCCAATTCCTATAGTAAAATATCTAGCATTAGTAGGAAAACCTCCAATGCCAGTGTTAATGAATCCTTCTACCATACCAACATTGCCTTCCCATGAGACTTAAGAATCAATCAACATGAAGGAAATAGTGATGGCATTGAAGAATTTTACTAATGGAATCACCACTATGAAAAGAAGAGAGGCTGAAAAGAATTTCTAGCCAAAGAGATTTATGTATATGACAAAATACCAAGGAGCCTCTTCTAATGGCATCGATAAAAAACCTAACATAGTATATGGTAACCAGAAAGATAATCTATCTACTTTAACATCAAAATAAAATCATTGGTGCTCAACCTGTAAAGATCCGCATAGTGAAAACTCTTGTATGTTGCACCAACATCAAATATAGAAAATTATTCCTAAAAAGTTAGAAATATCACAAAGGATCCAAGTCAATATTTTGTAGGAGACATCATAATTTGATGATGCAAGATCCTATAGAAGAGAAGTCTATATCAGTTCTAAACTAGTCTAGTAAGAAACCATTGCATGTGGATCCTAAGAGATTTGATTTATTCAAGGTTCCATCTAAAAAAGAAAAGAATTAAGGAAAGGAAGTACCACATCTTTTGAAAGAGTGTCCTAAATAAAAATAAAAATTAGTGTAGGCAAAGAGACCGAAATACAAGAGTAGACTAGAAATAAGCTCTAGTGTCCTTCTATCATCAAGTGACAAAGAATTGAAGTGATGTGGGAATACTGAAGAACACAAGCTTATACTAAGAGGGGGGGGTGAACAGTATAAGACCACTTTTTACTTTTTCCTTTAATTCAACTTTCAATTCAATATTATGCAGTGAATAGATAGCAGTATCAATGCGTAATCAAAGCAATCACAAACACCATCCATAATAGAGACACAACAATATACGTGGTTCACCCAAAGTGGGCTACTCCACGGATAAAATATTTCACTAAATTTTATCAATCCAACCTCTAGGAATACCTTTCCCGATTACAATGTTTATGGGCACCAACCCAAAGGAGATACCTTCCCCTAGATCTGCTCTGACTAGTGATCCTCTAGAAGACCTCTACCTCCGTTGCCCTTAGCAAATGGAACTCTATCCATAGAAGACACCTGTCTTCCTTGCTCTGGCCGGAGACCTCTGTCCTCAACTCTATCACCTCAAAGCTAGTCCTCAAATTTGCACTAAACAGTCCTTCGGTCTAGCACAAATGTTCTCTTTCTTTGATCTGCACCAAACACAGTCCTTCGGTCTGGCACAAATGTCCTCTTCCTCTGTTCTACACAAAACATAGTCCTTCACTCTTTTTGTGCAATCATAGCTACACTCGATCGAACATCGACCTTTGCACCTCTGCACAATCATAGCAGCAGCGTCTTCGTGCACTCTACTTCCTTGCAATCTCTCTCACTTAGAAGATTTGACGAAATGCACTCAGTACACTACTATCAAATTTTGCACTCTACTTCTCGACGATCGAACTTCACCCTCGCACTCTATCTGCGAACATCGCTCTTCGAATGCACACTTCAATTGATGCTTAACTCTCCAAGCAGCCCTCATTTTATACTAACACTTTCAAGATTAAAACCTTGATCTTAGTTGGCTGCACATCCTAAACTACGTTGGCTGCAAACCCTAATCTTCGTCAGCCCAAATTTAACTTTGTCGCTTCATCGCCTCTGCAACTCCTTCTAACTCCTCCTTTCCATGACCTTTCTTCTGCTTGCTTCTTTTTGTTGCCTTTTTTCTTTCCGAAATCGTGACGCTTCTCATTTCAAATTCTTCCCTTTCTACATTTGTGAAATCTGATAGTTCTCATTTGAGTTTTTCAACATGTCGCAAAATTGTCTCACTTCATTTTTATAGGTCACAAAATTGGGCGAATTTTGACACTTTTTACTTTCTCTCTTGATCTTGTCATGAAATCATGATAATTCACACTGCGGACTCTCTCTTCTACATCATGTCGGTGAAATCGTGACACTTTTTCATCCGTACAACCTTCCTTGCATTATTTCACAAAATCGTGACACTTTTTCTTCTTTGCCTTCCTACACTTTTTGAGTCGTGAAAATGCAACATGTTGCGAAATCGTGACACTTTCCATCTTGCTCTCTTCTCTCCAACATGTCCGAAATCGTGATTTTTCCACTTGTCTTTTCTTCAATGTCGTGAAATCAATTTTTCCTTCTTCTCTTTCTTCCAACATGTCATGAAATCATGACAATTTTGCCATCACTTTCTCTCTACTCTAACATGTGAAATTGTGAGTTTGCTTTCTCTCTCCTCTAACATGTCACGAAATCATGATTTTCTTTTTACTTGTCTTTTTCTTTGATCTTTTGCAAATGGGCTATTGTGATTTTCTTGGAAACTCACTGTCCATGCTCTGAATAATATTCTTGGAAACTCACTACCCAAGTCTGCACATTATTGACATTAATTCAAATTCCTTCAAGAGCTTCTTGACATCAATGACAACTTCTACACTTGAACAAATGCAATGTACCCAAGGTACCCAAAATTGCCAACAATCTGCCCCTTTGTCATTGATGGCAAACCTTTATGGAAAACACATCTCAAGATCCAAAACGTAACCAATGTGCTAACAAGAGAATATGCCTTTGAAGTTTTCTTCCCCGACTTGAAGCTTTCCTCTTCACTTGAAACTCTCCCCTTACTCATATCTCTCCCCTTTGTCATCAATGGCAAAGGGTCACCTTTGGGGCTCGGGACTAAGAATGAGCCTCTTATCTTAGTCCCTCCCCCACCTCCTGATGAGGTGATTAAAATAGGGGTGGGAGTAAAACTCCCATTAGGCACTGATCATCATCGGTCTACAATTTCCTTGTCGGGCCTTCTCTTGAACTCTTTTTCAATATTCCTATCCTTGTTCCTATCATTGTTCTTATCCATGCCTTGATCCTTGGACCTGTTCATACTACTATTTTTGTTCCTGTACCTTGGAAGTTTAGCTCTACACTATCTAGCTGTGTGACCTACATTGTTGCACTTATAACAAGTAAAAAGTTATTTCTTGGTACTTTCTTGAGTCCATTTACAATTTTCTGTATTTGCTTGCAAAAATTCCTTGTGCCATGTGACAAGAGTAACAATACCCTTGAAAGAAATTAAAACTTTAAATTTTACCTTCTCATGAGCTAGTGAAGCGTGTGACAAACTTGACATGCAAAACACTATCATGAAATATTCTTTTACCTCTTGGGTCAAACTTTCTTCGCTTTAAATTTTCTATTGCATCATTACTCACGGACATGATCTGAGATACCTCCTCATGAACTCTTCTTTGGAATCCTACTAGATTCCCAACTTCCTGGACTAAAAAACCAAGACTTTTATCTGTTCTTGACCTTTGATATGTGAAACCTTGGAGCTTAAACCTATAACTATCCTGTACTCTTAGTTTCCTCTCAAAGAAGCCATTTTCTAATTCACTATACTCAAGCACCTTAGAACTAACCATCTGAGTCGGCACCAAGAGCGTCAAGACTTCAAAGACATCCCCATACAACTTCATTAACTTATCCTGAGCTAGCTCTCTCTTCAAACACTAAGAGCATTAGTAAGTTCACCAAGATCCTCTAGCTAAACAAAGCGATCCACACTAGAGGTCTACCTCAAAACCATACATGCACTATAGTTACTCCCATACATACTAGCAACTAATCATTAGTGCAATCATCCTCAAGGTGCCCAAAATTTCCACATCTGACATTCATGATAATGAACTAGTTTGTCCCCGAAGAAAACACCTTCCACACACTAGAAGAACCACTACAGAACACTTACTCTGCTAGGTAGAAACCTGTGTTGAGAATACTCTTCTGATTGGTGCTCACTGCTCGATTAGAACCTCCTATAACTATCTCATCACTTTCATTGAAAAAAGCAAAGACCAAACTTCCCATGAAACATCTTATATTTCATGCTGTGCCTAGAGAACTTGTCGGAATATACCTCTTCATCACTAGAATATCATCACTCTCTGAGTTTTTCCGATGAGCCTTGTCTCTCTTGACATCAACCTCACTTGAGTTCTCAACTCAAATTGATACATGAGCTCATCCTTTCAATTTATCTAAATCTTTACCCTCAATAGCATCTTTTCACTAAATCTATTAGGAAGAGATCTAAAATTATCACACATCATTCAGAAGCTCAAGACCTAAGTCTCATGGATTTAACAACCCATCCATACGAAGCATGTAGTCACTAATATCACATCTTCATGAATGTTCAAACATACTTAAAATGCTCAACTTGACCTGACATTGCATCACCTTATGAACCACTTGATTCCACATTTCACTAGCTATCGGGAATCACTTGTGATTCTTGCAGGATGCATTCATTGCTTAATTTGAGAGGAGCTAATCTTAGTATATGGACCATGTTCAAGAATAGTGACCCACTCAATAACTCCCATACCTATTACCAAGTGCCATTAGATGAACCTTCATCCCTGCACTCCATAGACCAAAATCTGATCCATCAAGAATAGGTGTTGCATTGCCACTTGAATAGTCCATGGTTCTTTCCAGATTTCCTTAATTAAACTTGAAGGACTCTGATACCAATTGAAGAACACAAGCTATCAGAGGGGGTGAAAATAAGACCACTTTTTATTTTCCTTCATTCAACTCAATTAATAAGGGAAAGATAGCATATCAACGTAATCAAAGCAATGCACAAAACACCATCCACAAAGAGACACAATAATTCGTGGTTCACCCAAAGTGGGCTACCCACGGATAAAATCTTCACAAATTTTATCAATCCATCTGGAATACTCCTGAACAATGTATGGGCACCAACCCAAAGGAGATACCTTCCCTAGCTCTCTCGTGATCTCAGAAGACCTTCCTCGCTCCTTAGCAAATGGAACTCTATCCCTCTCTGAGACCTCTGTCCTCAACTCTATCACCTCAAAGCTGGTCCTCAAATTTGCACTAAACATAGTCCTGACTAGCACAAATGTCCTCTTTCTTTTCTTTCCTGTGTCGCATTTCCTCTCTCTTTCCCCCCCCTTCACTCTACTCCTTGCACTCTCTCACTTAGAAGATTTGCACTCTCTTCTTCTCTTCTTGTACTTCCCTGCACTCTATCTCATGGCTCTTCAAACACACTTCGATCGATGCTTAACTCTCCAAGTAGCCTCCTTTATACTAACACTTTCAAGATTAAAACCTTGATCTTAGTTCTCCTAAACTACCCTAATTTTTGGCCCAAATTTAACTTTGTGGCTTCCTCCTCTACCTTCTTTACTTTGTAATTAAATCATGACTTTGTTGAAGACTTGCTTCCTATTTTTGTAGCTAAATCATGACACTTTCTCCAACTGAGTGCTGCCATCTCAACCTGTTTGAAATCATGACACTTTCTGCATCCGTATGATTTCTTTGCAGCCTGTCATGAAATTGTGATGCTTTTAGCTTTCATACGTCTTCTTTGCAACCCATCATGAAATTGTGACGGTTCTCATTTCAAATTCTTCCCTTTGCTACATGTCATGAAATCATGATAGTTCTCATTTCGAGTTCTGTAGCATGTCACAAAATCATGATAGTCCTCACTTTGTCTTTTGCAACATGTTGCGAAATCATGACAGTTCTCACTTTGAACTCTGCAGCATGTCACGAAATTGTGACACTTTTTGAATTACTTTCTCTCTCTTTGATCTTTTCACAAAATCGTGACAGTTCACACTGCAGACTCTCTTTTGCATCATGTCATGAAATCGTGACACTTTTTCGTCCGTACAACCTTCCTTGCATTATGTCGTGAAATCGTGACACTTTTCCTTCTTTGGCTTCCTACACTTTTTGAGTCGTGAAAATGCGACATGTCATGAAATCATGACACTTTCCATCTTGCTCTCCTTCTCTGCCAACATGTCACGAAATCGTAATAGTTTTTCCACTTGTATTTTTCTCTGCCAACATGTCGCGAAATCATGACAATTTTTCCTTCTTCTTCTCTTTCTTCCAACATGTCATGAAATCGTGATAGTTTTGCCAGCTCTTTGTCTCTCCTCTAACATGTCGTGAAATTGCGTTTTTTTAGCTCTTTCTCTCTCCTCTAACATGTCGTGAAATGTGACGGTTTTCTAGCACTTTCTCT
Organism: Wollemia nobilis; assembly: GCA_028583015.1. Taxonomy (NCBI): domain Eukaryota; kingdom Viridiplantae; phylum Streptophyta; class Pinopsida; order Araucariales; family Araucariaceae; genus Wollemia; species Wollemia nobilis. The sequence goes on along the minus strand of JAQPPZ010016976.1, from coordinate 408,133 downwards.
CTCTCTAACATGTCGTGAAATTGATAGTTTTGTAGCATTTCTCTCTCCTCTAACATGTCATGAAATCGTGATTTTTTTTGCTACTTTTTCTTACTTGTCTTTTTCTTTGATCTTTTGCAAATGGGCTACTATGATTTTCTTGGAAACTCACTGTCCATGCTCTGAATAATCTTCTTGGAAACTCACTGCCCAAGTCTGCACATTATTGACATTAATTCAAATTCCTTCAAGAGCTTCTTGACATCAATGACAACTTCTACACTTGAGCAAATGCAATGTACCCAAGGTACCCAAAATTGCCAACAAATACCAAAGGAGATTTGATGAACAAAAAAAGAGAGAAAATAAGCAAATAGAATCAAGTTTCAATATCATGGAAGATCTTAATAAAACATCATCCAAAGCAAGCATGTATGATGCACTGATGATTTTAAGATAAATTGACCTCCTATAAGTATCACTGAAGTATATATAGCTTAAAGATCAATCTCATCTCGAACTCAATCTAGCACAAGGAAAACCTATGTCGAGAATATATTAAAAATAGGTCATTCCTTTCTACATGTCCATGCACATGTAATTATGTCTTGTACATAATTGTATGGTAGATTCTAGAACAACAATGATAGTACTACCAAAAGCAATATGTGAAACAATGGACATGGAGTACACATAGTTTGGCCAAATAGTGATTCAGTTGGATGGAACTCTAGTAAAAACTATTGACATGATTATACATACCCTTAGTACTCCACAAAATACCTTCAGTAATAGTCATACAAGAAGTAGTCATGGTAGACCTAGATCCAAAATTTGGCATGTGCCTTTCTCATGAATTTATAGTTAAATTGGACAGGTATCTATATTTAGATTACTCATATATGGAAATTCCTCACAAGGGCAGGAAAGTGATTTTTTTTGTAGAAAACCCTTCCATGTATCATATAGAGAAATTAAAGAGGAAGAAAATAACATTAGCATGATCAATGATGAAATTTACCTAGTAGAAGATATTAAAGACAAGATCCAAACTGAAGATGAGCTTTCACATAAAAAAATAAATGCTATGATTCAAATTACAAACTGAAGATGAGTTTTCACATAAAACAAATTAAATGCTATGATTGAAAATCCAAACTGAAGATGAGTTTTCACATAAAAAAAATTAAATGCTATGATTGAAATTGGCATTGACACTTATTCTATCTCAAATAAGGACATTTTCTAATAGATTTACCTTTAAATAAATTTTTAAAGGACTTCTACATTGTTTATAGACAAATGTCATACATGACTTGTACTAATGTATATCCGATTAAAAACATTTCTAAAGGAATTTTGATTTACCTAAAGATAAATACCATTTAGGAATTGTAATTGTAGCATTACAAATAACTTGTAAGATATACCAAATTATTATGAATCACCTTTAATAAAATGTCATAAACGTAATTTGACATGATTGATGTGATAATGGATTTTGCTCCGAGTTAAAGAAGACATTTATAAATATATAATATATATTACCCCATGCCTAGTATATAAATGGGCCAAAGGGACAAGGGATGAAGTGATTGATCTTGATTTAAACATCTATGAATCATGAAGTATTCATTATATAACATGTTGGTGAGATGGTATATAAAGAGATAAAACTATGTATATAATATTGTGGTATGAAGCTAAGATATTTTATGATAGAATAAATATAGTTGAATTGTCAAAACTAGGGAGGAGTAAAAATTTTACAAGATGGGGCTAGGGCGGATCTATTCACTTTAGTTACATAGTAAAAAGTAAAACAATATATCGTAATGAGGATAATCATTTGTATGTGATTGTGGATCCTTGAATATTTATACTATAGGTAATCCAAGTAGATATTGACACATGGATAAAGGTGGATGTTGGTATCACTCAAAGAATAATGATAATCTAATATGATTGTTGGATGTGCCTGGTGCTCATGCCTCATGGAGAGCACATAGTTTAAAATTTTGGGGAGCATGGGACTTGGCTTCAAGTATGACCTTTGGGAATTTTATCAATGCCAAATTATTTTTTTGATATGATATTTTATGCTCATATCCTAAAATAGCCTAGCCTATTAAGTTTTGTTAGAGAAAAAGGGAATAGAGTGAAAACAACAACAAAAAATAAATTAACTTGAATGTATAATCCTATTCTAAGGGAGGTGATACTATGATATCCTACAAATATTTTTCGTGATAGTGGGAATGATGAACACATGCATTATTTATTGATAGTGTATGAGGAGAATGGTTCTACTAAACACAAAACACCATAGATGGGCATACATAAGAACTAGTATAAGAAATAAATTGTCATAGCTTCTCATAGAAATAGTTGAAGTGTATTGACAAAGAGACTCAAGGCTTGAGCTATAATGTCATATAGAAGAGAGGTGGAGGTAAAACTATATACAAGGCTAGGTACTAGGAACTAAGATAATAAGGTTTCTATTCCTTACAATGAAGAAGAGATGTATATTTATAGATGAAAATTCAAAATATTTGCACCAAAAACTTATGGAAGAAATTAAAAAATGTTTAGTTCAAAATTGAATTATGCTCTTGATATTGTCTTTGAATTATCTTGATACTTATGGATATAGAGGCATAAATGTTTTAGGTGGGCTAATTTAAATGGATGTAGACATAATTTGTTGCTTTGCAGATTTCCCATGTTGTAAATCCTCTATGATTATACCCTAGAGATATTTTACCATTAGTTTCCTTAGATTTGGAGTCTCTTCTTGGTTTACCTCCATATTTCTACTTTAAATTGCATCATCTATCCCTTTGGGTTCCATTCTCAATTTCTAAAGATGGTAGAGCTAGAACTAGATAGCCATTTCCTTCTTTCCAACTGGATACCTTGGGTTTATCCAATATTTTGATGAGGTTCAATGATCTACCATTTTCTTAGAATAGTTGACTTCTTTGTGTGGGGGCTCTTCCTTGAGTGTCAACCAAATTTTGATCTTAATTTTTTTGAGTGTTTCTATGCCTAGAAAATACCTTTTAACAATATTTCATCTATGTTCTATGTTATTCTGGTGGTGATTGAAGTTAATAGATATTTTGTTCTTGCAAGTATGCATGACTCATTTTCCTCTTCTAGTTCAACAAATTTGCTTTCTTTTGCTCTTTTACCAAAAATATTTGAGGTGACTTTCATATGGAACGGTAAGATTAGATGGTCTATGAAGTTTTCACATTTTAATATCCCTAATATGATTCATGTTCTATATAATATTAACTATTAAGATCCTATTTATGGAGAGATAGGACCTCATCTTGTTGATTTATTTTTTGGTCATGTTAGGTCCCTCTTCTTCTTATATGATTGTTAGGTTCTATTCCTTTTGGTATCGAGTTGCTACTATATCATTACCATGTTGGGAAATAGTGACTAGTTAGGCAATAATTATAAACCCAATCATACATGAAGGATAGCATGATCTATGGTGTCTTTCTTCTAGGAAGAAGAAGAGTACATAACAATTGTATGGGGTGAAACCCTTACAAAGTTTGATCCCTTTTAGCTATCACTAGAAAGGCTCCAGTACTGCAATCAATGGTGGGATTTGGCTTAACTATCACTAGAAAGGCTATAATCCATTGTCTATCGATTCTAGTTGCTCAACATGGCATCATGGCATAGGGAGATTTAGATTTACCTTTATCTTATGATGGAGGTTTTCTTGTTTTGGCATTGTGGATGGTTCCTTGGTGTTGGTTGCTCAAAATATTATGATTTCTTGGGTCCTATTACCTTACTTTTGTTTTATTAGATCTAGATGGCGGTCTACTCAAAATTTTCCTCCTTAGTGAGAATTACCTAGTGTAGTGTAGTTTTTACTATATCTTTATCAATTCACAAGGAATATCCTACTTTTAGGAGATAAGGAACCAAATATTAGGGTATTATCCATTAGGTGTGGAATATAAGAGGGAACATCTTGAGGCTTTCTATATCTTAGGTGAATAGAAGAAGGATATGTTTTAGATGGTATTTATGCTCAAGAATTTGTAGAAACCTAAGGGGAAGATGCTCCTTTTATAGATATTTTGCACTTAGAGAGTTATAAAATTCATCTACTCCTATCTATATTTCCATTGATTTCTTCCTATGACAATGTGATATTGAAGGACATCTTCCTACATGCTTGGGCAGTAAAGACACCATCATCATTTATTTCACCTTGTTTCTAATCATGATAATTGTATTTTTCTTAATCAAACAATTCTTAATTGTAATCCCGAGGAGACCACTCTTTGAATATGCTTGGATACACTCGATTCACGTATACATCATGTCTTATGTGAGCTATACTTCATGCATGCTATCAATATTGTTCCCTTTCTAGAAGTATAAAATCATTTATATCCTACAAAATATAGATAATGTGTTAGGAGGAAAGAGATTTCTTTTATACAAAATCTTAGCTAGAGTCGGTAGTTCAACCTTTGTCTAGATTCTAACCCATGCCTATGGTATCAAATATTTTTCTCAAACTAATATCCTAGACCTAAATGACTCAATGCTACTTTAGGTGGACCAGAGGTTTCTTAACTAAATACTTCTTTGATTCAAGTTGCTTGTATTATACTCTAAATATACATTCAATGTCTATTTATTCCATGATTACCCTCTCAATGTTGTACTTGTAGAAAGTTTTTGCTAATTTTTGAAGAACATAGGCTTATACCGAGGGGGTGAATAGTATAAGATCAACTTTTAATTTTGTTTTCCAAATAATATTATCCAATATTATCAATGGCAATATCAATAGCAGTAATCAAAGTAATCCAAAAATCATCACATGCATGAGAGACACAAACTTAACGTTCACCCAATGTGGGTTACATCCATGGAGAAAATATTTCTTCTAAATTTTCTCAAAAAATCTCTTGGGAATTAGTTACCTATTACAATGGTTATGGACCTTTTTCCAAAGGAGACAATAATCCCCTATGCTCTGATTTTTGGATCTCTCTCCATATAAGAACTCTATCCCCTTGCTCTGGTTCATGGATCTCTCTCCACAAGAGACCTCTTTCCCCTTGATCTGATTCATGGATCTCTCTCCATAGGAGAACTTTATCTCATTTGCTCTGGTTCATGGATATCTATCCACATGAAACTCTATCTCCTCTACTCTGGTATATAGATCTCTCTCCATAAGAGAACTCGATATCCTTTACTCTAGTTCATTGATCTCTCTCCACAAGAAAACTCTATACCCTATACTCTAGTTTGTGGATCTCTCTCCATAGGAGAAATCTATACCCTTTTCTCTGGTTCATGGATATCTCTCCATAGGAGAAATCTATCCCCTCTACTCTATTTAGTGAACTTATATCCATAAAATACCTTTGTCCCCACTACTATGGCTAGCTAGCGGACATCTATCCATAGGAGACCTCTATCCCCACTACATTGACTGATGGACCTCTATCCACTAGAGACCCTTGTCCTCTCTACTATGGTCACCTCCAAAGTCTAATCTTAAATCTATATCAAAACTCATCACAAGTCTAGCACAAATCTACTCTAACTCTACTCAAATTTTCCCTAAGCCTTAACACAAAGCTTGATCAACTCAGCAACAAAACCTGCTCTCAATTCTATCTCAAATTTACCTCAATGTTATTTCAAGTCTTCACAAGACTTTCTCAAATATACCTTAAAAATTCTTCAAGTCTTCTCACAAGACTTTCTTAAATCTACCTCAATGTTGCTTCAAGTATTCTCACAAGACTTGCTCAAATCTACCTCAAATTTGCTTCAAGTCTTCTCACAAGACTTGATAAAATATACCTTCAAAGCTGCTTCAAGTCTTCTTGCAAGACTTTCTCAAGTCTACCTTCAAATGTGCTTTAAGACTTCTCAGAATACTTGCTCAAATCTACCTTCAAAGCTGCTTCAATTCTTCTCACAACACTTGCTCAAATATTCCTTCAAGACTACTCATAGAACCTGGTCAAATATTTCCAAATCTTACATAAAAACAAATACTTAAATCTCTTTCAAATATAGTTACTTCAACTAGGCAATTCAGACATATTCTACCTAGAATTCATTTAACCTCTAGAACATATAGAGAATGATATGCACTATCAAAATTCCAATATGTTCTTCACATTCACAAATATTGCATTCCACTAATCCATTCTCTATATCTTGCAAAATCCCTTTCAAATCAACTCGAAATAATGTATCACTTGCTTCACAAAATTGATTTATATTTCTTGCAAATTTTCTTTCAAAAATCAACCTCAATAATGCATAAATTTCCCTCACTAGATTGATCTCAAACACTTTCACAATTGCTTTCAATATCTCTCAAACCAATGCTCAAAATATTTCATAATGATGCACAAAATTATCTTCAAACCTAGGACAAGTAATTCATAATTTTTAGCACAAATGTCTCAATATCTTTCAAAAATAGAAGCACATGTAGGTCTCAATCCCTAATATAAATATTTCCAACAATGCATACCAATCAACCCTTTTAACTCCACCTCAAAACCATTTTCTCAAAACACAACCACTTAGCTTAAAAGGTTGAATCACCATGCCTCAAAGTTCTTGGTGAATATGTGCCCTCAAATACCTATCTCAAAAATAATATATTTTGCAACTACAAAAAGGATTAGCATAACATATTTTCATATATTGGAAAAACCCTTCTCAAAATGTGTGCACAATTTTATTCCAAACCAATTCTCTATAACTCTCTTGGTTTTTCAAAATAAGACATCAAATCATGAACCAAGTCCTTCAATATTAATGCAAATATTACAAACGATAAAAACACATTTTACATATTTTATCTCCCACTTTCATAAAATAATTTCCAAACCTCTTAATGACCCAGAACACAAATTTACAATATTAAATCAACCATTTACACCTTATCACTCCTACTTTTGCATATAAAAATAAAACTTAATGATAGCAAGATCTTCAAAAATATTTTGGCAAAAATAAATTACCCTTATACCTCCTATATGCCAAAAACATTTACACCATAGCACATTCCTCGACATCCATGCAAAACAAATATTAAACAACCTTAGAACATAATTTTTAATAAAAATATTATCGCTAGCACAAATGGGAATCAACCCTCTAACCTCAAACTCCTAACACAGTGTGTGACCACTTTGACTAGCCAAATGGTTGAGATCTAATGTATAGGCCTACACCTTTATCCTCTCTGGCATGTTTGCCAAAAAAGTTAAGTCCTTCAAAACTGGTGCTAGGGAGAATTGAACCACGAACTACTTCCTCACAAATGACTTAGCATAAATCTAGCCACTGTTTGGTCTACCCTAGTTGGATGATGTCAAGGAGTGAACATAAATATTTATTTTATTCTCCTACTATGCTCCTTAATAAATGATTTCCCCTCTTCCTCATTCACTATCACCACTTCGCACGAAAATAATAAATAAAACACACTCATTTCCAAAGTCTTAAGGGATATTTATATGTTTCCATGCATATTTTTAGATGTCAACCGTCTTTCAAATTTATTTTAATAATTTGAATTATCTTTGGTTCCATGTATCTTTATACTTAGGTATTATAATATTTTTTTAAAAATATATTATAATAAACCTTTTTCCTTGGGTCTTTTTCCACCAATGAGAAGTCTTATATTGTATTTACAATTTAAAATATCCCTTTGTTTTTTATTTACCAAATGAAGCCCTTGTTACTTTCAAACTCTCTTAATAATATTTAAATTTAAAATTTAAATATTATAATCCTTTTCTTCAAAATTCTCTTTGCTTATTTTCACAACCATGGAAAATTCCTTTGCATTTATTATTTAAACCTTTAAGACAAAAATCAACCTTTTCACCTTTGACATCATTGACATCAAAACCTTTGACATCAATGTCAAAACTATACTCAAAATTTCCAACAATATCCCATTTTGTCATTGATGGTAAAACTTTATAATAATTCCTTTTCCTACCACTAGATTCCAAATCTACTCCTCTGAGTAACTGCTCCCCCTGATTGAATGCTCCCCCCCTTACTAAAATCTCTCTCCCTTTGACATCAATGGCAAAAGGATTTCTTTGGGGCTAAATATAAGACTCTTAGCTCAGACCCATCCCCACCTCCTCTCCTTGAGGTGATTAATTTTGGGTTTGGAGTATCTCTACAACCAGCATACAATGCTCTTTTTCTTTGTCAACCTTCTTTTTTAATATTTTTGTAGCCATGCCATTTTGATCCTTTTGAGTGTCCCTATTCTTGCTTGTATTTGGAAGTTCTGGAAACTCTGTTCTACACCACTTGGCATTATACATAATATTATTGCACTTGTAACACTTAATGTTGTAGTTCTTGGAAGATGCAAATATATTGAAGTTTCTCTTGGTGAAGCCATACTCATTTCTATCATGAACCCTACAATGGATTTCTTTATAACCAAAGCGATTACAAGAGTAGAAATACCCTTGGAATAAATATTCATATATGAAAGAGTTGACATTCCTTTTAGTTAGGCCATACTCATTTCCATGAGTCCTACAATCCATAGCCTTGTGACCAAACCGATTACATGAAAAGCAATGTTCTTTGAAGAAATATTGTTTGGAACATCTGGTCTCTTAGTCCTTTCTTTTCCTTCTCTGTGATGATCATTGTTTCTTGTTTGTGCATTATTTAATTTCTTATTGAAGCTTCTATTCTTCAAATTATCTGCATAGGTCTCAATTTCTTCTTCACTCTCTTCCTTTGAAAATATCTCTTCTTTTGAGCTTGAGTTTGACCCTTCTTGTTTCCCTTGTCCTTCTTCAAAACCAAGTCCTATTTTAATAGATGAAGATATTTGTACATTGATAATTTTATCCAAAGTTTTTGAACTTTTCCCAAACCTGTGTAGCTTATCCTTAGAATCTTTCACTTCCATTCTTAGTGAAACTACCTCATGTTCTAATATCTCACATTCTAACTCTTTCGCCTCTAACTTCTCAACCATGACCTCTTTAAGTCTCCTTGCCTTAGCTTTTGAGTTTGTTAGGTCTTGTAGAAGATTTTTTTTTTCTTCCTCATGTTCTTGAACATGAGATTTTAGTCTTGAATTTTACTTTCTAACCTTTTTCATTTCTTTGAGAGCAAAAATAAGTTCTACTTCTAGATCAACTGTGTCTTCCTCTTCATTTTCTGAATCTTTTTCTACTTATTGGTCTCCAAGAGCATATTCATACTTTTCAACTTTATCTTCAATAGGAGCATCTTCTTCCTCTTCTATTTCCAAAAATAGAATAGCTTCTTCACTTTTGGAGAGTCTTTCATCACTTTCACTTTAAGCCTTGATTGCCTTGTTAACATAGAAACACTTTTTATACCTTTGAAAGAACTTATTTTCATGTTTTCTTTGACCATACCTATTTTTATTTTTATACATGGGTTTTTCTCCTTCCTTTCTATTATGATCCTATTTCTCTTTACTGCTACTACTTTTGGATTTTTGATAGTTAGATGCATAGTGACCAAAATTACCACAATTAAAATATTTCACAATCTTCATACCTTTGTGCTTTCTTCAGTCCTTATTTATTTTCACATAGTTAACTTCTTCATCATTGCTTGACTCACCACTTGATTCTAGTTTCTTAAATTTTGTCTTCTTTGAAGTTTTCAAAGCTACCTCTCTATTGGAGTTGGTATCCTTTAATATTATCATCTCATAAGCTATGATAATTTCATGTAACTCATCCATAGTCAAGTGATCAATATCTATCATATCTTCTATAGCTGAAACCTTTCCATAATACCTCATCAAGAGTGATCTTAATAATTTTTGAGCAACATTGGAGTCTTCAATTTCAAATCCAATTCCACATATGGTATTAACAACCTCATCCACATTAATTAAGTATGTAGCAATATCTTCCTCATATTTCATCTTCAAATATTCAAACCTTTTCTTATGGTTTTGCATTTTTGCCATTTTGACCTGTTTATCTCCTTCATATGTTTGCTTCAATTTGTCCCATATATGTTTTGCTGATTTGCAGTGCATAAATTTCACAAATTTTGTTTAACATAATCCACTTAAGATTATATTCATAGCCTTGTAATTATTCACATGTAACATATATCCATATTTATATGTGGAAGGACTAGATGTAGGTGTGAATCCATCCTTAACCAATTTCCATGTCTCATATACTTGTGCCATCAAGTAAGTTTTCATTATTATACTCCAGAAGGTATAATTTTTCCCATTGAACAATGGTGCCTTATTTTATGAGGATCCATTCTGAGATGTCATTTGTTTTCTTGTAATATCTTTCTTCAAGCTATTAAAATTTTTTGAAGGAACCCACTCTGATATCAATTGAAGAATACAGGCTTATATTGAGAGGGTGGGTGAACTATATAAAATCAACTTTTACTTTTATTTCCAAAATAAAATTATTTAATATTATAAATAGAAATATCAATAGCAGTAATAAAACCAATTCATAAATCATCACACACATGAGAGACACAATTTAACATGGTTCACCCAATGTGGGTTACATCCATGGAGAAAATATTTCTTCTAATTTTTCTCAACAAATCTCTTGGGAATCAATAACCTATTACAATGTTTATGGAACTCTATCCAAAGGAGACACCAATCCCCTATGCTATTATTTATGGATCTCTCTCCACATGATAACTCTATCCCCTTGCTCTGGTTAGTGGATCTCTCTCCACAAGAGAACTATTTTCCCTTGATTTGATTCATCGATCTCTCTCCATAGGAGAACTCTATCTTGATCAATTATTAAACTCCTCTTGAGGGAGGGATAGAATCTCATCTCACTAATTCCTTGTTTGATAACCTTGGGTCCCCCTTATTCATCCATGGCTATTAGGTTCTATTCACTAGGATCTCTAGATAGTGTTATCTTATAACCATGCTAGGGAATAGTGACTAGTTGGGCCATCACTACAAACCCAATCATATATTAAGGATATCCTAGTCTTTGGTATCTTTCCTCTAGGGGGGAAAAGAGTACATTTTTTGTATGGTATGAAATCCTAACAAAGGTGGATCCCTTTTAGCTATCACCTAAAAGGCTTTGAGACTCAAACCAATGGTAAGGTTTGGCATAGTTGTCACCAAAAAGACTATAATACATTGTCTATAATTTTTGTTTGGTCAACATGGCCTTATGGCCTAGGGAGATTAATATTTATCTTCGTATCACAATGGAGGTTTTTCCATGTTGGCATTATTGACTATCCCTTGGAACCTATTGCTTGATATATTATGAGGGCCTTGATTCCCCTCATCTTGATCTTCTTTAATTAGCTTTATATGGTAGTCTATTCAAAATTGACCTCTTTAGATAGATTTTCTTGGTGTAGTGAAGTTTTTAGTACAATAGATATGAGGTTAGGTAGATGTAAGCATACAATGATATGCAATCAATGCATAGGTAAAAATAATAGCTTCTAACATGTATTATTTTTATTTGTTTTTTAATTTATTTTCCAACAAGTGTGGCAAGGCAATAAACACCTGAACCATACTTGGTGGTTATGATATATATACCTAGACAAATGGGATAAAATGTAACTTTTATATAAAGTTGGAATTGGTGTTTTTTAAATTCTCCATGAGAAAATATTGGGATTGTACCTTCATACCATAGGCACATTTAAACCTTTACTAGTAGACTCTAATGTTCTAAGGTATGAATTCATATTTCATCAAGTAGTTTTAATTGGTTGAGATGAGCAAGATGATATTTTTCTATGATAGAGGAATCCTATAGAAAAACATTCAAGGAATCTCAAGCTCAAATGGGAAATCATTATGACAAACTTATGTCATCAGAAGACACAAGGTTTAGCTTCCCAATAATGTCCAATCCTCAAATGGAGAAAGGAAATGATGAGGTTAAATATTAAAGGGATTATAATGGAGCATGGATAAGGTTATCATTCTTGTCATACCTATTGCACCTCTTGACTTAGCTACAAGATTCCTTTTCCATGAAGAGCTAGTAATAACCCATTTGTAGGATTTTCTTAGCAATGGAAACACTACGACAATTACTACCACATGATGCATCATGTGTCTCTTTGATAATGTTTTGGTATTTATGGAGTCTAATAATCTAATAAAAATGACATCAAGAGTGTGCTAATATAATATATCACCAATAACGGATTTTCTATAAACTTATTTCTTGAGGTTCTTATGCTCATTATAGTTAAAATTATAATACAATGTGCCATCCTTGAGACAAGTAAATATATATTTATAACAAAGATCAATGGATGAAGCTACTTTTATTAAAAATACTTCTAGGGAAATTTGACTAGATTCTAGGGTTGAATGTTCCCTAATTTGTTAAATAGCAATCATATCTTGCTCATCATATAGCTCTAAGAGGTTCAATAATGTAACTAAGGCCATATCATAGACATATTAGTTGTTAGGCCTAGGGATAGCATAAATAATGATCTTGTCAAAGGAAACCATTAGTTTATTGATTATGTCCTTACATGGCTTTAGTTTGACATATTTAGTTTGATAGGTGCCATCGACCTAGTTGAATACTATTTAGGAATCCCAAAATATAAACATAATTATGGCCTTGAGAGCTAATGCAACACATACACCTAAAATTAGAGTTTCATACTCAACAATTTTGTTGGTGCAATAGAACTTAAGTTTGAATGATAAATGGATTTTTTTTTGTTTAGGAGTGACCAAAATGCCTCCAAGAGTTAGGGTGGTCTACTTTAATATTCAAGACTCACTCATAAATAAAGTATACCATTAAGCATTGGCTATCTTTTAAGGGTACAATAAACAGTTGGTCAGGAATGACTTAACATTTTAGGACTTTTATTGATGAACTTAATATTAAATTCACTAAGCACACTAATGCATTTACCATTCCTTCTTGAGATATTATTTTTAGACGTGGGGTGTCACTAGGGATTAACCCTTGTGATGACAAACATCTTATGCTTGAGAATATCGTGTCAAAAATTCTAATATGTAAACACTAGGGTTTGCAAAATTTTCTCTAAATACATATATAAAACCTCAAAATTGACCAAAGTTTAGCTAATGTAGTAGATAGCCCTTTCTCTATATAGGTTATCCTATTGTGCAAATATGTCACCAAAGATGTAATCAGTAGATGCTATGTACAACAATAATATAATAAAGGGATTAGGTGAGACAAGTATAGGAGGGGATAAAATGTAGTATTTTAAAGTGTTATAGGTAGCTTGGAATTTAGCATCCCATTTTCACACCCCATCCTTCCTTAAAATATTAGTAAAATTTTGGCACTTTTTGGGTATCTAGGGGATGAAACTGTAATGGATTACATTTTAACTTGAAATCTCTTGAACTTGGTTAGGGTTCAATGGGGAGGCATATCAATGATGGCCAATATATTATTAATATCAATTATAATGTCATATTGGGACATAATGAATCCTAATAAGTTTATTGATATAATCCCAAGGATATACTTTTGAGGCATCAAAAATACCTTGTACTTCCTTGGCTACTAAAAAATGCATCTTAAGTCCCAAATATGGTCTTCCTGGTTCTAATACTAACCAAGAACACCATTAATATAGCCCTCCATAATGTTATGCATCATTTTGGAAAATATATACATATGTATAATTAATAGGTGGCCCCTAAATTTTTCATCCCAAAAGGCATGACTTGATAATATAAGGTTATCCATGGGGTGGTGAAATCTATTTTTTGGTTGCTCTCAAAGGTAATTTTAAGTTGGTTGTAGCTTGAAAATTCATCCATCAAAGACAACATTATGTATCCCATAGTGAAATCGATGATCATATCGATGTTGGAGAGAGGGAATTCATCCTTAATATATGCTTTGTTGATGTTCTAGAATCCAATGCATATTTTAATGCTACTTGTCTTCTTGGAAATAGTCATAGTGTTAACAATCTAGTCAAAATAGTTGATGGCTTTGATGAAATTGTCATCCAAAAGCTTATGGAGTTCCTTTTTGACTAGAATTTTGACTTGATAGTGCATTTTCTATAATTTTATCTTCAAATGTTTTGCACCATAAGTGATGAATAGATGCTGATAACTAGAATAGGATCAAGGGTGGGCATATTGATGTAGAACCAAGCAAATATGTCTTTAAACTTCATTAAGATATTGGTTTATTCCTCATGTTCAATTTGGGTTATAACTTTACTTAGCTTAAGGATCTTAGGATAATGGTTTGATAAGATGGAGGAAGCTTGGAGAGGTCTAGGAAAAAGTGATTGTTAATTAATTTATTTTTATTAATATTTTGACTTGTCAATTCATTGTTCAATGAATTATATACTATAAGAGACCTCATTGCATAAGTGATAGGTAAATATGATGAAGAATTAGGTGATTCAAAAGATGATTTTAAGGATGGAAAGACCTTAATTATCAGAAGTATCCAAAAGGTTTTGGATTCGAAATAATATGATAATTCTTACCCTCATGTTCATATTTAATGCACTAAAAAAGAGTTGAAGGGATACCCCATATATCATGCAACTAAGAGCTCCCAAGGATAATGTTCTAGGTTAAGTCATAAGGCATGATATAAAAAATATAATCAAGTGTGCAAGGTCAAAATATGAGGTGTAAGACTATAGTGCTACTAGAATCATGTTTCCAATTCTCAAAAGCTCTAATAACATCATAAAATATATATAGATCCTAATTCATTAGCCTAAAATAATTGATGAAATTTAGGTTGCGTACATTAATATTAGAACCAATATCGACTAATATTTTATTTGTGAACATGGCATCAATATGGTCTATAATATATAATGATAGATATATGGTCAAATAAGAAGGAATATCATCTTCATGAAATAATATGGTGGTATGATTAACCCCATTAGACCCTACTACAAAAGTAAGGTGATTCAAGTTGAAGTCTTGAGGGACATTTTATTTACTTAAAATTTTGAGTAAGATATGTTTTTGGGCTAGAGAGTGCCTAAGAAGTTAAAGGAGAGAGATCTTGGTCAGGGTCCTCTCAAGTTGTTAGAGTAAATAAAAGGCACCCTTAACCTAGGTCCCTTATTATATGAGAAAAGGAGGTCCTTCAAGTGGAGGAGTTATTTTTGCACAAAATGTCAAATTAGGTCTTAAGGGTTGATTAGATAATCAATTTTTATACTACTTATGGGATGCCAAAAAGGGTGCATACCCATTTTGGGGTACTAGCCCTAGGTGTGTTTCCTTCTATATGGGAAAGTGCTATTGCTAACCCATTTTTGTGATTGTACTTTTGTGTGTAGTGTTTTACCTTTGGTGGGAGAGATTTGGGTTTTCCAAGGGATTTTTATATTCTCTAATCTAGTTTAATGCGTTCAATTTCAAAAAGCACCTCAATTTTGTTGTCTATCTAGTATGTAATGCAAAATATGATAGTGTAATACAATACAAAAATAAAATACAACATATAAGATATTATCCTATGTGCAATTTGGCTTTTGATGATTGCTATATATATTATAAAAAGGAAATTTTATTTTTCTTTTCTTATGAATATGAGGATGCAAGAAGGATGTAGAATACAACTTATCCTACTTGGATACCCAAAGTAAAACTACAGTAAATAACTATGGTAGATTTTTTTTTGTTTTTTCTTTTCTTATATATTTATGTTAAAGGAGTAACAACAAACAATTTTATGCTATAAACTAGAAAATAGTACCTAAGGTAGTTACCTATTCTAGTACCTAGTGTGAATACACCATCTATAATTGAATGCACTTCTTACATGAATATATCAATTGGAACTCTTTTAGTTGGTAGATTCATGAATACCTGCAAATTAGATAGAAAAAGAGATTATGATTCAAGGGTCTTCCAAATAGTAAGAACATTGTTTTATTTTTTGGATGCAAATACATCACCTAAATGAATACACTAGTAAGTGTATTTGTAATCAGGTGTATTCTTGCACTTGATCATTGGAGGTTAGGTTTACTATGGTTGGGGAAGTTTGAATTATTCACAAATATGATAGTCCAAAAGAGTATTTGATCCATGGTAGGTTCACTTTGAGTTTTTGGATTTACCTTTGTTAGATTTTTTTTGTAGTTCTTGGGATTGGGTTAATTGTTATTATTAACTTGGTTTTTTTTTGGTTTGGTTCAAAAATATATATAAAATATTTGATCCTATTTTAGGTATCTACATTTGTCTCCTCTTTGATGCATTTTAAATTTTAATAAATGCATTAAAAGTAGTTATAGAATCTGGTGATGTGGGGGAGTTTGAGGAAGTGGGTTGTGTAAAACTCCTAGGAAAAGGGAGGTCCTAGGTTCAAATCCCTCCCCCTCACATGCATGCAGATATGTAACTCTAGGGTGTGTTAATCCCACCCACCCAATCATAAAAAAAAAATGTAGTTATAGATGTCTATTTTTTTAAGAGAATCATGATTATTGGGACTTGATTAATCAATACAGGGTAAAATGTATAGAGAAATTATTTGCAAGAGAAGCAAAAACATATTCAAGATTTTACTAGATAATTTTCTTATTGTTATTTATGAAATATTTATAAACTATATTTTTACCCCTAGCCTGAGTTCCCCCTCAAGTTTGTGAGGGAAAAATTTTAGTCATGAAGGAAATTGAATAGGCTAAAGGAGAGATGACTAAAAATATTTTATTGGATTTGAGGTAAAATAGGATAAAATACTATGGCTAAATGTTATTTTTACAATGCATAAGAGAGAAAATAGTTGTTGATAAAAATCCATGTTTTGAATAATGGTGCAATAGATATGTCCAATCCACATTCTAAATTAAGAATGAGGGGGAGTAGGTCAATCATGTTGAGCACTGATCATGCCTCCTTAGGTAATAACTCATGGTGTCGGGGAAGGGACTATAAGGAGAGCTATGGAGACATTCTAGAAAAATAGAGGTGATGATAATCAATATTGAGTTGCTATAGGAAAAACTGGCGTATGTATTTGTAGAGATGGATCAGACCATTTTGGAGAGAGTTAAAGCCTTGAGTAGAGAGAGAGCAATTGCAAATCAAGCAACATGAAACCCTAGACAAAGTATCTATATTCAATATTAGAAGTAATTATCTAGTTGTTAGAGGTTTATTTGATTAGATAGCTACTCTATAGGCTCGGTATACTATAGAGGTTGTGAGGAGAACCCACTATAATTCAATGTATGATGTGGTTGTTCCTCCAAAGTTGAGGTAATTGTCCTCCTCGAGGATTGATTGTTGTGATGGTTGTGTCATTGATATAATCCTATAGGGGAATGAGATTATGGTCAAGTACTTAGGTTACTATGATTGAGAGCATTTTTAGGTATTCCATGCCATAGGACAATGTGCCACACCCTCGTGGCACCAAAAGGTGAATTTATCCCTCTCACAGGATGACCATGCCAAAAATTTTGTCATGTCTTCGTGACAACAACCCCTAGGATATATATATATATATATATATTTATATTTTAATGGCCTTTAGCATCTCTGTTTCTCTACCGTTAAGTGCTGCTATTTTTTCCATTCAGCACTACTATTTTTTTTCTTAGTACTATTTTTTTTATTTAGCACTGTGTTTTTTTTTTTTCATTGAGTGCTGCTATTCTTCATCCATAGAGAGATGCAACACCAACAGAAGTCAAAAACACATCCTGACTAATCATTGCGGATAAATAGTTAAATTGTGACCACACTGTTTAGGGCAAATTACCACTACACTAATGCTAGCATTTTCTAGTGTTGCACATTAGTCAGATTTGGTGAGATCAAATTTGTTTAAAACAAGTGCAATCACCAGCTACTACTTTTACCCACATCTAAAACATATTTGACATCTCCAGAACCTCCTTTGTGGTAGAGAGTAGCATCATTTATATGTGTTCGCTCAATATGACTACCATTGTAAGGAGGCGGCAATGAAAATGACGCCAAATTTATTCATGTAGATGCCATAGCCTCTCTTTTTTTTTTTTTTTTCAATTATATATATATATTTTAAGGCACATCATGTGTTTGAATTCTAATGGGAGATTTTGAAAAACTGTGGAGGCGTCGACTGGTATTAGCATAGAAATTATTTTAAAATAACTATACACATAATTAATAAGAAAATCAGTACATACCCGGTTGAATTTCTTAGAATCTGATATATATGATGTCGGTGGTGTGAGACGTCTTCACGTTGGTGCTCTTGGATATTTTATTTATTTATTTATATGTATATTTATCTGTTCTGCCATGAATAGAATATATCTTGACTCTCTTTTTTTTTTTTCTCTTTCTTTTTTTTTTATTTTTATTTTTTTTTTCATCCTCTGCATCAAAGAATAGAGTCAATCCACAACAACTGAGCTGGTGACTCTAAACTTTGAAATTCCCATATTTTTCTCAATAGCACACAAAATATTTTAATCCTGCATTGACGTATCTCTCTCCGAATGCATTTACAGGATGAATATTAAAATTTATACCTGACACGTGTGCATCCAAAATGATCTCCCCTATAAATTATTTCTTTTGCATGCATAATTGGAACAACACTACATTCCTTTGTTTTCTGGAGTGAGGAAAAATAGTATTTCTTTCATTATTCATGGCATCTGTCAGGTTCATTGCTAATATGTATGTGTTGTATGTGCTGGCGTTGGTAGGATGTTCTCATCCATTGGTGCAATCCCCAAATTAACCTACATGCCGTAGAGTTGGAACTACACCAATTTTTATTGCCCACATTGTGCTCGTCTAGTCAACGGGCGAAGAACAGGGGCGCCTTCCCTCTGAGGAAGGTGCTTGCATTCTAGTGGCACCTTCCTATTGGTGCCTTTCTATGCCACCTTCCTATTGGTGCCTTCCTGTGGCACCTTCCTGTCGGTGCCTTCCTGTGGTGCCTTCCTATCGGCACCTTCCTGTGGCACCTTCCTATCAGCACCTTCCTATGAGAGGAAGGCGCTTGCCTTCCTATGGGCACCTTCTAGTGGCGCCTTCCTATTGGTGCCTTCCTGTGGCACCTTCCTATCGGTGCCTTCCTATGGTGCCTTCATGTTGGTGCCTTCCTGTGGCACCTTCCTATCGGTGCCTTCTTGTGGTGCCTTCCTATTGGTGCCTTCCTATGGCACCTTCCTATCGGTGCCTTCCTGTGGCGCCTTCCTGTCGATGCCTTTCGATGAGAGGAAGGCGCTTGCATTATTTTGGTGCCTTCCTAGAAGAGGAAGGTGCTGGCCTCCTATTGGTGCCTTCCTAGAAAAGGAAGGCGCTTATATTTTCTTGGTGCCTTCCTGCAAGAGGAAGACACTGGCCTTCTATTGGCACCTTCCTGGAAGAGGAAGGTGCCTACTTACCATGCGTTGATTTCGAAGGAAATAGATATTTGACATATATTTTTTTTTCAAACTCCTCCCCCATTTTATTTAGCTACTAGTTGGAGATTTCTCATTTCCCTTAGGGACTAGGCTAGTCCTCGTGAAAGAGGATACTCTCTTCCAATGGGTAGCGAAAATAAAACTTTGCTTCTGATTTGCATTTCATCGTGGAGCTATTTCAACACAAGGTGGTTTTTTTTTTTTTCAAAGAAGTAAGTTAGGAACTGACAATAAGGCGTCTTTACCCCCATGTCTAAAAATTGTCATGTCCTCATCACAACAGCCTTTCGAACTCCCCCTTTTTTTTCTTTTTTTTTTACGGGAGGTTCTAATTCACCCGCATCTTCCCCCACTTAAATTTGTGATGCCTTTATCGCCAACAACAGGTCCCTCTGCACAACAGGTCTACAGCCCTCCAAATGTCAGGTCCCACACTGAACAACAAGTATCCCCATCCAACGAAGAAGAAAATTGCTTATTGGTGCCTTCGTCCAGGTGGAAAAATGCACTACTATATTGGGATGATTGTACGCACTCTCTTCCTAGTGGGAAGTAAGTGCCTTTTCTGCTTCGCTGCACTCCTAATTGTAGGGCATAAAATGTTACATCTGTTAGGCCTAGTTTAATCCGGCTCCACCTACAGATCATGCTCATGGTTGTGTACTGTAAAACTACACCTACAAAAACTGCACACATGAAAGCGATAAAACGATGAGTCATGACTCTGTGCCTATTAGGCCCCGGATCTCAAGATGCCTGCAGCTTGCATTCGGTTCATGATTTCCTGCAAAGCAATAAGAAAGCAATTTTTATGCTAAGCAGGACATGTTCTATGTTTTTTTTTTTTTTTCACTAGGAGGATTCGCATATATATATATATATATATATATATATATATATATATATATATATATATATATATATATATATATATATTGGTGGAAGGCGTCTTCAATGTATGGCGCCTTCTTGATGCGGAAGGCACCTCCAATGTGTGGCGCCTTCTTCCTGTGGAAGGCGCCTCCAATGTATGACGCCTTCTTGATGCGGAAGGTGCCCCTAATGTATGGCACCTTCTTCATGCGAAAGGCACCTCTAATGTATGGCGCCTTCTTGATGCGGAAGGTGCATCCAATGTATGGCGCCTTCTTCATGCGGAAGGCACCTCTAATGTATAGTGCCTTCTTCATGCGGAAGGCGCCTCCAATGTATGGTGCCTTCTTGATGCGGAAGGAGCCTCCAATGGATGGCGCCTTCTTGATGCGAAAGGCGCCTTCTTAATAAACAAGGCGTCTTTCACTTCATTTTTACGTATCCGTCCTCTCTTTTTTTTTTTCTTTTTTTCTCTTTCTTTTTTTTTCTTTTTCTCTCTCTCTCTTTTTTTTCTTCCTTTTTTTATTTTTTTCAACGAATGTTTGAACATTTGTCCAAGCTACTGGTATGGTATGGGGTCTCCCCCACGCCGATGTCTGATACACTCTTGTGAATGTGAGGCAATGGTTAATGGAGCTCGTTGACCGTTACTCGAACATTGTCTCGGCACTCTACTTTGTACGTGGTGTAGCATCTTTGACTCTACTCATCATCTACTCAGGTTGTAATAGTCACACACCTTGCTGCAAAATATTCCCAAAGTTTCACAAGCACCTTGGGCTGGAAGCCATTCACTTGATCAGGGTTCCTTAGCCTACCTTCAGGCGTTAATGTTGCCAAGGTAAAACTTTGCTAGCTTTCACCTACTAGATTGGATGCTACACGATCAGGTACATGAGATAGTTCGTATAGTGTTATTACAAACTCCATGTATAATTCTCAATTCATGAAATCTTCACAGACACCTCCTTATTTTTCTACTTCACACTTCACGTTGTCCTACAAAACATAAAATAAAATTCTAAACTAAAGACATTAAAATAAAATTCTAACTAATTTTTTTTCTCTGTTTTATTTTTTGGTCTATTCTACCTTGACTGGAACAGATCTTGGATTATCATTTTTTTTTTTCATCATCATCTTCAACAAAGAACAGAATTTCAACTTGAACCATTTGAGTTGATGATTTTCACATCTGGAGGTTTGTCAAAGATCCATCCTAAGAATTTGGCTAAATGTGCCATGTACTGAAACATCTTTGCCCTCACACTTTTTGTGAAAAGCAAATTTCTCCAATGGTTTCAGATCCTCTCAAAGTTGATGTTATCTTCCACCATAGTGAGACTCTGCCTCTCTTTTGTATATTTTTTTCACATATTTTAACAGAATGAGAATGCTACCATAAAAACTATAATGTTGGCACTATGCATTCAAAGTGGAGGCTGTGTGAGTCAGGTAACTACGTAGCCTACTGTGTGAAAGTTACATTCCATGTACCATTATGAAAGGATTTTTTGACAACCAACAACTCACATTTTTGAAACACCAAGCTCCTCCTCAATTAGCACATAAAAAAAAAATGTTAATCCTGTGGCCTTTGTGCAGACATTTGAAATCTAATCTCCTCCAAGCTTTTTCCTTGTTTTATTTAGCTATCGGTTGGATATTTCTCATTTCCCTTCTAGACCAAGCTGGTCCTCGGGAAAGAGGATACTCTCTTTCAACAAGCAGCAAAATAAAACTCTATTTTTGATTTGCTCATTAACTTGGAGCCTTTTCAGCAGATGGTTTATTTTTTTCTCTTTTTTTTTCATGAACACTATAAATAGCATTCATTGTGTTGTTGGCAACATTGATGAAGGTGGGGTCTCCCCCATGCCTACATCTGAACTAGTCTTCTTGAAATCCCTTTTTTTTTTTTTCAACTAGTCTGATATGCTGTAGCATGAGAAGAGTATTTCATGGCATCGCAACCAAAATTTTTTCAATGTAATGGCAAAGTGTGTAGGCCAGCAAATGACTATTCGTGAGCTAGCAACCTGAAGAAAACATGGCATACTAGTCTATTAAAAACACGTTCTAGTTTCTGATTCACCAGGTCGCCTTAAGCACAAGTGAAGAGCATACTCCATAACAAGATGTTCTTTTTAAATTATGCTCTGTCATTTTCCCTGCATTATTAATTTCATCATAAAAAAACATTTACCAATACGTTGCAAAAATTTCAAGCCTGTAAATTTTTTTAATTTAAAACCAAGATTCTAGAGGCAAAAATTTTTCAATGGTTTCCGTATAAAAACACGTCCCTAAAAATTTTCAATCAAACTTGAGTTGTGATTTTTCTTTTGATTTCTTGAAACCATTTAGAACATGATGGAAATCCTTCAATGTCGGATTTTTTTTTAATTTTTTTTTCAACAACACATTTTATTTCTACTTCTACACTTAATTATGGTACATTAGATTCATTCCCGCATTTACCTGAGAAGCCAAAAAAATATAAATAATTGCCTATGGGATTTGGCTCTGATTGTGCCGACAACTATTTTTGGCCTTATAAAAAGGCCCTTGGTGGACTCATGCTTCTCAGATAAAATATTTATAGGTAATTTCAAATAAGCTTTTTATCTGACCTGTAAATTAGAACACTACAGTTTAGACACTCCCCGACAATGGCACCAAAATGGTGAGCAAAAATTCATGTCCCGAAAAACATTCATTTCTCTTCCATAAATTATCAATCCGGTAAGTTCGTAAACTTATGAGTGTCATGCATAGTATATGTCTGCAGTTTTGGGGAACAAATATGGTTGTACCTTATTTAGTTTGGTGGGGAGGTTTGTGTAATTGGATTCCAGCCAAACCAAATAAACTGAGTGCAGAGAATTTAAACAAATAAAATACAATGCTAGAAATAAAATGCTGAAAATAAAAGCACACACCTAAATTAAATAAAGCAAGAACTAAAGCAATAAAATAATCTACAAAATATAAAGAACATAAATAAATAGGGGAGGACTACTACAGGGAGTGGGCCCAAGCTCCCACAGATAGTCCGCCCGACTAGCTACATAGAGCTTGCTCGAATAAGAGGAGTTGCACTCTTAATTAATTAAACAATAAAATAAAATAAATTGTGTAAAATTAATCATTGATCTCTGATCTCCTTTGTTCATCTAGCCTACGTCTTTATATAAAGCGTAGCCAGATCTCATTACAATAACAAATCAGTCTATTTTAATCACGTGATGTGATTTAGTTACAATTTATTCTACACATATTTTATTCTTCCATTTGAAAGTATGTTCATTCACCAGAAGGATAAATATAAATATCCTTCGGTGTACGTAACAAAAAATCCTAAACTAATGCATCCTAAAAATAATAATATGCTTTAACAGCTTTACAAGGTCAACCAACCAATCGGTTGATAATAATAACAAACACTTTATTCTATTTAATAAATGCAAAAATAGATCTCCTTTGTCTTCACGTGCAACCTCCTCCATAGTCATTGGTCAACCAGTCAAATTTGACTTCGTAAATCTTGCAAAGTATGAAGGCATGGAGGTGCCTTCCGATTATAGGGAGGTGCTCTTCTTTTGTTGGTGCCTTCTGGTTACAAGGAGGCGCTCGTCTTCAATTGGTGCCTTCCGGTTATAGGGAGGCGCTCATCTTATGTGGGCGCCTTTCGGTTGTAGGAAGGCACTCATTTCTATCGACGCCTTTCGGTTGTAGGGAGGCGCTCTTCTTTCGTTGGTGCCTTCTGGTTGTAGGGAGGTGCTCATCTTCCATGGATGCCTTTTGATTGTAGGAAGGTGCCTACTTCTGTTGGGTGCCTTCCTTGAAGAGGAAGGCGCCTACTCTCTTGCCTTAGTCTCTGTAAGCAAAAGTATGATAGTTCTAAGTGGATGTAGACTGGAAAACACCATATTAGTACCAATACCTACATTTATACACATTTCCCACTAAAAACACCAATAAAGCATAATATCGGATTTTCTATCAATTATATGCATAAGTTATATAAAATACATTTCATATGCTAATTGAACCAATGATAATTCTTCTTAACCGTGTATATAAAATGAGCATTTTTGGTGCTCATCACATGCCATAGGACAATTTATGCCCTATAAAATATTTGTGTATGTTGCTAAGTGGTGGATCTTCTAGTCTAATTATTTGATAAATGCTTAGAAAATTTCTACATTTTGTGGGCAATGAATGCTCTCTTCATTGTTTAGACAATCAATATCCTGATATGGTATACTGCTTTCAAATAGTCAATGTCATGATATAGTACAATGCTTAGGAATAATCAATATCTCGATATGGTACAATTCTTGTAGACTATCAATTCCTTGATACGGTACAATTCTTGTGGATAGTCAATGCCATAATATAGTATATGCTTGTAGATAATCAATGCCCTAATATGGTACAATACTTATGGATAGTTAATACCCTAAAATGGTACAATGCTTACAAATAGTCAATGCCTTGATATGGTACAATACTTATGGATAGTCAATATCCTAATATTGTACAATGCTTGTAGACAATCAAAGCCTTGATATGGTACAATGCTTATGGATATTCAAAGCCACAATATGGTACAATGCTTGTAGATATTTAATGTCCTGATATGGTATAATGCTTGTGAGCATTGAATGCCATTATAGAGTATAATGTTATGGTACTTTTTCTTTCTTCGATAGTCAATGTCCATTATGGTACTTTTATTTTTTTTGTTTTGGATGTGGATAGTTTATTGTTGATGTATAATACCCCTATTTTTAGGGTTTATTAATATGAATAGTTATCTGATAATATGTTAATAGAAGATATTTCCATTAGTAATATTGATGTCATGGTATTTTTATCATTTAGCATTTTTTGGAAGATTTGAATATGTTGAATCCTTTTGTAAAAATGATTTGTTAGAGGTGATGAGATTAATTTGTCAATAGAGTCTATCATTTAATACCTTTATTAGGGCCTTTAAAGGAATTTAATATTGTTTGAATCATCACCTAGTAGGCTTTAATAAGAGGTCTTAAAGTGAAGATATTTTTAGACAAATGAATTATTTAGAAAATGCTAGAGCTATCCATCCCTGTGACTTTAGGGATTATCATCATTTGGTAAGTAGAGGATTATTCTTAGAGTGAATAATTTTTTTTTTATTTTAGTTTTTTATGCATATTTGAATATATTTATGGAGCAAAAAACTACTATAAGTATGCACACATGGTAATAAAAGTGCAATTTTCTTATTTATTTTCTACCGTTTAGTACTCAAAGTCTATAATGATATGTATAGCTTGGGTTTTTTATTACATCCTGATGACTGTCTATTTGATTCCCTATCATGACAGGTCTTTTTGTGGATATAACAGGGTTATGTTGATCTTGTTAAACAAGCTATTACCACAAAAAGAGTGTTTAAGGAGACTAGGATATAATTAATATTATTTGTACCATGATTTTGGTCACCCACAACAAGGTAACAAATAACACCTTTTATGTGCCAAATATTTGTTAGATCTAGTACAAGGGACAAATCCAATAAAATATGTTGATGTGAAATGCTAATATGTGCTAGATGCAACAAATAAATGATGTTATATAAATGCAATAAAATTATGTAAAGTATGTACATGATCTTAGGAGCGGAGATTTTCTAGCATCATAGATCTAGTGTGAATGCTATCCTAACTAGTTGTCATATTTGTCCCATTGCAAGATCCCATGGTTTCTATATGCACATATAGTCAATGTATAAATGTAGGTATACAATCATGATAGTAATGATCATGTAATAGATAATATATGATCAATATCTCAATTCTTATTATTGAAGGAGGATAAAGAAAAATTATTCTCATAGAATATTTTTAAACCCATGAAAATTATTTAAACAATAAATAATTCTTGTTTTACTCTCTCGAAGAAGCTATGATCTTGTGCCTTTTCAAATAATGAAGATGATAAGAAGGTAACTATATGTCAAAGTTATGTGAATCATGAAATTACCTTTGCTACTCCCTCATAAAAACACTATACTATGTAGTGAAAACTAGAGTTTGCTAGCATACAATACCCAATATAATAAAGAGGGTGATCATTACATCCTAGTCGAGTAGAACTAAATGTTGAGTCAAAACATACAATCTATGCATATGTATAATCATTTAACTATGTAAGATAAAACAAAATATGTGTCATGCATTGAAAATAATTGATGATATGTAGGGCTATCAATAATTACGCTTGATCATATCACCCTAATTTAGTAAAATAAGGTGGTTTATAATAATTCTAATAGAGGTTTATACCAAGATAGGATTTTTTATCCAATTATCCAATATCGCTTAGTGTTTGAAAGACTTTATCTGATATGGGGTAATTTTATTTGATAAATCCATTTTAGGTATAACGATGAATTTAAATATGGAAAAAGATGAATTTTTGATAGACCCTCATATTGAGGAAAAATACTTGATAGATTTATCCATATATTTTTGGGTTTATAGGAATGCTAGAACTTACAAAGTGATTAATAATTCTATCCCAGCTTTTTTCTAGATATAAGAATGAGTCACAAATTGATCAAAAGGTTGATACATTGATACTATTATATTTGTATATGTTAGATTTATGGTAAACCCTTATATGACAAAGAAGATTATTTGATAAAATCATTCCTTTCTTATTGGGCATATATGAATTGCTAACGCTTACCAAGTGGTGAATAATTCTACCAAAAATTCTATTTGGATATAAGGGCGAGTCATAATTTTATGAATATGACATTTGAGAAATAGTGCTTGATGAGATGATGAAATTAAAATTTTTGATTGATCCCTATACAAAGGAAAGATGTTTGATATGGTTACTAAATGTAGATGAATGTTTTTAATTCTCAAACATTCACCAGGCATTGAATAAAATTATAACTGATTTTTTCTTGGTATAGGATTGAGTCAAAAGATATTTTATTAAAAGTATTATCATCTTTGAGAACACCAACTCAGGGTGGATGGTTGTGAATGTGCCTCACATAGAGATAGACAATAGGAAGTATTGTTATGTAGAAGGGAAGGACCACCTATGGAGAAACCTCTAGGTATTTTAAGCGAGCCTAGCTTCTTATCATATTTTAACCTCTTGATGCACAATGACCTCCAAAATATGAGGTTCAGGTGTGTATATGAAATTGCAATAAAGTAAGTAAAAAATTAAAATCACTAATCTAAAAAGGTAATGCACCAATAAAGTAAAAATATCCCTCAATGTTTTACTACAATAAGTGGCTAGTGAACACAACCAAGAAAAATACACTACCAAAAATTGAGATAAATTGATAGGAGAACAAAGATAAATTATTCATGACTTCCATTAACCTACTCAAATAACTACAATATAATGAGACCCGAATATTTTGATGATCCCTAGGCATGAGAGAGGATTCGATATTCCCTTGTTATAGTAGGAAGCAAGCCTGAAAGGAAGATCCTGCAAGGCTAGGTGTTGGGTATGAGTAGACAACTTCCAATGACTCTTACAATAAAATCAAACCTATTTATATGCAAAGAGAAGGGTGATTTCCATTAAAAGTTCTATGTAAAAGCCCTATAGATATATTCTATCCCTATAACTGATAAATCCTTCTACATATTATGGAAGAATAGTTTTAAGGTCTTTGAATTTAGGGTCATAAATACTAAAAGCTTCTAGGCCTTTAGATAATTAGTGTGGATGACTAGGTTCTCTATTGCTACATTAGGGTGGCTACACCATAACTCTTTTGCCATTGTTTTGTTGACATGGTGGATATGGCCTCCTTTATTGGTGTAGGTTGAGAAGGTAGGCTCACATATATTATGGTGAAGAACACAAGCTTATACTGGGAGGGGGGGTCAACATTATAAGACCACTTTTTACTTTTCTTTCCAATCAATATTATGCAATGTATAGATATCAATATCAATAGTAGTAATCAAAACAATGTACAAATCATCACACACAATAGAGACACCAATTTATTGTGGTTCACCCAATGTGGCCTACTCCATGGAGAAAATATTTCACTAAAATTTTCTCAATCAATCTCTTGGAAATCCTTCCCCTATTACAATTTTTATGGACCTCTGTCCAAAGAAGACACCAATACCCAAATCAAGTTTGTGGATATCTATCCATAGGAGAACTCCTTTCTCTTTAGCTCTGGTTGGTGATATTCTAGAAGAACTGTTGCCCCCACTACATTGGCTAATGGATCTCTATCTATTGAAGACTCCTATCCTCACTCAGAACACCTATCCTCACTGACCTGGCTGATGGATCTCTATCCACTGGAGACTGTCATCCTCTATACTCTATCACCTCCAAATATTACTCTCAGCTCTATTTCAAATCTACACTAAATACGGTCCATTGATCTAGCACAAATCTACTCAAAATATGTCTCTGGTTTGGCACAAACCTATCCTCAAATATACACTAAACATAATTCTTTAGTCTAGCATAAATATATCCTCAATATTTGTTCTCAAATATGTACTAAACACATTTCTTCGGTCTAGAAACAATTTATCCTCAATATTCATCCTCAAGCCTTAAAAAAAATCTTGACTTAATCACAAATAAACTCTGATTGAACTACCCCAAACCTTAACTCAAGGTTTGAACAAATCAATCAATAAATTCTGCTTTCAAGTCTTCTCAAAGACTTGTCTTAAATCTACCTTCTGATCTTCCACAAAATCTCACACTAATCTATCCACAATTCCTTTCTAGAACTTGTCCAATCTGGTCAACAAGTCTTTATCAAGACTTACCTCAAATATTCTCAACATGTTCTTACTAGAACTTGTCCAATATGCTCTCAATATGTCCTCAAATCTGTATTGTAAGCTTTCACAAAAGCTCACACAAATCTATCCACAAGTCTTATCTAAGACTTGCCTCAAATATTCTCAACAATTCCTCACTAGAACTTGTCCAATATCACATAAACATATAGAGAATTGTTAGAGACTCAATATGCTTCACATTCATCACAATGCTCAATCACTTTCAATCTCTCTTTTTACCACATAAACATATAGAGAATTGTTAAGACTCAATATGCTTCACATTCATCATAATTCTCAGTCACTTTCAATATCTCTTTTTATCACATAAAAATATATAGAATTGTTAGAGACTCAATATGTTTCACATTCACAAACACTCAATCTCTCTAAAATCAATTTAGAATATGGAACAATTTTTTCACAGAACTTGAACTATCACTTCAACACATCCACTCAAGTAATTTCAATCACTTTCGCTCAACCAATCACTTCAACAACAATGCTTATCAAGTAATCCTCACATAACAATGATACTCATGATCTTTTCAAACCCTAGTTCAAGTTATTCACTTAACCAGTTACTTCAACAACAATGCTTATCAACCAATCCTCACATAAAAATGATACTCATGATCTTTCCCCTAATCCAATATTCAAACTCAACAACAAAGGATCTGAATCACACAACAATGAAGTATGCATTCACTCACTCAAAATATCCAATAATGCTTATCAAACAAGTTTTATAGCATTTACTTCTATTTCAAAAAACTCATCAACTTAACAAACATAAAAAGGAAAGCTTAATCAAATCCTTTTCACTCCAATATTGTTTTCAAAAAATATCATCCAATCAATTATTTCAACCAAAGAATAATATGCCCATACCTTTTATTTTATGAATAATAGACTTCAAAATCTATCTCAATTATAACCACTTTCCTTGCCAAGCACAAAGGTTATATGACAAGAATTATCACCCTAACACTTCTTCAAAAATGTTTCTTCAATAAAAAAATTAATATCAAAATACACCTTATAATCTCCAACTTTTAAAATAATATCCAACACCCTTCAATATCAAAATTGAACTTTCCTTACTCTCTTATAAATATTTAACACTTAAAAATTCAATCCAGAAATCAATGTTTTGTATTCCATTTTAACTCCCCTAAACAACTTATAATCAAATTAATTATGTAAAAACTTTAATCAACATAAACCCTTGGAAACAAAAATAATATTTTCCCTTTTATTTTTCACAATCCAAGACAACCAACAAGCAAAATATTTCCCTTTTATTTTTTGCAAGCCAAATCAAACCTCACAACGTGCATACCTCAATAGTGCTTCCCAAAAGGCCTTAGCAGGATTTGAACCACTATTGGTTCTCTCCCAAGCACTTTCACAGCGCTCGCACCCACAAAATGGGCTACGTGGCTCCAAATGAGCCAAAATGCACTAGCATGCCTTTGACCTTGTCTCTCAAATGATGCAACCTTAAAATGTGAACCTTCCTTTATCAAAAATGACGTGCGCGATATTCAAACCTGCACCATGTGCCTAGCTTGTGTCTTACACAACCATTGGTTGCCAACTTAGCTACGAGGGACTTCGAATATTTTTTAGAGGCTAGTCACACTTGTCCTTTCCTTTTATTGAAAACACATGCAAAAATCACACTTCTCTTTTGCATGAGCCAAAAACTATCACATGGATAATTTTCCAAATGCCAACTTTGGCATTATTTATATGCAACCTTTAGCTTATTTCAACATTGGCGATTATTCGAATTTAGTTTTAATTCTAATATTAAAGTTAAATTTAAATATTAAATAATTATTTAAATTAACCTTAGCACCCATCATTATTTAAATTAAAATATTAATCAAATATTAAAATATTTTAATGTAAATTAAAATCTCTTTGTGGGTTTTTTCAACTTGTTCCTTGATATTTTTAAACTTGATTTTTGATCCAAAATAATAATAATAAAATATTATAATTTAATTTTGAACTTGCTTCTCCTTCTTTTTATCTTCATTCTTTGAACCCCTCCTAGGTATATAATATTTGAAAATAAATATTATAACCTATTGCTTTTCAAGACCTTCTTGCTTTTGGAGGAAACACTTAATGTCCTCAAAGATGACGAAAATCATACAACAATGTTTTTGACATCAATGACAACAAACATTCAAAATTTCCAAAAATCTTCCCCTTTCTCATTTATGGTAACCCAATTACTTTTTACCATTTTCTTGACCTTTTTATTTTTTGCTCCCCTTGGGAAACTGCTCCCCCTGACTGAATGCTTTCCTTATAACTCAAATCTCTCCCCATTTGAAATCAATGGCAAAGGGCCACCTTTGGGTCTTGGGGATAAGAATGAAAATCTTAGCTTAGCCCCTCCACCACCTCCTCTTGAGGTGGTTAATTCTAGGGTGGGATTATTTCTACTTCCAAAAAACACTAATCCTTATATTTATCCATTTTCATTCTCATTTGATCCTTCTGATTCATATGATTGTTCCTAATCCTTTTTATGTCCAAGTTCCTATTATTTTTCATGTCCATGTTCATATTCCTATTCATGTCTATATTCTTGTTCTTGTTCCTGTTACCATTCTTCTTCATGTTCATGCCCATGTTCTTGTTCCTGTTCATGCTTGGTTCTAGAATATCTAATCTACACCTCTTTTCTAGTGGTCTACCAGTGCCATGGGGATGAGAGGACACTAAGGTGGCCACTAGTGGAGGCAATAGGGGTGGAGGTAGATCCTATGGTGAACATTTTAGACTTGGATGATGTTGGGAATATAGTGGAGTATGACTCCTAGTGGGTGATGCACCAGTGGTATGGGGAGGGACCACTAGGGGGATATGTAGTAGGGGCAATAGTGGAGTCTCAGTAGGACACTCCTAAGGAGTTCCAAGGAGAGTTATATGAGTGACATGGGCTTTTTCACATGGCAGATGAGCAGAAAAACCTACTGGACTTAGGATATTAGGGTAACTTTGGGGATGATGACACTAGGAATCAAGGGATGCAAGTATAGTAGGTCATGCATGGTGACACAAATATGGAGCTACATTATGAGTTGATCATGGTCAGGTAGGAGAGATATATCCTTCGAACATAGGTAAAAGATGCCCAGGAAGAGACAATGACTCTACGATACCAATTGAGATCTCGGAGCCCTAGTCGGTAGGGACCTAGCAGTGGGGAGATGACCAAGCTATGGGAGGAGGTGGCACAACTCCAGGTCTTAGTGGATACCTACCAAGTGTGATACCAATAGGAGAAAACCTATACTAATGAGTTGGAGGATGAGATAGTGCATTGTAGTGGGCGCATACCAGTCCGTCCATCTGCTAGTGGGTTGCACCAGAATTAGCAAAGTGGTACAATATGTTCTTCAGCTAAGGATGGGGGTACCTGGCTCTATATAGAAGGTATATGGGATAGGTGGTGGTAGGTCAAAGAGTTGTTGGTGGACTTGACCCAAGGGTAGGGGTGACAATCATAGTATCGATCCTACGTGACCATGGTTATTGAGACTCTGATAGCTCTTTTTGTATTTTGGATTTTTGGTAGTGTGAGGTTGGAGGACCCACTTTATTGTAGCCTATGGGTATCTTGAGGAGTATGATGTATCTTTTTGTCCCATACACATACATATATATATATATATATATGAGCTCTTTCTATGTATCATCATGTGGTGCCTTATTGCTTTGTGAGATGTATTCAATGTATGTATTTTCTTTATGATATGATGATGGATGTTATCATGTATGTATACATTGTAGTGTGATTTGATTTTATGGTATATATATGCATGAATGCATAATGAACTAAATTATTTATTGATCTAGATGATGAAATGGGGAGACTATATGACATACTATGTTAGCACCATAGACTGTATAGAATTCATTAATTCATTTGAAATGTTGTCATGAGACTATGTAATGGATTTGTGATAAAATGGTATGAAATGGAATGAATAGTATAATGTTATATAATATCCCTAAGGTTTTCATGAGACTCAAACACTCTAGTTGGCTGGTCAAAATTATATACTAACCATGCAAGACTTTTTGACAAGGTATGAATCTTCTAGGATGACCCGGATACTCAATATCGTTATGTGTGCATGTGAGTTCATTTTGTGATAAGCATAAGGTTACCCCAATGTCAAAAAATATTTATGAAACCCATATGTACTAAATATCACCCTATTAGTAGCCCAATAATAGGTTTTTTACGTAGTTGGATTAGACTACTAGGTAGTATAGGCCACCAAAATCTAGCTCATCCACATGCAAACATTAGTTTGTACACAGACAAAATGCTAATGTGACAAACATATAATCATGCGTAAGGATACCACCATTTCTATACAGGCTTGATACCACCTAACCTATAATGAGGATTACCTAATGCTTTGTCAAATGCTGAGAATTCTAGGGATTCAAGTTCAGGACTCCCTTATTTTCTTTTATTTGATTTCAAGGATACTTGCTCATGCTTAGTGATGAAAATAATTGTTTATTTTGCTTTTGATTTTTTTTGGGGGGGATTTTTCTTATTGATAGTGGTGAAAACCACTATTTATTATGGGGAATTGGGTAAGAAGCATCTTGTCCTTTTGTCAATCCTTAGTATTCTTGAACCATTCACACAAGGGGATGAGCAAGGTAAAAATTTTCACTTAAGGTAACCTAGAACACTTTGTAGATTTCATATTTTTGTGTGCAAAACTTGATTTATTAGTGTGAAAATGTGTTGGGATGTTGAAGTGGACAAGGTACAATCCAAGCAAGACTCTACCTCCTAAAAATTAATATAGCTTTCTAAAAAATCTGAAAATAAAACTAGATATGGTTGAGTAAAAAAAAACCCTAAAGACATTCTAAAACAAATGTCTAGGTGAAGGGAAATGGACACAAATATGGAAAAGTGGGAAATGTAGGTGGACATGATAAGTGAAATATGGAATGATATGGATGATGGTCTTAATAACATTGATTTTGAATGATGAATGGTTTACAGTCTCAGTGCTAGACATGTATGGGAAACTTTTAAAATTCAAGGTGCAATGATGAGTATGCCTAATGTAAGTGATAATATAATGGCAATGGTATGAAATGTGATGTGATGCAATATTTTTGTATTTTTGATGTTTTGATGATATTTTTGAGTTTTGATATGTGTATGTACAGTTTGACCAATGGGCTTAAGGAAAGCCATTGGGGCATTTTGGATGACCAAAGGGCTTATAGACACCTTTGGGGTATTTTGGGATGACCTAGATAGTTGTAGGACACATAGGAGCATGTTGGATTGACCAAGTAGTGTGTAGATACCCTTGGAGCCTTTTAGGGTGACCTAGATGATTGTAGATTACCTAGGAGCATTTTGGGTTGACCAAACGATGTATAGATACCCTTGCAGCATTTTGGGTTGACCAAACGATGTATAGATACCCTTGCAGCATTTTGGGGTGACCTGGATGGTCGTAGACTACCGAGGAGCATTTTGGGTTGATCAAGCAGTTTGTAGATACTCTTGGAGTATTTTGAGGTGACCTAGATGTTCATAGACTACCTAGGAGAATTTTGGGTTGACCAAGTGGTTTGTAGATACCCTTGGAGTATTTTGGGATGACCTAGATGGTAATTGACCACCTAGGAGTGTTTTGGATTGACCAAGTGGTGTTTATATATCCTTGGAGCATTTTGGGGTGACCTAGATAGAAATAGACCACCTAGGAATATTTTGGGTTGACCAAGCAGTGTGTAGATACCCTTCGAGTATTTTAGGGTGACCTTGACAATTGTAGACTACCTAGGGGCATTTTGGGTTGACCAAGTGGTTTGTAGATACCCTTGGATCATTTTAGGGTGACCTAGATAGTTGTAGATTTCCTAGGAGAATTTTGGGTTGACCAAGTAGTTTGTAGATACCCTTGGAGCATTTTAGGGTGAGCTAGATAATTATAGACTACCTATGAGTGTTTTGGGTTGACCAAGTAGTTTGTAGATACCCTTGGAGTATTTTAGGGTGGCCTAGATAGTTGTAGACCACCTAGGAGCATTTTGGGTTGACCAAGCAGTTTGTAAATACCCTTGGAGCATTTTTGGCTGGGCCATAATGCTCTAGGCATGGAAAGGCCACAAATGGAGGATGTTCAAGGATTAAATATCCTTGATTCCTTCAAGAGAGGCTAGGCAGTAATTTTTAGGTTCAATCTGACTAGTGATGATGAAAGGACCTAACCAGTTTGTCGTAAAATTATTCCATAGATGGGGCAAAAAATTAGAATTATGTTGGTTCTCTTTCCAAACAAGGTCACCAACTTGAAAGTCTCCATGACAAAATTTCATGTTATAATCTCTCTTAAGTCACTTTTGATAAACACGAAAGTGCTCTAGCACATTGATGCATCGTTCATTGAGCAACATAATTTGGTCTAAGTGAGCCTGTCACATGATATCATCATCAATGAACTCTTGCATGGATATGCACAGTGATAGGATTCCTAGATCTAGAGGTATGACTACCTCGATGCAATACACTAGAAAAAATGGAGTGGCCCCAGTGGACATCCAAATACTAGTGCGGTAGACCCATAAAGAAAGGGGTATTTGTGTGTGCCAATTAGTGTGATTTTATTCAACTATTTTCTTTAGGATGGCATTTAACATTTTTTTCGATGCCTCTGCTTGCCCATTTTATTATGGATAATAAGGCATAAAAAATCTATGTTGGATATTATACTTTACTATCAAAGCATGCACATTTTTATTCTTGAACATGTCCCATTATCAAAAATTATCTTGGATGGAATACCAAAATGACAAATGATGTTATGCAATATAAACTCCGCTATGCGGGGCCCTGTCATAATGGTAAGGGGAATTGCTTCCACCTATTTTGTGAAATACTTGGTAGTTGTAATTATGAATGTCTAACAACTCAAGGAGGTAGGTGAGATTTTCTTAATTAAATCAAACTCCCATTGCAAGAATGGCCAAGCTGATTGAATTGGTTGTAAGGCCTAAAAAGGTACATGTGTCAAGTTAGCATGGTGTTGACACTTTACACAATTATTAACATAAGTGCAACAATATTTCTCTAATGTTAGCCAATAGTAACTCATGCGAAGAATGCACTTTTTTATAGCCATACCGTTAAAATGGCCACCACATGTATCGTCATGAGCTTTGGTGATGGTCAAAACTAACTCTTGATGCTCTAAGCAATGAAGGAGGATACCTCCGTAGCTCCAACAATACAAAATATCTCCTACCAAGATGTTTTGCTAATTTTTATTTAAATTTTCTTTTTCCGACATGCGACAACCTAAAATGGAGATTACAAAGCTTTAGGTAATCCCTAAATTGAGTAGACCAGTCCTATTGTGAGGAAGCCTCAATTGCATGAATTGGTTTTCCCTTTTGAAGTTCATCCTAAATAAATTTTGAGTGGGGTAGAACTTGTAAGAATAGCATTATGCTACTATTAAAATGGGTTTGAGGGAACAAAGTCCCCCAAGCAGCATGAATCAGGTGCTCATGAATTTGTGAGAACCTATATTTATGAGATTAAATATGAATAAATTGGAATTATGACATGGACTGAGTGTTCTCACACTCAACCATAGATTGCGATAGCATTTTCACCTGAATGGTTTTCATCTCATTAGTAGGGTTTTGTGGGATAAAGGACCCTAGGGAGGCCATTGTATCTACAAAATGATTCAATGAGTGAGGGAGTGCCTCAATATCGTATCATTCAAACTTTGATAGGAGTTTATCCACAAGGGCTTTATAGGCTTGCAAAATTGGACACTTGCATTGGTAAATCCCTTTGAACTGGTTTATGATGAGTAAGGAGTCACCAAAAATGTTGATCTTGGTTATTTTCATAGTGACAGTTATTTGAAGACCTATGAGTAAGGCTTCATACTCAAAATTGTTGTTAGTATATGAGAAATTGAGTTTGAAATACTAGGGTATAGGAGCCCCTTGAGTTGTGAAAAACATGATTCCTACACCATCCCCTTGCTCATATTTGGAGCCATAGAAGAATAGAGTCATATCGGCCTATGAATTAGGCTTATCAAAATCAAGTTATTATGATATTTGGAATACTCCATCATTTAAAAACTCTATGCTAAGAGGTTGCTCATCCTGGAGGGGAGCATCAGTGATTTGATCGACAATGACCTGACCTTTAATTGATTTTTATCTTAAAAAATAATAGGTCAAACTTTGTCAACAACATGATCCATTTCACCATGCGACCATTGTTATAAGTATGACTCATCATGTATTGCAATGGATTCTCTTTTGATACAAAATACGTGGTATGACTAAGCATGTAATGACATATCTTCTTGGTGGTGAAAACCATTGCTAGACATAGCTTTTCAATGTATGCGTACTTGATTTTGTAGCTGACTAAGGTGCGGCTAAGGTAGTAAGTAGTATTTTCCTTAGGTAATTTATTGTTTTGGGCCAACATGATGCCCAATGCAATCTCAGTGGCTAAGATGTATAAGAGGAATTAAACTCCTGGTCTAGGTGGAGCCAATACTAGCGGTGAAGCCATATATTGTTTGATTGTATTGAAGGTAGCCTGACATTCGTAATCCCAATGGAATGCAACCCCCTTATGTAGTAACTTGTTCTTGGGTTAACATTTGTCTAAAAATTACACTATGAAGCACTTGATGGATGTGACCTTACATTGTAGGCTGAGCTGCTTAATGGTAGTTGGGAGAGGCATCTCGAGGATTGCATTTATTTTTTTTATGTCCACTTTGATACCTCTTTTAGATATGATAATCCCAAGAGATTTCCAAATGTGACACCGAAGACACACTTCTTGGGGTTTAGTCTCACATTATGCTCAATAAAGTGATCGAAGACTTTGTGCAAGACATCAAGATTTTCATGGCATAATAATGATTTGGCTAGTAAGTCATCCATGTAATATTCCAAAATATTATGCATGTAATCATGGAAGATGTATGTCATGGCATGATGGTATGTAGCACCAATATTTTTAATACCAAAAGACATGACCTTATAGCAAAATATTCTCTAAGGTATTGTGAACGTCGTATTGAGTTGGTCTTCTAGATTGATACGAATCTAGTTGTATCTAGAGAAACCATCCATGAGGGATAACATTTTGTGGCCCATTGAGGCATCCACCAAGGCATCAATGCTTGAAAAATAAAAATCATCCTTAGGACTCACTTTGTTTAGGTCTTGAAAGTTGGTGCAAATGTGAATCCTCCCATTGGGCTTCTTGATGGGAACCTTGTTGGACAACCATGGTGGATAGTCCACTGATATGATAAAATTGGCATCCAATAGTTTTTGTAGCTCATCCTTAACCATTAATGTTATTTTTAGATGCATTTTTATTAGCTTTTACTTAATTGGCTTGGACTTGGGGTCAAGCTTAGATTATGTGTGACTAGATTTGGGTCCAGTCTCGACATGTATTTATAGGTCCATGCAAAGGATTCCTTCTTCTCTGTGAGAAGGGCTATGTAATTGGACTACTCAGTAGGAGACACGATTTCCCCTAACATGATAAATTGAGGATTCTTAGGATTTGAGATGATATCTTTGCCAATTGTTGGCTCGATTGACATATGTGACCCTTCCTACAATGGGTGGGGAATAAGGATCAAGTGAATATCATATGCTAGGTTTAGATCATCAATTGGAACCTCAGGTTCCTCCTTAGCATGGAACACATCATGAGTAGGCCTTGGAAAGAAATGGAATTGTTGTAGCATCTCATCACAAGGCCAAAAATCAGAAGGCGATGGGGGAGAATCTCTCCAATCAAAGTCAGTTACCCATAATTCGAGGTGCAGTGGCTTATATGGGTTATCTAAATCTTACATGGGATCAAAAAGGTCTATTGAAATCCTGTTTATGGATGGATTATTTCCCCTAGGTTTTTGGTGGTGTCTATCGACATCAGGATGTCACAAGACCTAACAAGGTGGTTGTAGTGGAGGCAAAATGACCAGAGATGGTTAGTGTGGTTGTGAGTGTACTTGACCTTCTGTAGAGAGGAACTAGCACCATATTGGGTTATTCAAGGGGAACATATGAAAATAATACTCATACTCATCATTAAATGGGATAATCTATGCAAACTCAATATGTGGAATGAAAGAATTGATGGATGCCACTTCATAATATTATTCAGTGTTAGATGTTCACTCATAGGGAGACCCCTGATATTCTTCCTCACTGTCATGTGGAAGGGTATGCAAACATTCACCCCATTCATAGGATTGACATATATCATAAAGTGTCTCTTGATTACCCATGGGTTTGGGAAAATAATCTTCTAGTAAATAGAATCAACTAGGTTTAGCATAGGGATCATGTACCAGTTCATCCCTAAAGTCTAGAGTCATGCACTCTAGACTGTCCATGAGGACATAAAGGGGCATAGGCTTGTTGTATCCCAAAATAGACTTGTCATAGGGTATTTGATACTACAGTTTGTAAGGAACATCGGTGCCTTGCTCATACAAGCCCAAGCCATAACCATACCAATTGTAGAGGTGAAGATATCTCATGGCAAATTCAGGGTTGGACATGTAGTTGATGTCCTCAAAAAAGGGTACTTCATCCTCTTCTTACTGTTGATAAGGATCGATGCCATAGTTGAGACCCCCATAAATGAAATTATTCTGACTAGGGGGAAATCCAAGAGGTACAATAGTTCATATGGGAATATGAGGTCGACCCATATCTTGGACTCAATAGTAGGGGTGGATGTGATATTCCTAACCATGTACATTCCTAATTTGGTAGAAGCTAGATGCACTATAACCTATGGTTGTGGAGAAGGAGGGGATGGGATCGAGGCTTGAATTGATTCAATATTTGCCTCATGAGGTAACTCCTCATCCACTGGGTGAGGAATCTCACTTATGGAGATGGTGGATATGATTAGAGGGATCTCATCAATAGGCCTCTTCCCCATGTTCCTTGGTGGAGGATTCACCAATGATGAAGGCAAGTATGGGGGTTATGAATATGAGGATGGTATGATGATTATGGATTGTTTGAAGGTGGTGGTGAAGGAGTAAGATATTAGTTGGATGAATTTAGCAATAAATCTAGATGGGTTGATGGTAAGGTCGACTCAGGGATCTGCTACACTAAGTTGCAATACTTAAGGGGCTAAAGGTATGCAAAGATGACATTCATGTCCCTGATCCAAGGTCTTCCCACCAAGATATTGTATGCCATCTCACCCTCCAAGATGTGGCATAGTGTTGGTATGGTATTTTGCCCCACCTGAATGGGTAGGACTATTGTACCAACTATTGAGAATATGACATCATTAAATGCTTAGAGGGTGTAAGTAGACATGACAATATGAGATGTTGAGATACCTATATGCTTGAGAGCTATTATACTGATTATGTTGCTAGAAGATCTAGTGTCTATCAACACTCTCTTGTAGGGTGTTCCATTTATACATGTGATGATGTCCAAGGGGGGATCTACCATATCATTTGAAACTAGTTTAAGATCATCTTCTCAGAAGGTAATCATCAATTTCATACATTGCTGAACATGCCCCATAAAATTGTTAAAGGAGTTAGAATCTTGGGGTTGTGGCTCTATTGTATTAAGGATATCCATTAGATATTCTCTATGAGGTGGAAGATTGTTGAAAGAGGTCATAGATGGAGATCCAGACATATATTATTCTTAGGATCTAAGTGAGCTTGCTCTTAATTGTGACCATAGGTCAAGGTGGGAGGCTCGACACTAGAGGCAATAGAGGCTACAATGTTGAAGGAACATCACTTTGAGCCATATGTGGTGTAATTGGACTTGGGTACCACCTATTCCTTGTTACAATACTAATCATACCAACATACCCTTTCTTAGGGGGTGCATGATGAACCTCATTTATCTAGGGCACTGGCTTGGCCTACTCCATGTGGGCAGACAAAAGGTCTTTAAAAACACCCATTTGTTGGTTGTTTGGTGTGATAGGGTTATCTACCTAAAGGGCATTCCTATAGATCATGTCTTCCAACAAGTGCTTGAAATTATAGCACATATGCACATCATTCCCATTTTACCTATGAAACTTACAATATAGGTCT
Source organism: Wollemia nobilis (assembly GCA_028583015.1). Classification (NCBI taxonomy): domain Eukaryota; kingdom Viridiplantae; phylum Streptophyta; class Pinopsida; order Araucariales; family Araucariaceae; genus Wollemia; species Wollemia nobilis. Next base: position 366,768 of record JAQPPZ010016976.1, on the reverse strand, counting down.
TCTCAGTACCCTTTGGGCTTCAGTTCCTTTGGGTCGATAGATCAAATATCAAGCAAGTTGATCGAGTTAGCTACTAAGAGGCACTCAATCAAAGAGTCCATAGACTCTCTAATGGGAATGAACTATTTCTTGGGGTGATGCTCTATATTTTTACCTTATTATTTTGGTTGTCCTTGTCATAGTTCCTAGGTGTGGCCTGGTAATTGTGCTTTTGAGGTGGTATGGTTTGCACTAGCGCTAGGATTCTAATGGCAACCTGATTTACTGTTTCTAGCTTAGGATGAACTGGGCTATTCTTAGAATTCTTGTTCCACTACTTCTTGTGAGGCTTCATAATTTTTCCCTATTTAATCTTGATGTCTTCAATTATTCTAGATTATACTAGGGAATCTTCAATAGTCGAATATTATTACAGTTGCAACAATAAGGATATTAGATTTAAGAAGCTCTTGGAAAATATGAGTCAACTTCGGCATATAGAGTAGATATGGTAGCTTGGTGAGAAAATTTCACCACCTATTGCCATAATTCGCTATCAACTCATTATCATATTGTTTCAACCTAGCAAGATTAGCCAACATCGTCTTCCTCTTGGTATTGAAGGCAAAGTATTCTAGGAACACGTCTACGAGTTGATCCAAATTATGGATGCTAATATTTGGGATTTGGTTAAACCAATCCATGGCTAGGTTAGAGAGGGTAGTCATAAATGTTTGTAAAATCAAAATATCATTATCTTGGATGCCAAAGCATTAACTCAAGAATTTGGTAACATGCTCCTATGCATCTTCTTCTCCTTTAAAGGTAGCCAACTGAGGCATATTAAACTACTCTGGATAGGAAAGGGCAGACACTGAAGGATGAATGGGTTTACTGCATAGCTAGAGCAAAGTGGGATTTTGATATCCAAACCCAAAGGTCTTGTTATCTACTAACTCTAAGTGCTCTAGCAGTAACCTATATGCATTAGAGGATTTGATCTCCTCTTATTTACTCCTATCTTGTGGTGTAGGTCAAGGATCCATAGGCCTATTTTGAGGTGGTGGCATGTCACCCCCTACCTTGATAAGATGTTTCTAAATATTTGACCTTTGGATCATGCTCGGTGTAAGCCCCATAGAGTGTCTCCTCAGCCGACCTATAGATAGGGGTAGTTGCCTACGATGGGTACCCTATATTTGGTTTGGGAGGCAAGTCCCAATCTGGCCTAGGAGGTCACAAAGGCAACATTGGATAAGGCCTAGGAGACCTATCTCAAATGAGAGTGGGTTTCCCTGGATGGACTTCCTGTATATATGTTCTAGGGGTAGGGAACCTCTCATGTAAAGTTTTTTGGAACAACTCGTTGATCTGTAATTTTATTCTTTCTTTCTCAAGTTGATGCAAGTGGCCTAGTTGTTCTTTGTCTCATCAAAGCTACTTGAACTATGTTTGGCATTTCACATATCTTGCAACTGCTTGATTGATCTATTCCACTGTGTGGGGCCTAGGAGGCCTAGGATTCTCACCCTAAGGCTGACCTCATTCAAGATAATCTATGATATCCATCACATGCTTCCCTCAATCGAGGGTAGCCACATTTACTTGAGGTTTGGTCCTAGGCATATGCTCTTTATACTCAGTGGACGCATAGGCACATCATCCTTGCATGATATACTGGTCTTGATGATAATCAAGGATTTCCTCATACCTTTATTCATGGTTAAGGATGGTAATGGTAGAGTTTTCTCACCCTTAGCGATGAGTATCATACTCATCCTATTGTCTAGGCTATTGGAACCTATCAGGGTGATGTATGGGTGAAGTATGATCAATCATCCCTACCCAATGTGTGAAGTCATGCTCTAGCCTATAAGTGGGTGTATTATTCCTATCAAGCATGTGGATGCATGACACCACTTTATCTACTTACACCTTAGTGTGATGTTGTATTTCTTCAAATAAGTCATGTGATGTTTCTACATATCAATAACACTCTCTCGGGTAAGGTCCACACCCTATTGGGGTGTCTCGCATAGGGTTCCACTATCCTGGTACATGGGTGAGTAGAGGCTTACCAAGGAGGTATGACCAATTAAGTGGGGCTAAAGTGAAGATGATTCATGTCTCCTAGTCCACCCTCTGTAGCTTCTACCCATTATTGGGATTGGCTATGGGTGCACACCATTGTTACTCTCTACCAAACCCTAGATGATTATCTCCTTTACAAATTCTTAATGAAACAAAACATAAGAAAGGAAACACTCAATAAAATAAGTGATTATATCTTTTAAGTTTTATATGTGAATCCCCAAAATATTTTATGTGCTTCAAATGTGTTCTTTGTAAAGAAGACCTTGTGTCATGTGTTTGAATTTCATTGGATTATAATCTTGTGTTTAATTGGATTTCACTTGTATGCTCGTAAATTGACAATCGATAATGAAATTCATGGTCACGTAAACCCACCAAAGTATGGATATGAAACCCATACATGTTTAGGGATTATAGGTCCTACCAGTCCTCACCTAGTACTCACTTGGTCAGCATTATACCCTCCAAAAATAAGTACATGCAAATTTTCCAAGCTACGTCGGATCTTGGAGATGGCCTTGGCAAAGAACAATGGTTCATGGGATTTGAGGTAATGGGTGGAGGTGAAAGCCATTGTTGCTGACCTCTACTAGTGGTTGGTGATGAAATAAAACTCACTAAAATTCAAGTGGAACATGGTGTGTGTGGTTATTTTTAAGTCGAAATAAAGTAAACAATGAAGCACTCAATGATATTTCACTAAATGCAAAGAAATGATGTCTTACTTTCAGAAAAGCTATATAAAATGTAACCTACCAAATGCATTTCCTAAATGATAACCTAACCATCACATAGTCTAGAAGTAATAAAACCATAGAGGTGCATTTCTACTTAGTTCATTTTCATTTTTTATTCTTATTTTTGTTGGTTTTTAAATTATAGAAAAACAAAACCTATCTTCTACCTTTCAAGCAATCAAAAGAGGTAAGAAAAACCAGATTTTAGTAGTTTTGAATAGTAGAAATGAAAAAAAAGGGTTTTGGTACCTACCTCAATGCCCTACAAGCCTGTTATTTTTAGAATTTGGAGCATAAAATATCCTATTTTATGGGCATCCAAGGTTTGGTTCGATGGCCAGTTTGATGGCCATCCCAAGGTGGGATGGTTGTGTGGACATACTTGGGTGGGACGGTCAGCAGTCCAAAGGTCGTTTCAGGCCAGAATGGCTAGTTCTTGCAATAGAACCAAGGCAAAAATAATTATTAAACCTTCAATTAAAGAAATAGGGATAGGGTCCCACCATGATCACTGCTAAATTATTGAAAAAATAGTGAACCTAAGAATTCTTAAACAAGATGCACCTATATTCGGTATTAATCAAGCATTATACATGGACAAATTCAAGCAATCGTGGAATACAAATAAGTGCAAGAAAAGGGTGTTTCTATTTATTTCATTTGATAAATCAAAACATGGTTACATAAATTTCCCCTTGAGAGCTATTATATTGATACAATTGTTTACAAAATTGGGTGACCAAGGATCAAATCCTTTCAAACAAGCTCATGTGCACTTCCAATATTCTTTCTCATACCCACAATTGATCAATTAGCCAATGATTTCAGTCACCTAATTGGATTGACATGATTTTATTGTCTACACAGTACCTAAAAATTTAGGTGAAGTTCACATATGCACTAACTTTCATGACTTGAACAAAGCTTGTCCCAAGGACAAATTCCCCACCAAACATTGACTCACTAGTCGATTCCATCACGAGCCATGAAATTATATCTCTTATGGATGGTTTTTCTAGCTACAATCAAATCAAAATCAACCCCATCGACCAACACAAGACTTTCTTCACAACCCCTTGGGGGACATTTTGCTATAAGGTCATGAATTTTGGCCTTAAAAATGCTGGGGCAACCTACCAACATGCAATGACTTACATTTTCCACAATTACATGCACAAAATTATGTAAGACTATGTTGATGATGTCATTAAAAAATCAAAAGAGCATTCATAGCACCTTACTAATATACACTTTGGTTACCTTTTGGAACACAATGTTCACCTTAACCCAAATAAATGCATCTTTGGTGTCACTTCAAGCAAAATCCTAGGGTTCATCGTCTCTTAGCAAGGCATTAGAGTGGATCCTAACAAAGTCGAAGCCATCATCGATATACCTCCACCCATGAACCTCATATAACTACACATCTTGAAAGGCAAGATTTAGTCCATACACCATTTTATTGCACAACTTTTGAATAAATACAATCCATTTAATCACCTCTTGCAAAAGGAGGTCACCTTCAAATGGGATGAAAACTATCAAAAACCTTTGATTCAATCAAATCCTAGCTTACCTCTTCACTAATTTTATCTCCTCCACATTTGTAGAGGCCATTTACCCTATACATTTCTACCATGAACTTTGCTCTTGGTACACTCTTAGCCCAAAAGAATGAACTCAATCATGAGCGAGCTATATACTACATTAGCTATACGGTAGTTAGTTATGAAACTTGTTACGTATGCATGGAAAATATGTTCTTGCTTGTAGTCTTTGCCAACCAAAAACTACATTATTACATGCTTAATCACACTACATTTATCATCACTCATGACAATCCACTTTGATACATGATGAACAAGTTTTATCGTAACTCTCATACTATTAAATGGATCATGCTCCTTACTAAATTTGACCTAGAATTCATTTCACAAAAGTCCATTAAATGGTAGGTCATCACAAACTAGCTCACTAAGGAACCATTACCTAATAATCAACATATCATCACCCAACTCCCTAATGACTCCATATTCAAATTTATAGAACCCAAAGAGTATGTTGAACTAGAGATAACTGTTGACTTAATGCTTTTCTTTGATAGTTTCTATTGCACACATGATGGGGGTGCAGGCATTGTATTTTTTACACCAAATGGAGAGCCTCTCCCATTTTCATTCAAATTAGGATTTCCCTACACAAACAACAATATGAAATACAAAGCTCCCATTATTGGACTAAAGTAGGCATATTCGATGCATATTCAGTGCCTTTACATCATTGGATATTCTCTCCTTATTGTGAATCAAGTACAAGATATATGGTAATATCGTTGTCCTATTCTTCAACAATATAAATAAATCCCTAGCAACTCCTCACCCAATTTGAGTGGTATGCTATCGAAGTCACCCCATGCTCCTCCAATCATTTCACTAATACAATGGCCTCCTTAGGATCATTAATACCATAAAATCCCCTCTCAAACATGACACATGTGTCTATTCATATTCTTACATGGTCATTTATCTCATATTCACCCCCTACAGACAATGATGACATTCATGTTGTCAATATCGAGCTCCATGATCCTTGGTTTTCACAAATCAAGGATTATATAAAATTAGGTTTCCTACCTTGCGAGCTATTGCATCCTAGCACCAAGCATTCAAATAACATGCCATTTTCTACACACTACTAGAGGATATCTTGTATCACTACAGTTATTATGGTATCCTTCTATGTTACCTCAAATTACATGAATCTCAGTGGGTAGTAAAAGAAACACATGATGATACCTATGGTGGCCACTTTAGTGGCATGGCTATCACAAAATGTATCCTACACATGGGCTAATACTGGAAAATAATGGAGCATGATTTTTATGAATATGTCAAGTGATGTATCAAATACCAACAACATGCTAACCTCACACACCTTCCTTCACAAGCTCTCCAACCAATTCAATCCATGTGGCCTTTCTCACAATGGGGCCTAGACCTCATCGGATAGATCACACCTGCTTCATCAAGCAATCATAAATTCATCATCACTACTATAGAGTACTTCACAAAATGGGTCGAAGCCATCCCACTTGTCCAAACCATGAGAGCCAAAATCATGGCCTTTATCATCGATCACATCATATGTCACTTTGGCATTCCTTCCCAAATCATCTTTGACAATGGTACACCCTTCAAAAATAAAATCATCCATACCCTCTATGCCAAATTCAATATCCACTATAGCTTCTCAACCTCATACTACCCATAGGGTAATGGCTAAGTCGAGGCAACTAAAAAAACCATTTGCTCCATCCTTCATAAAATAGTTGTAGAATCCCACCATGATTGGTACAATCAAATGCCTCTTGCCTTGTGGGTCTATCATATGAGCATACATACTCCTACTAGGGCAACTCCCTTCTCATTGGTCTATGAAACTGAAGCCATTATACCTTTTGATCTTGATATACCTTTATTATGAGTCTCCATGAAATACTTCATTGATGACAACACTACTCGCCAAGCATGTATTGACCAATTAACTCTCTTGGATGATTACTACATCCACACCATAGAGCACACATGTGTCTATAAGACCACCTTCATCATGCCTACAATAGTAAGGTACATCAATGCGAGTTTCAAATTGGTGACCTCATTCTCAAGGAAAATCAATAGATCATAAGCCAACCCCGTCAATAGCATGACAAGTTCACTCCTAACTGATTAGTTCCATACATTATCACACAAAAATATGGTTTTGACACATATCAATTGGAAACTCTCAAAGGATTCACTGAACCTGAACCTTTCAACATCATTCATCTTCGCACATTCAATGCCTAGATCACCTAGGTATGCACCACCATAGATTGTACATAGTGTCATTACAACATGGTCCTAATTCACATCACCCACATAATCCACACAATACTACACACACCATTTTCAATTTCTATTACACAATAAAAATATTTGTACTTTTTATGTAATTTATATGCCATGGGTATTTTGGTTTTTGTAGGTCTCTCATCGCCATAAGTGATGTCTTTAATAGTAAATACCTCATTTTAGATATACATATTTATCATACCACTCACCTTCATCATGTAGGATATCCTGATACTACCCCCAGTACCATTAACCTCGATTGATTTGGCTAGGCCACCAGACATAGTCCATGTACATTAGCATTGCACATCATCACATTCCAACCACTATAACTCACCCCACCTTATATCACCTTGCCATAGGGACTCATCCTATTCACCCCACTCAGGAGATAGCCAAGTCTTCTTAACCCCCTTTGCAGATAAGAAGGAACATTTCCATATGATAGACCCTCATGCATTCAGATCATCCCCACCTCACATAGGTGACCCGAGAGATCCATATCTACCACCCTCCTTAGTTCATCGACTATTTCCAATATATTGTCCCCCTAATAGGGGAGCTACACCTATTCATGCATCTTCTATAGTTTTACCTCCATCCCTACCGACTGGTATATCACCCTATGAATTATCCCTATGCCATAATGTCACCCATGCCACTTCTATTTGCATTCCCCCATCCCACCCGTATCACTATCTACAACCATCACTTGCACCACCTATTATTTAGACACCATCATCCCCACTTTATGACCTCTCATTTTAGCCTGTCACACCATCAACACAATAGTTCCACTCTCCCCCTTTTTCATCCTGTTCACTTCCTACTCTACACCCATATCTCCATTAAATTTACTCATTGAATTCTGGTCCCCACCTTCCTTGATTCCATCACCCCCTCCCATCGACATCCAACATATCCTCTCCCACCTTGACAACCTTGAGTTACACTTGAAATATTATCCCTGCCAATCCACTTCACATCGTTCTACTATGGCCTAACCCACATCACCTTCTTCTAGGCCTACCCTTTTCTCTTATATGTGACCTACACCTGATTCCTTTATTTCAATCCAGCCACGAATCCCTACCCCACCTTCTTCACATTCATCACCATCCTATCCATATGTCTCTCCTATGCCAGTTTGATCAACACCATTATCTCAAACATTTCACTAGCTACTTCACTAGGGCCTCCTTGTACTACTTGAGATCTGCCCTATCAACCCCTTGTACCCTAAGCCACAATATTACAAATAAAACCAATTTTGTGTCTATCATTAGCAACCAGGGCATGAAATCAATGTGTGTCGTACATTTGAGACTATTTTTTAGGACATGCTTTTTGATGACCCTTTTTCACATTCTAAATAAGCTCCCTCACCTAGTCGACTCCAGAGTCCTCCACGTTGGCTAGTACTCTGCTACACCCCATCATGGGATTCATTCATTTTCACACCTTGTTACTTTCAACAACTATCCAACTATACCAACTATGAAAATCCTAGTCGCCTTGTCACTTCACCCAGTCACTCGTGACCCGATTCACATTATTTCAACTAGATTTTTATTGATTCATTATTTTTAGTTTTCTACCACTCCATATCCTCTTCTCCTTCTTCATTAGCATCACTGAATGGTCACGCTTCAAGCGGCTACATTCCTATGCTGATTCTCCCCTCTTCTTCTCCCTTTTAATTTCCTTTTTTTTACATCATTGTTTCAGCTTCTCATCTTTGTTGCACTTCATCACTTTCATGTTATTCTACATCCCTTATCATGATTCTCTATCCTCGTTCATCATTATCACACGTATTATCCCACTTATATGATTTTCTCCTATTTTCTACATCTCCCCACATGTTGGGGCAATCGTTATCTTGACTCTCTATTTTTGTCATCCTCACTCCACACATCCATATTTAGACATGTATGTTTTCTATTTTCACCCGGTTACATCTCACATACTTCCTCTTGTAGATATTGGTTTTTCATACTAGATCACACACTACATTTATTGCATATACCCATATTTCTTCTATGATTTCATTCATGTTTGTATATTCCATATCTAGAAATGCGCCCTTAGCAGGAATAACATACGCACTTGTTAGCATTGCCACTTGGATATCCACTCCCTTTCTCGATATTACGGAGTATATGGTATCTTGTATTTTCTTGATCATTTAATAGTTTAGTCAATCAAATATCACCTCTAGTTGATATGTTATTACACACCTCATAGTTTCCTTTGGTTGGTTTAACTTCTTTCAAGGACCACTCACACAGGTCACATTTTAACAATTTTTGATTTTAGGGAAGATAATACCTTACATAGATATCACCATATAGAAAATTATTTCCCCTAATCATCCTATCATTTGCATGTTCAACATACAACCTAGGGATAAACAAAGGGATAAGCATAAGAAAACATCAAAAAAATAGGTAGAAAACAAAAGCAAAGACCCATACAAAAATAAAAGAAAAAAAGCACCACAAAAAGACAAGCAATAAATGAGGGGAAGAAAATAAAAGGAAAAGCCTCCAAGAAACACAACTATTATGATTTATCACCTTTGGTACTTAGGTTTAACATAACATCATGGGATGATTTCCATCACCAACTATAGGCCCTAAGCGCCATCTAGCCAGTGGAATAGTCTTACAAGTGGTGACACATATGTCACATTAGCAACCTTCTTTTATACATATCATTGCGCACTTGTGGATGAGCTAGCTACTTTGGCTATGTTTACAATGGGTTAGTCCTACCTCTCTCAAAATGGATAAATGAACATCACTTTTTTGCACACACTGGTCCTTGATAGATTTTGACCTAGCCAGGTTAGTTATGAGTTGTTACCAAATCTCATTTAATTTTTCATGAGATTTGATTGCTACAACTATGATTATAAAAATTATTACATACATCCTATACTATCCTACATCCCTGAGATTACAAAATGGATCACATTACCATTAGTTATGTCATGATACAAGTGCTTCCTCTATGTATTTCAGCTTCCACATACATGCATCATTGCATCTATTTTACATGCATCTATTTACATCACATCATGCATCATTGCATCTATCTTACATGCATTTATTTACAATACATTATCCACTATAACATCTATCTTAGATCATACATCATCACATCTATTTACATTCAATTCCATTACATCTACACTATAGAGATATTATTTTTTCTTACACGCTACCACATGCACGTATATTCATTTATCATACATTTACTTACCAATACTTCACATTACAAAAATATCAAAAGATCACAAACACATTCAAATAAAATCACAACACACATATATAAGAGCTACAAAAAAATATGTATATATAAATATCACAATAAAAATACCATCATGCTACAAAATAGGAATAAGTCTTCCACCCATCATCACACAACCTTGTAGGATACAAAACAAATAATATACTATCACAAATCAATCTCAGGCCTATTGATCACTAGGAGTCTCTTTGCTCCCTTCATGAGCCACCCTCACCCAATCTGCCCCATGCACCACTGCCGCCCCACTCGACTCAGCCATTACCTTGGATGTTTGCGTACCCACAGGAACTACCACTCTATCCAAATCTAGAACAATATCCCCTATATATGATACTATGGGTGCATCTTCCCTCACCTCCCTTTGCCCTATCAAAGTCGTGCTTTGATGACTCTACTAAGAATGCATCTGTGCTCATGATCATGATTTCGATCTCGAACACGTCCTACCAAATCCGAAAGTGGAATCCTATGCATCAACAAAATAACCTCACACTCATTCTACATAGCTACCTCCTCACTCATCCACTCCATCACATCCTCACTAACCTTCCACAAATTCTTTATCTCTACTCTCAAAGTAACCACATTTTTAGGTACCTTCTCCACTACCCTCGCTCACTCCCCATCCTCTCTCGCCTATCGTTGTTGCTCTACATCAAAATGCAACTTAGATATCTCTACCAAATGAACCTCTTACTCAACATCCCTAGTCACTATCACATGCTACATCCTATACATTTTGGCTTTCAACCTCTCCCCTGCCTCCATAGTCTCTATGATTAGATGGTGCATACTCTCCTATGACTCTTGATGCCTTGTATCCAGTACTACAAGCCACCCATGTAGCTCCATGCACTACAAATCCAATGTCCTCTTCCCTATAGCATACACCTGCTTCACTATCCCAAAAATATCTATCAAATATCTTTTTTCAACATCACTTGTCATCTCCACACCTATCAATATCTCCTCCAAATCATGGAACTCTCCTTGCCATGTCTCCAAGTCATTCACCTGACCTCTATCACTCTTTTGAAGCTACCCCTCTAGCTGACGTACCCTCTCTCATAACATCAATATATCCTCATCAACATACCTCCTCTCTTGCTCCTCATAGGGTATATCTCCCATGTCACCCATGTCACCTAAACCACCTAGATCAATCACATCATCAACACCCACACCAACCCTAGCATCCTCAACCACCTCCTCCATGGTCACTACCTCCTCTATAGGCTACACCCTATCACTCATAGATGCCTTTGCTACCCTCTCCATAGATGTACTAGGTGTACCACCTAGTCATCACCTTGACCAATGAAGAGGCACATCTACCTCATATCTTGCCCCTCCTTGTGGCTTAGACTTGGTGCCTCTCGATGCACACCTTTCTAGCGTAGACACTCCACCACTTTGTTGTACCCACCGATGAACCACACTAGTACCTAGATCCTAAATTTGAGTCATCCACCAAGTATCATACTTTGGTATTGTACTTACATCCTTCACATTTAAAATAACCATTAGTGGATCCCTCTCACCGGTCCATAGTAGTACTATATGGTGACTCCCTCTATCACCCCATCACCTATAAATCATGATAGGTTCCTCTAGAACATCATGTCATGAAGAAAATTGTCATATCACCCTATTGAATTGGAAGAACTCAACCTGGAGAGTATACCATACCACTACCCATCACCCTTGGTGGATAGTGCCTAACTACTCTTCATCCTTCTCCCATACCACCCCATCCTTCCAAGACCTCCACTTAATATCCTTAGCCTCCAACTCTCCAAACTTCACCCTCCAAAACAAATGATCTACCTCATGCAACCTCTTCATCCCCTTCTCCTCATCTATCTACCACCTCAATGCATATGGAAAGTGAGTCTTACCCCCCGCATGTGCATCATAGGGCAAAAACACTATTCACTCTATTGATAAATACTCCCACGCCTACATCTGTTGTAAAGGAGTCCAAATCAATCATTTTTACCCTATGTGCACCACATCATGTAACTCCCTATACACCTGGGCCAAAAGTGTATATGCTCATGCAAATACAACATTACACTCTACCATGTCACACACCACATCCAACATATTCTAGGTAAACAATACCCTAGAAGTATTTGGTATTGCATATGTAAAAATCATTAGCATCATTGTACACTAGCGATTAGACAACATGCTCTGATACCATAAAAACTCATAATCCATCTTCTTGGTATCTACCTCCCTCCATCATGTACCAAACGTACACTTTAACACCTCCTCCTACCTATCATCCACTACCGACCTAACTGGAACACCCTCAATAGACAACTTGTAGATCTGATACACACCCTCAAGGGTGATCATCATCTCACCCATAAAAAAGTAAAAAGTATTCATATCTGGATCCCATATCTCACACATTGTAGATACATAAGCCCTACTAGCATGAATGCTAACACAATTCCACAATTCCTTCATCCACAATGCCTTAAACCACTCCTGATCTGTATCATTCTTCATAACCTCATATAATTCAACCTTCATTGTCCACACATGATGTCGTGGCTCAATAATATTCACTAGTTTCATACATAAACATCACACAAAATTTTGATTAGTATCACATGCATAGTCATTCTAATTAATTTATATACATAAAAATTCCATACAACATTCACGCAACACAAGAAAAAAAAAACACAGTCACATATTTGGATACCCATTTTGCCATTTCATGGTAAAAGTCTAAACAAATTTGAAAAATAGTACATATTTGGCTCCCAACAACCACTTTCATGTTCACTCACATACACATCACGGCATGAAATTTAAAAACATACCAAACACAATGACAAACAAAAACAAAATACATTTTTGGATACCCATTTCCCATTTTTATGATGAAAGTTTCAATGGTTTTAAAAAATAGTACACCAATACCCACACAAATCGTAGTCAAATTCAACACAATTACACCAAAACATCATGCATCCACATAACACGCCAAACAAAAGAAAACAAAAATAACAATCATATTTTTGAATACCCATTTCCCACTTTTGAGAACAAAAATCAATCACATTTAAAAAATAGTACCCCATTTACCCACAAAAAGCAAATTCAAATCAATTACCTACAATTCCCGCCATACAGTCAAACTGGCACAAAAATTGGTCAAACCAAAAATCTAATCACACATTTAGATACCCATTTGGCTTGTTTAACACTTTGTGTTCAAATTTTCATCAAAATTTTACATGCACTCACAAAAACATGCAAAAACCTCCCCTCCTTCATTTCACGTATTTCTAAAAATAAAAATGCATTAAAGTTAAGTAATGAGCACTTACTAGTGGATCCCCACATTGGCTACCAGCACTAGTCTATCCCCTCTCAATCTCCACGTATGCTCCTCCAACCTACAATCACTTCGCATTGCCAAACGTCACTCGCTCCTCACTCTCCAACTTGCTCAATGTGAAAAATGATCCCCCATCCACATCAAAAGAGCATAAATACACCTAAAACCCTAAATCATATGTCACCCTATGAATTCAGATCCAATTCACAGGTCATCATGTGATTTGAGTCGCCTAACCCTAAAATCAAATAATTTTCATGCCAACACCAATTTTACCCTTTCTTCTTCATGTCTACATCATTCTCCCTCCATTTTATCATCCATTTTCCTCTATCAATCGATTCATCACCATCACCACCTTATTTCATTTACCTCATTATTGATTCCTCGTTTGAGAGGGTATTCATATACAAATCCACTTTGCATGCAACCAAATAATCAAACATCCAATCAAGGATATCACATCTGTCTACAAATTTTTTTGCTAAAGATTATCTCAAGATAAACCCCATCCCAAATCAGACGTGTTACGTCAAGAGAGCAATGCACAATATCAGATATATCTTGCTTTCATTCTGTATATCGGCCCTGACCACATACTAAATGTTACGCTAGATTCATCCATGACACTCAGCTCACATGGTTTAACATTTTTCACTATGCACTCATAAATCAATTAGAAGCAAAAAATTGAATAGGCATTTGTTCTATTCGTGTTTGGACCATCTTGCATTGGTCACAAAAGCAAAAGTAGTTATAAGTTTCCCTCACAAGAAATCAGTACGATATTGTAAAATATTGTGCAAAATTAGTAAATCATCACATTGCATCCACAATCATCCATTTGCATTCATCATCCGTATTTTACATTTTACTTCTCATCTTCTTCTCCCTTCTCTTTTCTTGGCTATCGATCAATGTTGTATGGTCACGCTTTGAGCGGCTACATACCTTTGATTAGATCTCATTCTTTTCTTTCTTCTCCTTCTTGCCTTCTACTTTCCCCTTCTTCTCTTGGATTTCAATCATTGTTGTATGGTCACACTTCGAGTGGCTACATACCTTTGATTAAGGTCCACCCTTCTTTTCCTCTTTTCTCCTTCGGTTCACACACATTCCACTTCCTTCTCACATCATATTTTTGCACTAAAATGTGTTCCACACAACCTAGTACAAAAAGGGGCAAATGTAGACATCCAAAAGTCACACATTCTTTCTTCTAGGTATTCGTAGACCATCATAGGCCACTTTAGCCATCTTTAGGCTACCTTGGTCACTTGTAGACTCCAAACCTACAAAAACTAGGTAAAATACACCTAGGATGCTTCCTACCCACTTGGAATCCATCTACTAGCCCCCTAAGGCCACCTAAGCCCTTCCCTACACCTAATTAGGACCCCATGGGACCATTCCCCCACTAAAAATCCTAATTAGCCTAATTAACATTCTAATTCATCATTGAATTTCACTTAAATGCACTTTTTCCCTTAAGTGAGTTTAATTAGGGTTCTAAGCCAAATTAGCCCTAAGCACACTCCCACACATGTGTGCACCATGATATTAGTTAGGATATTTCTAAAAGCCCTAACTAAACCCTAACCTAACCTAGGACTTAGCTAACCCTAGCTAACCCTAACTCTTCCTCACACATGTGTGAGGAGGAGATATTTCTCTAAGGCATGTGGGCTTGACACCTCCTCAAACCCTAACCTAACTCCAATATGGAGTAACTCTAAGGGTTGGTTTATCTAACCCCCTCTCCTGACCTCAGCCTCTCCTATAAATAGAGGGTTCTCCCTCTCATTTTACCTCTCTCTTCCCTTTCAATCACCTTATAGAAACTCTGCCAAAATTGTACCAGAGTTGCATCTGACAATTCCAGACCATACAAACAACATCAGAGCATCTAGGGAGCCCATCCGGATAGAGGATCTCCACTATAAAGTAGTCACGATCCAATTCACCCCCTAACCTATGAATCTAGGTTCCAATTCACCCCTTGACCTACGAATTGACCTTGCAATGGGTCTACATGAACAAAATCAATAGGTATCATTTATTTTATGTTTTAACAACATTCTAGTTTAGTTTTTATCATTATTTCATGCTATTTTTATGTTGAGTTTATCTTTTATCACCATGGGGATTGATTGAGGCAAGCCCCCAAACTTACTAATCATATTTTGCATGTCTAAAAACCAAGTGCATAAGAAAACCACACCAAAAAAAACATATCGGTGGCCCACACACATAGAATCCCACCTTCATTGAGGAACTCTTAAAGACATCATCAAGATGTTGTGTATTTTGTAAATAAAATAGGGATATTAATCTTTGTAACCTATAAAGCATTCCTTTATGAAATAAAAGCAACATTTCTGAGTAGTTTGCATTGTGTTGAATTACTTGATCAAATGAATGTCTCTTTTTTTTAGTTTCATGATGATATACTTTGATTTATAGTGTGACTAGTGCCTACCTATTGAGGTGCAATATAACTAACATGTAATTGTAATAGCTCCTCAAGGGTAGACATAGATAATGATATGCCAATACAAGTCATAGGCCTTGTATCCTAACATTCACTAATATGGTGAGAGTAGTTGCATTTAAATTGATGAAGTGAGATGTTTATGTATTAAGGTTTGTGTTTATGGACTCAAAGGTTGAATCCACCTATTTTATTGATAAGGGGTTTGAGTTAGACTATTTAGGAGGATCCAATAATGAATAATCCCCTACAAAAATACCTTAGATTTTGTATCTTAGTCTAAGGAATGATTTTATGACTTATTTATGTTTCCACAAAAAAAGTAGCCATATGATTGGTAGATTTAAAGAGCAATCATCCATATTCTTCATGGTTAGGGCTTAAGGAACCCTAAGGGGTTGACACTTCTTCTTCTTAATCAAAGGTAGGGTCTTTGAGGATAAGTTTTTTTATATGATTCTCTTTTGGGGGGATCAATGAAGGTATCTAATAGACGAGTAATGCTACAAGTGAAGTAGCATTTCTTGGTCATAGGTTTAGGATAGGTGAGAAAGACAATTGTTTATTATTTATTTGTTTATAGAGTTAATTAAGGAAGAAATATATGTTTGTAAAACCTTATAAATCCTTCCCTTGATATTCCTAATCTAATCTATATACCTCAAGAGGCTCACTACAGATGTAAAGGTTCATATATTTTTGACAACTCTCTATATATACTTATTGGTATATAAGAGATATTTGATATGTGGGATAACATTAGTACATGAAAGTTACCTCCAAGATATGCAACCCAAGATGCTACCTAAGGGGTAATATTTTACCTTCATATGACTTCCACTAGCCCACTATGATATACTCCTTAGTAGTGCTAAGTATGTGCAAGAACCTATGTAGTTAAGTGGTAACCTAGGCTCACTATATACCTGATATATGCTAGTGATTCATATGAAAGTTACTCAAATGACTATAAATGTACCTCAATAGGAATATAATTTGGTTATCTTATTGTTATCTATATTTAATGTGTATTACCTATACAGATGATTTTAATGGTCTTACTTAAGGTTTAAAAGATTGTAGTCTTCAGTTATATTGGGCTTGGCCAAGGAAGGATATTTTGGTATTGACAATGGTGTTCACATTAGGTTCACCAAAATGTGAGAGACAAAGAAGTCATAGAGGGCTTCTAACTTATAGGATCCAGGGTATCTCCCTTTTCACTTCAAGGATAGGGGTAGTTGTGAGCTTAATTTATATGTTTTTTAGAATGATTCATGAACACCTATGTTTCTCCCTAAGATTATTTTCTTAATTGTGTTAAGTTTTAATTTGATCTTATTTTAACTATGAATGTATCAAATAAGTTTAGGAGACAAGACCTATGCGTTAAATATTTTTAGATTTTGATGAGTAATGTAAAAGGATTATTTACTCTTTAGAATAAGGATTCAGATAGATGCAACATACTCAAGAAAAATCTTGATGTACTTTAGTTTCTAATGCATGTAATATTATTAATGAGCCCATCATATTTTTAAACAATGATTCATTCTTTCCTTTTTTCTTGTCCTTTTATGAGTAAAATTAAATATTAAAGAACAACTAATAGATGTGTAGAATGATAAAAAAAAGTAGTCTAATTAATTTGACATCACAAGGACAAGATTGGAATATTTACCTATTTTTTCTTCATCAGCAAAAGAATTATCAAGAAGAAATAAGCATTGTTGGTGTTATCATTGTCTAACAGTGCTTTCAGTAATGATCTCAAGCATCCAAAAAACCTATAAAACAAACTAAAAATAATCAAGCTATAGTTGAAGGGTCTACTTAGATTAGTGGATCATAAGTAACTTCCTTGATCATCATGAGAACCTATTTTAGAAATAGAGATAAAACAAAATCTAAAGTCAAAATGATGACTATTTAGGCTAGTGGAAAAACCACCACTATAGAGAGATAGTCTTGTTAACACTTTTGTGATCTAGTGAAACTTTTGCTCTTTGATGATAGACTAAGGTTACAATACTATGACACCTTTGATTGTAGGTGTGACATAAAGAGTCTTCAAAAAATAACCCTATGACCTACAATGGACTTAATGAATGTTCCCAATTAAGGGATGTTGAGACATTGAGGGAACGATGAGATATGACAACTATATAATTACAGGATGCAATTATGATAATATTGATAGTAATATGATAGAGGATAAAGTTTGTTAGACAAAAATGAGATTAATAGATAAGGGTAAAGTAACTATAGTAGAACAAAAATGATGAAAGGTTGTAGGGTGGAGGGGCAAATCCAAATGATTACCAATAAGTTGACAACCTCAAAAACCTTTATTGATGCTATACGTCATGGTGAGTAGGTGAAGACCAATTGATGTTTGTGATAAGGCCATCTATAAGGTTGATAGATTGCTAGTAGTTGGGTCCAATAGAGCCTCTCTATCACAAGATGATGTATAGGTGCTAACTCTTATGGAACCTTCATTATCTAAAGCACAAGTAAGATACATTTCTATAGAGGCTTGATGTCACATAAAATAGATTTGAAAATTAGTTTCTATAAATCATAATAATAAAAATAGGTTGCATCACAAGAGTGAATCCAATAGAGTCTCAATATAAAAAAGGCTACCATGAAATAAAATTCAATTTAATAGAGCTTCATTTTTGAAAAATGTATATTTTTTTGGCTCACATGAGGGCCACCTTTATAGGAAGCCAAAATCCCCAAAGGAGGTATCTATAGAATTTTTCGAGGTTAGTAGGAGGTTAGGAGACATCATTTGCATAGTTTGTTGAGTTCCAAGGCCACGATACACCCCTAGACATGGTTGGCATGACATAACACAAATTTTGTAGATGATAGGTACCTTGTTTATCACACTTTTTACTTTTTCATTATGATAATCAATAGCATTAACTTCATATCAATAGCTACACTAAAAGTATAACACTAATGCGAGAAGACACTAAAGGTCTAACACTAATACAAAATGATTGTTATTAGCCTAAATTAGATGAGAAATGATAAATTTTGAAAGGCTAGCAAAAGCAATGCCAGGCAAACATAAGCACAGCCAATGCTATTGCTTCAACAAGATATATTTATTTTAAAAAAAAATTCTACTCAAAATAATAAACTTGATTTAAATACTTGATTAATTAATTGCTAAAATATGTTAACCAGTTTTAAAAACTTATGCGCTCAAAAGTGGGTGCCTACACCACATCAACACTCACATAAGTTAATATTAATAGTGCTCATGTTCTTTATATCGATATCAATGTATATACTCTCCAAATACGCTAAGCAGAATTATTCTTCATCCATTCAAGAGTCTTCAATACCTAGCACTATCATCACTTGATATGCAAAGAAGCAATCGGTCGTACATATTTTAATCCCGTGATCCTTAAGAAATTGAAAATAAACAATCCAGTGCTTCCACTGCTATTACAACAATTTCAATCTGAGGAAATTAAGATTCTTATCATCCACCTCTCATGTAAATATGCCTTCCTTTGACATTTCACTGATTATGTTGGCGATTACTCCAACAAATCCACATATTTATGCCCAAAAATCTCATTTTCTCCAAATAAATCAAAGTCTCTATGCAGAAGACAACTTTTAAGATCTGCCATGATTCTCTCTGTTTTGAGATAACACAGTACGTACACCTTTTAAAAGCTGTAAACTCTTCATTTTTGGTTTATCGATCATCCCCACACATTTGTCAAAGGTCTTGGCTGGACTGGTCTAATATCTTGGGCAGAATCTAATTTTCTCCACATAAATCAAAGTCCTTATGCAGAAGACAGCTTTTAAGATCTTCCATGATTCTCTCTGTTTTGGGATAACACAGTACACACACCTTTTAAATGCTGTATAACTCTTCATTTTTGGCTTATCGATCATCCCCACACATTTGTCAAACGTCTTGTCTGGACTGGCCTAATCTCTCGCTGTCCACAAAGTGTTATAAAATTTATGATTTATCCATGTTATGTTTTAATGCAATCACTGCTTTAGTAACAGTCTAATAGAGACATAAAGATCTACAGAGAGATTAGATATTTATAAAGTTTGTCTGGATTACATTGAAACGTCACAAATGCGGCTGTGAACCTAATATCAACGTGGAGTGATTGTTTTTTTTAAAGGAAAACAGTGTTTCCAGAGTAGGTGTTATCTACATAAGAAAACAAAAGTACTTAAATGTGGGACACGATATAGGTGGCCAGCCATGTTTAGAGAAAAGCTATGGACAGAGAGTCGGTGGTGCAATCAAATCTTAGGTCCAGTAAGTCACATGCTTGAAAACGAGGATGTTAGAATGACACGTCTTCTCTGAAATTTTTATCCATTGAAAGACATTCAACAAGCAAGTTGATAAAAAGATAATGATAAATTTACAGTCCAGCACTACTGATCCAACAAAAGTAGATTTACAAGTGCAAGTGTATTTACATGGAAAGTACGTATATTGTTAGGGTTTATTTAGATTTTTATTAACAACTCATAGTCACAAATATACAACTTAATGTTTTATTTATAAGTAAACCATGGTGGAATTGGAATTTGAATTATAAAAGAATTTGTACTACATATAGTTTTCTTTCTGTTTTCTTGAATTTGGAGTTTTAGCTTTTGATAGTAAAAGTTTTAATGTATTAATGGTTTTAGTTTGGGTTTGTCTTCCTTTATTATTATATAGTTTTGTTTTTGCTTTTTTTTAAATTTATTTTTTAGATTTTTTTGGTTTGCTATGTTAATTTATATATTCTTTATATCCAGTTAGTTAAATTCACCTTATAAAAGGTTTGAAATGTCTTTTAAAACTACTTCATCCATCTTATAATAAAATAAATAATTAATTAATTAATGGGTCGATCATAGATAATTGGAAGTGGTCGTACCATAGTGAATCTATAGCTTAGTTTAGATACAGGAATGAAGTCCAATCAATAATTGAATTCAAAGGCATATTGCTGACCGATTTTACTGGGATAACTTACTGATCCAAAAGTAGATTTACAAAACCGTTGCAAGTGTATTTACATGGAAAGTATGTATATTGTTAGGGTTTATTTAGATTTTTACTGAGAACTCATATTCACAAATATAAAACTTTGTTTTATTTATAAATAAATTAATCCCAAAATGGATTGATCATAGATAATTGGAAGTGGTCGTACTCCATAGTGAATCTATGGCTTAGTTTAGATACAGGAATGAAGTGCAAAAAATAATTGGATTCAAAGGCATATTGCTGACTGATTTTACTCGGATAACTTCCTAGTTAATTATAAACTGTAACGATTTTGTGGAACACAATCAAAGTCAATTTTCATCATGTATAAATTGCATGATTGTGATGGGTCAATCATTACATCAATAACGCATTGCAAAATTTAAAAGAGGAGGTGTTTCTACGACATAGGGAATCTAGTAGGTCAATATTGCTTCAGATACATGAATAAACTATTAAAAGTTGGGTTTTATGGCATATACTACCTATTCTTAAGTAGGTGAAAATTTCATCAGCTAATCAATTACATACAAAGGTTAGTTTGAAGGTTAAAAAAAGTTCGTATGATTTTTTAATTTTATTTTAAATGTTTTGATGTTTTAATAAAACATAAGATATTATAATTTTTTATATATTAAATTTTCTATTTATTAACTTTTGTAAAGCTTAATTTATGACACATGTACTTTTAAAACAATCAGATGAATGCTTATGTTAAGCGCGAAGATAAAATAAAATTTCAATCATAATCAATTTTAATAAATAGAGTATTTTGTTTGAGGAGCGGGCCCAATTTCATTATCTTTATGTTTTAAGCATCGGGCTTTGGTCAGTTTTTCATCAGTGCAATTCACATACTTTTTCAAGATGCCTCTTCTACTTTTACCTTGAACAATTGTCAATTGGAATCCATTCAATTAGGTCGGTCTATTCCGTAGGGTTGTCCTCTCACCCCCTCATTATATATTCATTTTGCTGAAGCTTTTGACTATCTTTTGGCACATAAGGTTTCTCAAAGGAGCCTTACAGGCATCTCACTCCCCAATTCCAGCCTTCAGCTAGTTAATGGTCACTTAGTGGATGATTCCTTTTTGACTATTCAAGAATATGAGGAGTCCATATCCTCAACCATTTACTAATTGAAAGTCTTTTGTAAGGCCTCTAGGTCTAGCATTCAGTGGAGGAAAACCTTTTGCTATAGATCTTCCTATGATCCAATACATGATTGGTTTGGCCATTATCAATGGGGATGGATCCAACAAGGTGAAGTATTTAAATTATTGGGGACTCCTTTTGCCTGTTTTGGCTCTTCTGCACAACTTTGACATAATGTTACTCAAAAGGTTGAGAGGAGGTTAGCCTACTGGTCATAAAATTAATTTCATTGGTATGAATGTTTGAAATTTGTTCTAAGGTTTTGGCTACCACTCATGTTTATTATTCTTCCTATTGGGTGTCTTCCAAAGCTTGTTATAAGAAACTGGATAAGCTCTTAAGAGACTTCCTGTGGGAAAAAAATGTTATGAAAAGAGGCTTTCATAAGGTGGCACGGGAGGTGTGTTGCCTACCCAAATTCTGTGGAGGTATGAGCATTTTTTATTGCCAAATACAAGGTTTTTCTCTATTTGTAAATGGATTCATCGATCCCTCACAAGTAATGAGCACTGAAAAATTCTCATTTGAAATTACTTGTCTTATGGTTTACCCTATGGCATTTTTTTTTGGAAAGGGTTGAGCCTTCAGACTATTCTTACTGCCTTGTTCCTATAAAAATTTAGGGTTCCTTTGTTATCAAGAGTATTTGGAAATCCTGGGAAGCACTTAAACCCTAGCTATGCTGGAAAGAAAAGGATCAAAATTTAGGGGCCTCTCTTTATGATAGAAATTTTTGGTGGTCTCCGGCTATTTCATGGCAAGGTATGTCGTTGGCTCAAGTTCAATGGGTCAAAGCTCAACATTTTTATCGAAAATTAATTGCATATATAAGGATTTTTCTTGTGTCAAACCAGGATTTGGATACCCTAGGACATTTTTAGGCATACTTATAGTCTCAAAAATTAGGATAAACAAACCTATGATGTTGTCATAGAAAATATTCCTTTCTCCCTTTGGAGCAAATTATATAAGAGGTTCCAAAAGCCTTGGTGGTCCAATTGGTGCTAGCCTAAGAAGGTCCCTCTAATTTAGTACAAAGCCCAACTTGGGTATAACTGGCTTACTCCTCAAGTCCCCATGTCACATAGGTTGAATGTTAAATGGGATTTCGTCTTCTCACCCTCAAGGTGGAGTTTAAATTTTGCCCAAGTATGGGCTTCATCTATTGAGCTTAAATAAAGTTTTTTTGTTTGGAGTCTTATTCACCAAAGACTTCCTCTAGGAAATAGACTTAAGTAGCTAGGTGCTCAGAACCCTATCTATCCTTTTTGTGGTGAACCTAAGGATGTGTTGCATGTTTTTTGGTAATTTCATTGGGCTTCTCTTGCTTGGAAATGGCTCTTGGAATTCTTTCAACCTTTCATGTGGAGTCCCTTCTTATGGTCTCATGCTCTTATGGGGGATCCGATTGATTTTTCTGACAATATTGTAACACTATGAATTTTTTTTCGTATCAGTACTCTCTTTAATTTGTTGAAAACCATGAGCAAGGCAATTTTTACACATATTGACTCCACTATGATGTTTTTTTTATGATTGTTGGATGCATATTTCTGTATAGGTGGACAAGGTGAAAGTTGAGCTGCAACACCTTTGTGCTCTGATGGATCATTGGGGTAATGCCCCATGCACGATTAGTTGCATCCCTTCGAATTCCCCAAGAAGCTCTTCCAGATCCTGTTCTTGGCCTCATCGAGGTTATCGATGCTTCACCCATTCTCCAATGGATAGACACTAGTCCAAATCCTCTTAGTGCCGCAAAAACCTGGATGATGGACCTGGTCCTTCCTCCACCAGAATTTTGGGTGGGATGTTCGACCCATCGCTTTTGAGCTAGTTGTTGGGTAGGGTGACACTGCTACTACTTCGGTTGTTGATTTTCATACCAATGTACCTACTGCTTCTCAATAAACTCTAGTTGGTGGTAATGTAGAAGAAGGATGGAATGCCCTAGTCTCTTCTGAAGCTGATAGTGAGGCACATAACTTCTGTCCCACTCTTTGATCTTTATTTAATCATTATATCTTGGGATGTATGTGTAATAATTGTTTTTTGAACTTTATTTTTAAAGGAAGGTGTGATTTCCTTCACCTACTAGCTTTTATGGTTTGTAAAATATGCTAATTCTACCCACTTTTTATATGATTAATATTAATTAATTAATATAAAAAAATTTCATTAAAAAAAAAATCAATCATAATGAAATAAAGGTAAGTTTAAAGTTACGCTCAGTTTGATGATCAGTGAACAATTCACTAGACATGATACAGTTTGAATCTTTGATAGATTTGTCTCGTCATTAAAACATTATTTTCTTTTTAAACAACAAAATATAATCAAAGTTGAGCATTTGTATGCAATATTTTCATGATTTCAAGTAGAATAAATAAGTATAATTAAGAATATAACATCTCTTCTAATTAAAAATTAAAAAAATAGATAATTATTTAAATATTAATTTTTATGTAAAAACTTCAAAAACGACATATTTATTTGTATAAATACATTGCAACGCTTTTACGGTAGACGTAGGCAATAGAATGCACGGCCCTTCAGAGAGGGAATGAGACGTGACTTTGCGCATAGAAATTTCAACAGTGGGCTTTTGAGAATACAGTGAGAAGGTAAAACTGAAAGTCACAAGCATGCCAGTAGAAACATGTTTTTTATCATGTCGTTATCCTTTCGTCTTTCACCAACCTTATACTTTAATAGTGCTGCACCCTCGTGTTGTATTTAAGATAACGGTATTTATATTTTTATAACTTTAATATTTATATATAGTTTTAATAATTTTAAATTAGTTATATGAGATTAAAATAAATTTTAATTAAAAATAAATAAATTAAAATGATTTTTATTTATTTATTTATTAATTATTTTAATAAATTTTATTAGTATATAAATATAATTATTCATATTTAATTTTAATATATTATTATTTTTTTGAATATGTTCAAGATTTGGTATCTCCATTCCAACCAACCATAATTTCTCATAAAGGTAAGAGTTGAGCTTGTCAATAGATGCCAAACATACACTTGTACACACACCCACCCCCCACGCACTCATGTTGAGGTTTAAAATTTAGACCTCCCTAAAAAAACAAAACCCAAAACCTTTACTTTATTGATCTCCACACTTATATATATATATATATATATATATATATATATATATATATATATATATATATATATATATGTATGTATGTATGTATGTATGTATGTATGTGTGAGTTGGTTACATCCAAACTATTTTTAGTAATTATATGCAAGTTGGTTACATCCACACTATTTTTATTTTTAGTAATTGCCAAATACAAGGTTCAAACCATAGGAAATAGTGTGGATGTAACCAACTCCCCTATATATATACATGGGAGTTGGCTACATCCACATTATTTTATTAACTCGTCAAGTGCGGGTTCAAACCATAGGGACTACTCGCAACAAGCTCATACTTAATACTGAGATCAATTATATATATATATATATATATATATATATATATATATATATATATATATATATATATATATATATATATTAGTAATTGTCGAGTGCGGGGTTCAAACCATAACGAGTGCTCACAACAAGCCTATACTTAATCCTAAAACCAATTTTAATATATATATATATATATATATATATATTATTTTTAGTAATTGTTAGGTTTAAACCATAGGAGCTTCTCACAACAAGCCTATACTTAATCTTCGGACCAATTTTATGATATATATATATATATATATATATATATATATATATATATATATATATATATATATATATATATATATATATATATATATATAGATTTGCTAACATTCACACTATTTTAGTAATTGTCAGGTGGAGGGTTCAAACTATAGGGGATGCTCCCAACAAGCCTATACCACTTTATTATTGTTGACACAGTGTGAAAGAGACTACCTGTCACTCGGGATTCATACCTTTGTCGTTAGCCTGACATGCACTTGAAAGATTACCAATCCACCTAACCTTTATGAGAAAAATTTTAGGTTAGAAAGAAACTTCAAAAGTTGCTCTCAAGTAGTTATTATTACTTCTAAAGTTTCATAGTGTAAGTATAAGGCTAGCCATACTGTATTAAAGTGCATAATTTTAATTTAAATATTTTGTTTATATAATAGTTGTCAGCTTAGTGGTCATGGTTTTTGTTTTTTATAAACGATCAAGGTTCAAACTCCATTCAATATGTGGGGATGAAGATGTTAGCATATGTTGTTATGTTGTATCACATTATTAGCACTAATATTAAAATAATGCTCATAGGCGTTCTCCGAATTAGTTGATTAACCAACTTGGTGGTTAATCAACCGCATTGTAATCTTTATATGCAAATCAATGAGAATGAGTTGAGTGCTTCGTCAAATCTAATATGGCATCAGAGCTACGGACGTCGCAGCGGGCGGACTGACCTGAGGGCGGAGGATCCTGACGGACGACAGACCTGGACGAGACAACAGCCGAAGACAGACCTAGACGAGACAGACCTGGACGAGACAACAACCGACAGACAAACCTGGACGAGACAGAGGAACGACCCTGACAAGATGTAGACAGACCTGACGTAGAGCTGACAGTACGCTGACAGAGGACAAACCGCTGACAGACCTGACGCAGGACAAAGGACGGCGGCACGCTGACAGAGGACTCGTGTGGCACGCAGCAGACAGCGGATCGGGGACTGTGTCATCGGTGGAGGCGACAAGTGGAGGCAAAAGGGTGGGGTGGGGGCCCCGGGGGCCCCCCGCGGCCTCTCTCTCTGGCGGTTTTTTCCCCCCCCCCCGGGGGGCCGGGGGGGCCGGGGGGGATAAATTTTTTCTCCCTTCTCCGCCCTCCAAAGCGGATAATACCGGCGTGGCTCCTGTTTGATTTCATCGGGCACTTCGGCTCCCGTGGTTGGTATGGTCCTTGTTTGGCGGAAGGTTGTGGTTTCGAATCCCGTCGGGGAATTTTTTGACGGATTCATTTTTTTCTGACGCCTGTGCACTGTTGACGCCCGCACGGTCGCGTTGACGCCCGAACCGGAATTTTGACGCCCGAAATGTGGTTTTGACGCCCGCAAGGGGCTGTTGACGGCGGTAAAGCAAAGTTGACGCCAAACAGGCGTCATTCAAGCAAAAACAAACACATCTTGATGCCTTGAAGGCTCCCATTTTTTGTTTTTGGGGTTTTCAGGTATTTTTTTTTCACCCATTCTTATCTATTTTGCAATTTGAAGGGGGGAGTTCACATGATTTCACTTGCAAAATTGTCAGATAAAGGGGGGAATGTGTAATAGGAGCTATAATTTGTGGGCATTTATGATTGTTTTTTTTTGCATTTAAATACACTGTTTTCTTGCATTCACAATCATAAATTAAACAAAATATAAGACCCCAAATTTATACCCTATTTGTGCAATTTATTGCACAACAACGTTCGGTATTTGAGATACCTCTGGTCCACACTTACAGGTAATGTTGTCGTGCTTTGGACTACTGTATTCGCCGCCTAATATAGCTGCAACAACGACGTCTGAGCTTGTTCTCTATAAATCGTCGGGGAGAAATAAGGCAAACCAGTTTTTGTTTTTTTTCCACTTCATACCCACATCGTGATTGTTGTTAGGCGTAAATCCTGACGAAAGTTTTTTTCCCAAAGTGTTTAGGGGAAGTTACGCCCCACGCATGCGGAATAAAACTTTCTATGGTAGGTGTCATTAACAACACGATGCCCTTTCAGTATCGCCTATGTTCAAAATATTGTGCTTCTCATATGTACTTATAGTCTCCCTCACGTAAGGGCGAGTACATATTGAGTAGTATATTGTTCATATATACCTATAGTTTCCCTCACGTAAGGGCGGGTGTATATTGAATGGTTACAGTATAAATATCTAGCAGGTATAAAGAAAGGGAGACCAATTGGTGATATAAGGAACCTTCATAATGGCCACAATTCATAAGTATCTCTCAGACTCACAATTGTTGAAAGGTCCTAACTTTGTTCCATGGAAGACAAAGATGAAAGCCATACTTCAGTTGGAAGATTTATGGGACGTAGTGACTGGCACTGCAAAACGTCCTCAGATAGCAGGAACAGATCAAGATGCTTGGGATAAGAAAGACAAGAAGAGTCTCGTATTTATCTTGCTTGCTACTACAGATGAGGTGCAGCCTCATATTTGTGATGCAAAAACTAGTAAGATAGCCTGGGATGCCCTGATCACAGTATATGAAGGCAAGAATCAATCCACTATTCTCCATCTCCAAACTCAACTACATAATCTCAGTATGAGTTCTGGGGAAACAGTTGATATATTCCTTTGCAGAGTGGCTGACTTGAAAGCGAAATTGAATGCTATGGGAAAACCGGTGGATGATGATGTCTTGAACTCTGTCATCTTGAGAGCATTACCAAATTCCTACAAGATGTTGATCACTTCCCTCAATGTTTCTGGTAGACAAGTCTCATTTGTGGAACTGGTAAACCTGCTTCAGACTGAGGAGGCAACTCAGGTCCAGAAAGATGATATGCCAGATAATGCTCTTTCCACACAACAAAGTGGTAAAAAACAAGGCCAGTTTCAAAAAGGGGGTGCTTCTTCCAAAGGAAAAGGGAAGCAAAATCAGCAAAAAGAATCAAAATATTGCAAAATTTGTGATATGAATAACCATGACACCAACAGGTGTTGGTTCAAAAACAAGCAACCAAACGATAGAGGTCCTCAGAAGAAGGGCAAGAACAAGCAGAAATACAATAAGCATAAGCAATCTAAAGGCCATGTTGCTTATGCTGACTCCAACTCAGACTCAGATCCTCCTGGGTCCGATTCAGATTCTGACTCTGAAAGAGCACACAAGGTCCTCATGACTCATACTTCGTCTTCCCAGATAGATGTTGTATGGTATATTGATTCAGGAGCTAGCAAACACATGACTGGGGATAAATCATGGTTTGATACTTTTGTGGAGAAAGAGGGTAAGCCAGTCACAATTGCAGATAATCAAGTATATCAAGTAAAGGGAGAAGGGGATATTTTTGTGTCCCTTCCTGATGGTATTTGTCAAATTGAGAAGGTTCTCTATGTTCCAGGCTTAGCCAATAATCTGCTTTCAGTCACACAAATGTTGGATAGAAACATGGAGGTCGTGTTTCGAGTTGTCAAAGGCAAGAAGAGATGTTTTATCACACACAGTGGTAAACATGTTGCAACCGGATCCTACAAACATGGCTTGTTTATTCTCGATGCCCTTTCAACTCCACATGTTGCTTTGGCTGCAACTACAAAGGAGGCCACCTCTCTCTGGCATCGACGTTATGGGCATCTCAGTTCTGGATATTTGCTCGAATTATACAAATATGGGATGGTGAAAGGTCTTCCACCACTCTCATCTATCTTGCCAGTTTGCTCGGATTGCTTAGCAGGGAAGCAACACCGAGTACCTTTTGAAGCTAGCTCCTCTCGAGCTGAAAACCCTTTAGAGCTGGTACATACCGATCTGTGTGGTCCTATGCCAACCAGCTATGGTGGAAAAAGATATTTTCAACTATTCGTTGATGATTACTCATGGAAGATGTGGGTTTTCTTTCTTCAGTTGAAATCAGAAGCGTTTCTCTACTTTCAACAGTTCAAGAAACTTGTTGAGAAGGAGTCGGGATGTTTGATAAAAACCCTCCGCTCAGATCGAGGGGGGGAATACACCTCTGAAGAGTTTTCAGAGTTTCTTAAGAAACATGGGATAAAAAGACAACTGACTACAGCCTATACACCTCAGCAGAATGGAGTTGCAGAAAGAAGAAATCGTTCCATTATGGAAATGGTTCGATGTATGCTAAAGGGAGCACATCTTGAGGATCAATATTGGGCAGAAGCAGCAAACACAGCTGTATACCTCCTAAATAGAGCACCCACTAGAGCTCTACAAGGGAAAACACCGCAAGGAGCATGGAGTGATAAGAAACCTTCCATTTCTCATCTGAGGGTGTTTGGATGTAAAGCATTCATGCACATTCCAAAACAGAAAAGGAGAAAGCTGGATGAGAAAACCCTGCAGTGTATCTTTCTTGGCTATGATGAGTACTCAAAAGGTTATCGATTGATTGATCCTAAGACCAAGAAGACACATGTAAGTAGAGATGTTGTCTTTGATGAATTCCTCACATCAAAAGACACATCCACAGCTGTATACCTAGATGAAGAAGAACCTAAGAAGGAGGTTATACTTCCACAACAAAAATAGAAAGTTCCAAAATGGTATACTAGCACTTTGAGAGATGCTAAGTTGAAATCCCTTCCAGATCTATCTCTTGATAGGCCATGTACTCGCAGTATGACTCAGCAGATGAGAGCAGAGGAATCTACTTCAGAGGTTGACAAACTTTGTCAACATTTTGATGACTTGTCAGTGAGTGCAAGAAATGATAGAGAAGAAGATGAGGATGGAGAAAAGATTTATATGTCTACATTGAATACAAATGAACCCACAACGGTTCAATCTGCACTTGATGAACCACAGTGGAAGGAGGCCATGGATGTAGAACATAAGTCTCTCCTTAAAAATAATACTTGGAAGTTAGTCGATCTGCCAACAGGAAAGAAACCCATAGGCTGCAAATGGGTGTTCAAAGTGAAGTATAAGGCAGATGGATCTATTGATAAGCATAAAGCCCGGCTTGTTGCAAAGGGATATGCTCAGAAAGAAGGCATAGATTATGAAGAGACTTTTGCCCCTACTGCAAAAATGACTACCATTCGCGTACTTTGTGCCATGGGAGCTCAGTTTGGGTGGAAATTGCATCAGATGGATGTTAAAAGTGCCTTCTTGAATGGTGACTTACAAGAAGAAGTATACATGACTCAACCAGAAGGGTTCGTGGTCGAGGGGCAAGAACAAAAAGTATGCAAATTGATCAAATCCTTGTATGGGCTAAAACAAGCTCCTCGAGCTTGGTATATCAAGATAGACAGTCACCTTGTGCAGCATGGATTCGAAAGAAGTCCTTCAGATGCAAATCTCTATATCAAGAAAAATGGTTCTGATATAGTGATTCTTGTACTTTATGTAGACGATCTGATCATCACAGGAAGCTCAGAAAGTATGATTGACTTAGTGAAAAATGACTTGAAGCAATCATTTGAAATGACAGATCTAGGACTTCTGCACTATTGTCTTGGTTTAGAATTTACTCAAGCACAATTTCATATTCGAGTAACACAAAAGAAATATGCCAAGACTTTAGTAGAAAAATATCGGATGACTAATTGTAAGTCCAAAGCAACTCCAATGGAGCAAGGACTTAAGTTATCTCGATATGATGAGTCACCTCAGGTAGATGGAACTCTCTATCGTCGATTGATTGGGAGTATCCTGTATCCGACAAATACCGAGCCAGATCTCAGTTTTGTTGTGGGATATCTTTCAAGGTTCATGCAAGAGCCTAAGATGAGTCACTGGAAAGCAGCAAAAAGAGTTCTTCATTATGTTCGTGGTAGTACAAATTATGGTCTGGAATATAGAAAGAATAATAATTTTTTCTTACTGGGATACACAGACTCGGATTATGTTGGATCTATTGATGATCGTAAATCCACTTCTGGATATGTTTTTCATCTAGGATCTGGACCTATCTCATGGCACAATAAGAAACAGCATGTGGTTGCTTTATCTTCTACAGAAGCAGAATATCGTGCAGCCAGTGAAGCAATCTGCGAGATAATGTGGTTAAGTCGCATTCTTACAAACATGGGCCTTCCAAAGAATCTTCCACTTCATTTGTTTTGCGACAATCAAGGTGTTTTGAATCTTGTCAAAAATCCAATTTTTCATGAACGTACCAAACATGTTGATACCAGATGTCATTTTATTCGAGATGAAGTTCCAAAGCACCATATACAACTTCAATACATTCCTACTGATGCGCAAGTTGCAGATATCTTTACCAAAGCACTTGGACGTATCAAATATGAAAAATTTCGCGATACTATTGGAATTTGCCAATAATGTAATAAGGGGGGATGTTAGCATATGTTGTTATGTTGTATCACATTATTAGCACTAATATTAAAATAACGCTCATAGGCGTTCTCCGAATTAGTTGATTAACCAACTTGGTGGTTAATCAACCGCATTGTAATCTTTATATGCAAATCAATGAGAATGAGTTGAGTGCTTCGTCAAATCTAATAGAAGATCCAAAATTCATTCAGTACGAGGAGATGAAGACTCCTCATAAAAAATATGTGTAAACTTATTAAAATATATATAATTTATTTATATTTAATTACTCTTCATTTTATTTGTATGAAACCATATCAAATTTTTTTTATAAATTATATTAATGAAATAAAAATAATATTTAAAAGTTTATTTACTTAAATTAATTATAACTTGGCTTTATATATTTACATGTTTACATAAAAAAGAAATTGACGAGGTCAATGGATACAAGATATTTTATCTTCTTTATATATCTTGTAACTCTTAAGATTAATGGAAGTGTATGTATTTAACAATGTTATTATGCCGGGCATATCTCCTATACCAAGAGTTATTAAATTATAAATGCCTTTTCAATTTATTTTAGTGTTTAGGACAATACGTTCTATTAGAAGTCTGACAATTTGTCATTCATTGTATTTTTTTGTATTGTTATTAGTTTAGATATTGATTTACAAATAACATCAAATATTTGTTTTTAAAGTCCACCATAATATAAGAACAACTACTTATTTTTGTTTTGTAGAATAAAATATGATGTTTAAAAGGTTTAATATTTTTTTATTAATTGGATATTTTATTGATTAGATTTAATCCATACAACATTATTTGTTTTTACCACGAGATAAGAATAACTTTTCAACTATACTAGTTTCATAGAATGAATTGATAATTTAATATTAATTAAGTACCATGATGGTTGCATTTGATTAGAGAGCATGCTAAAGTTTTAGGAATGAAGCTATTGGAGATATCATCCACACAATTACTTTTTATGCAAAATACATTCATTATTTATATGGAGGGATTATCCTCATACAATATTTTTCATGCAACACACTTTGGTTGTATTCTTTAGGAGACACCCAAAATTTATCATTTTGAAATGATAAATATTAAGAATTTTTTTTAATGAGTTGATATAGGTTTTTATTAGAGGCCTGGATCCCCTCATCCTGAGTGGGGTTTGAACCTTGGAC
The DNA here is from genome assembly GCA_028583015.1 of Wollemia nobilis. NCBI lineage: Eukaryota > Viridiplantae > Streptophyta > Pinopsida > Araucariales > Araucariaceae > Wollemia > Wollemia nobilis. Next base: position 333,482 of record JAQPPZ010016976.1, on the reverse strand, counting down.
CTCCTAAAGAGAGGCCAACACCCTTAACACTACAGTAATATCATAATTAGTAAGAATTAAACCTAAATAGTTTTACCTTTTTATTATAATTTTTGTCCTCTTTTAAAATAAATGGGTACCACTTTAATGACTCTTGTTATACCATGAGTAAATTAAATGCTATTTAACATATTACTAAAATTAAATTAAAGTAAAATTTAACTTAGCCTAAGATCTCAGGAAGTCCATATAAATTCAAATTGTGTAGAAGAATTTTAGGATATATAGTGGTTTTAAAAACTCACTCTCCCTACCTATCCATTGATCATAATATTCAAAATTTTCTACTTATATGTCACTTTAGATCTACACAATTGAGAAAATAAAATCTAAAACCATTTGTTGATGAGTACAAGAAGAATATTTTATCCAACAAAGACCAAATATTAAGAAAAAAAAAGTTCTAAGTAGTTGTATGGAAACCTATTAAATTTTTATTTGATTCATATGAATTTCTTTGATAAATAGTCCATACTGCTATAGATGACTCATCACTCTTTGTAATTTATGATGGAGAAATTTCCTCAAATCCTCATGATGAGGTGAGATACAAGAATTAAAAGAAAACCATCACCTTATAAAATATATTCTCATTGTTCTCAAAATTTTCTTCTTGATGAAAAATATTGGTTCAAATCTACTAAGGTTTATTTTAATAACCAATGATCAATAATTTTTAAGGAATTTATGTATGAAAAGAGATAACCAATGATCAATAATTTTGAAGGAATTTATGTATGAAAAGAGAGATTATTTTAATAACAGTAGCGATAAGATGCTTGAAAGGATCAAGGACAATATAATATTTGATTCTATTAATATATGAATTATTTTTTATTGAATACTTATTGGCTAAAAAAGTTCTTATATACATACTTTGACAAATATATTTTTCTTTTGGATAGACCAATAAGTATTTTCTATATACAAAATTTCTAAAGTATGACCTTTTCTTTGTCCATGATCATAGAGATGTCTTACATCTAGTGATTTCCTATAAATCCATCTAAGAATAAATTAGCATGGTTAATTTTGACGTGACCTCTTTAATTAAGTTTAATACCTTCAATAAGTGAGGGAGTTGATGCATTAATATATATTTCATTAAAATTGAATATGAAGGTTACATAAGTAAATCATTGAAAGAAATAGTCTTAGGAAGATATTTTTTACCTTAATTTTCTATAAATAATATGATTATTTTGCTTGTTTAAATGTTGCACGCGTGGAAACCATCATTTACATTCCATTCCAATGTATGGTCCACATTAGCAATATGTTTCTTTATGGAATATTTGGATTTTAAGAATGTTAAGGGTGTTTCAATGACATAACTAAAATGCTAAAACTCTTAGGCTAGAGTGTGATAGTGTCGCTACATGTAACCAACATTTATGACATATTATTTGATTCTTTTCTTTATAAAAACAACAATTTGAATTCTAATAAATTTCCATGTTCTTAAATTATCATAAGTCAATTCTATTCACTACAACAAGATACATCAAAATATTGGCTCAAGATCATGCTTTTTTATCTCACATATGTTTCTAAAATATATATGGTATAGTTTCTCCTTTCATAAAAGGTGTTATATACCCCTTTAGTCAAATATATAGCTATTTTGTAGAACTCTAAGCTCAAAAACACTTTTAATATTTCCATTATAACTTTTGAACTATTATAATTTGTTTAGTCTCTATTTTATACTCAATTTCCCATCAAGTAAGATAATATTTCATTCACTTTTACCTTTGCCTTGATTTTGTTTAAATTAATTTTGGACAATTAATCCCCATTTTTGTTTAATTTATCATTTGTGCTAGTAAGTTTTTTTTTATTATTTAGAAATGAAACTGAGTGAAGAAATACATCTTAAAGTTGAAAAAAAAACTTTCAAATTGTTCATACTTTTTTTTTATACAATAAAAATTATTTTATAATTCATAGTATCCAAGAAAAAATTCCTTAACATATTTTGGTATAGATGATCATTTTGTGTATAGAACCTCCAAATTAATTTCAGTTCCAATTTATTATATAGTAATATTATAACACTAGTTCCTATACTTATTTTAATTTCTCTTTTAATACATAAATAAAATCTTGTATCTATAAAATTTCTATTGATACATAAAGTTTTTTTTTAATTCCATAATAAATTTATTGATATTAGAATCTAAAAGAATGGTTTTATATATTATTTAAGTAGTTATTAGAGACTAGATTTAGAATGTTGTAGTTTACATGTTATTAACAACAATCTTAGTGATCAACCTTCAAGGGTGTTTTTATATCTTTATAGTAGAATTATTAATAGCTTGTTCACTATACCATGGAAATTAGGGGTGGTGAAATATTTACTCGATCCATTGTACTTTATTGCATCACACTAGGTCTATTGATAAAAGGTGTTGTGAGTTAGCTTTTGTTCATTTTTTTCAACAATGTTTTTGTATCACCATAATTCATTTCTTGATTTATTTTCCTTAATGATATTTGATATACTAGTCAAAGTTACATAATCTAGAAACCATGATTTGATCTACTTCCATTTGTCAATTTTATATAAATATTTCCAACCTTCAAAATCTATTTTGAATAGGTATATGGAGAAAGATCTCACTATATCAATCATTTCCCTATAAAAAGGAATCAATTTGAATGATATTCATTATGATATATTAATTTGGGTAAACATATATATTATTATCCATATTCTATAGTCCTAAAAATTAAATAGAATTAAAAAAAAATGATATAGATGTAGATCAAATTATCATAAGCTCTAATAATATCAAAATGAATTATAGTTTCTAAAAATTTTCTCCAAGAGATGAAAAAGTGATGTTTATGTCATCCATGATCTATCCATATTCATCAAAAATGTCTTTGCTCAATCACAACTATATTTTGAAAAGTGCACATTCAACCTATTAACAATAATTATTGAATTAAAAATATGTGCTTTGATATTATGCGAAATATATCTTTTAAAATACACTAAATTATAATCCTTTAATTTTGTAACTAGAGTTCAAAATATTCTATTCAATTACTCAACAAATTTAACCTTCTTCCATTCCCTCTCACACAACATCTTTGACCTTAAAAATATTAAAAATATCACTTAAATATTGGAGTATATTACATTATTTGGTAGATGCTAATGTACCACCTTTGGTACATATTTAGATTAGGAGTGTGTATTAGATTAAAGAGTGAGCATTTAATTTATGTAATTTAATAATATGTAGGAAATGCACAAGTGTCTATAGTTAAGTGTGCAAGTATTATGAGTGTAGATGTGCACTAGTGTCCTTTATGTAAGAGTGCACATGTGTCCTTAGAGTAGAAAAGTGAAGAGTTTCAAGAAGAGTGAAGACCAAGAGTACTCCATATGAAGAGTCACATTCCATTACATATGTGTCTATGTATGTGTGAGAGACACAAGGTAGAGTGAGAGTGTGTGAAGTATGATGTATTTGAGATCTTTATTCTCTATCAAAATACTATTTTCATGAGCATTTGGTAATAGTCATTTTATGTGTAAGATGTATTCTTACAAAATTTATTTATGACTTTTATATGATTAAAATATTATCATTATCACATATTTTATATAGAGACTTTATTTTATATCTTGTGGTTATTTTGCTTTAAGTATTAAGCATCAAAAGATAATAGTGGTATTAAAGCCACATGGGAGAATGATACGAGATAGAAATATTTCTTTTATATAATTTGAAAGTTACTATTTGACTAGAGTGTTTCCATAGGGTTGCAAAAAGACTCATGAAAACTAGGACTCAACATAAATTTCTTTCTACTAGATTGAAGAACAACTAGTGAAGTTTATTGATTTTGGAAATTTGGAGATTTGAATGTATTTGGTTGATATTTTCTAAGATTTTTTTGCAAAAAATTAGTTCTTAAAAGTTAATAAGATTCCTACAACAAATTTTCTATGTGCTTTCCTCGTGCAAGAATTACTTTTGAAGTTACAACAAAAGAGTAGACATTGAATATTAAGAAGGTCCACAAAAGAGGCTCCCTTGGAGATTGAATACTGAAGATTGAGAAGGTCCACGAAAGAGACCCCATATAAAACTAAAGACTGAATATTGAGGAGATCCAAGAAATGGGTCCCTATAGAATATTAGAGATTGAATATTAAGAAGACCCAAGAAAAATGTCCCCATAGTAGATTGAAAGAATAAGAGATAAAGAATCCAAGGAAGCCCTATTGAACATTGATAAAGAGAAGACTTGAGAGAAGAGATCCCCATTGTATATTTGAGAAAGGAGATAGGATATTTGAAAGAGAAGATTGAGGAGGCCCAAGAAAACGGTCCATTGAAATTTTGAAAGAGAAAGAAGGAGAATAGAGAAGCCCTTTTAAGAAATTGAAGAAGTGGCTATTGGATAATATTTGAAGAAAGTTTGAGGTAGAATATTGCAAGAAAAAAAATCTTGAAAATAGGTAATAATATAAAAATTGGGATAATTATTGTCATCCAACAACAAGCCCAAAAGGATTTGTGAAACTGATTCAAGGAGAAGGATTTTTGCAAGAATTTTGCCAAATTTAAGAAATTGTTTTTTTAAGAATTCAAGACAATCATATTCTTGAAGAAGAGGCTAGCAAAGAGGAAAAAATTGAAGATAAAATTCAACGAAAGCTAAGGAGGAGAAATAATATTGAAATATGCCACAAATTGATATTTTTGGAGACAACCATTAAAGTTTTTGAAGGTTTTTTTGATGAAGAAGATTGTAAACTTGTTGGGAAATTTTTTGAAGTGTTTCAGGACAACAATATAGAGGAGGAGAAATCATAATTTTAGAGGTAACATTAGAAGGAGATATAATAGCTATGAATTAGAGAATTTTTGGGCAGTTTTGGAAGTGCTTTTGGATAGCTAATTGAAGGAGTAATTGACAACAATTTAAGGAAGAGAATTGAAGGTGTTAGAGGTAGCATATTTGACTGCATTTGGTGCTACAAATTCCAGATAATTTGAGTAGCAAGCTGAATAAGAAAGAGCTATATTTTAGATAGCATTTGAAGAAGAAAAAATTTGCAAATTGAAAGACATTTGAACAAGATATTTGGAAGGATATAGGAGCTCAATTTGGATATCATATTGAGAAGAAATGAAGCTAAAAGTTTTATAAAAATTGGGTAACATTTGATAAGAGAAATAGAATATTTTTTAATAGCATTATTGGAGGAAGAAGAAGATAGTTTTTGGCAGCATTTTGGAAGGAATTTCAAGTTGCAAAAATAGGAGAGCGCCTTGTAGCAAGAAGTTTGTTGACTCTTCAACGGTGAAGACCAATTATTTTACCCAAAATAGCATGCACCTAGATTATTGAGGTAAATTTCAGATTATTATTTGATTTATTTAAAGGTTGGAGTAATAAGGAGGAATTTATAATTGGTTTATGAAATATTGAGTTTGATTATTATATTATCACATTGATTAATTAATTTTATTGGAGGTATAAGGTTTATAAGTGATAAATCAAATCTTAGATATTTTATTACTGCATTTTGGAAAGTTTTGAGAATTTTTGAAAAGCTTATTTAAGGTTTGAGAAGATAATTACATGTTTTGTAATTAAATAGTTTTATTTTGTTAAGAAATTTTAAATATTTGCAACTTGATAATTTTGGAGAAATAAGGAACAAATATATTTGACTAAATTTCTTAATTATTAATTGGGGAGTTATAAGGAATTCAACACCAATGTAGGATTTTGAAATCTATAATTTAAAAATTATCTTTTAGAAATTTGGGAGATAAAAGGAATTCAACCTAGAGATTTGAAGAATTGAAATATTTAGCAAATTTTTTAAATTTTTCATTCATAACTAGGGATAAAAAAAGTATTTTCTTTAAAGAATGAAATTTGAAGACTATATTGAAATTGTCATTAAAACATCAGGGAGATATAAGGTAGTCTACAAGTGTTATCATGACAACAAATAAATTCTTTCTTTTAGAATCCTAACTTTTTAAAGGTCCTAATTACACTTCATGGAAAAAAAAAAAGTGATGTCAATATTGATAGTAGAAAAGATTTGGGATATTGTTATAGGAGCAAAAACTAAACCTACTAAAGATGCTAGAGAAATTTAAAAGTATGAAGATGAAGCAAAAGCACTCATGATAATAAAATTTATAATTATAGATGGTATACAACCATACATTAGTTCAGCATTAACTTCTATATAATATTGGAATACTTTAGCAAAGATATTTGAAGAAAAGAATAAAACCACTATCTTGAATCTTCAAACCCAATTGCATTCTCTAAAAGTTAATAGTGGTGAAAGTATAGAATTATTTCTAAGAAAAGTGGAATATATAAAAGTAAACCTCTTAACCTTAGGAGAAAATATTTTTTAAAGAAAGTGTAGAAGATATTTTATTTGTTCAAGTGATTCTAAGAGCACTTCTAGAAAACTAAAAGCATATAGTCACATCCATACAAATTCTAAGTAAAGATACATCATTTTATGAGTTAGTCAATATACTACAAGATTATGAGGTAGAGAATTTAGTCAAATATAAAATGACTAACAATTCCTTAGTCTCAAAAGATAATCCACAAGGATATGTTGCTTCATTCTCAAGGGATAGATAAAAATAGTATAATAGATATTATCAAGTATGCAAAAAGAGAGTACATAATACAAATTTTTATAGATTCAATCCAAGAAATCAGTTGTAGGGGAATCAATTAAATCGAGGAGGTCAATGAAACAGGTCATTTCATCCAAGACAATATCATAATAAATATAGACCTTATCAACAATAAATTTAGTGTCATTATCTTTCATAATATTAGTATAATCAATCTCCTACAATATAGAGAAGGAAACCAAAATGGGAACTTAGCTCAAGAAATTCAAGAACTAGAAGAAGCAATAGAAGAAAATAATGTTAAATATTTTTTGGGAAAATTAATATTTTATGAGGATACTAATCATCTACATGATCAAGATACAAATAGGGAGCAGTCTGAAGAATGCATGAAAATACTATTTGAGATACACGAACCAGATGGAGATCATATTGAAGACTAAAGTCTTCAATAACTAAATATTATAATACATAGGGGGTATTTGAGTATATTACATTATATGATACATGCTAATGTGCCACCTTGGGTACATATTTATATTATGAGTGTTTCTTAGATTAAATAGTGAGTATTTACTTTATGTAATGTAATAATTTGCAGGAAATGCACAAGCATATTGTAATTAAGTGTGCAAGTATGATGTGTAGATGTGCACAAGTTTCCTTTATGTAAGAGTGCACATGTGTCCTTAAAGTAGGAATGTGAAGAGTCTCAAGAAGAGTGAAGGCCAAGAGTACTCCATATTAAGAGTCACATTCCATTATATATTTGTCTACGTGTGTGTGACACAATGTAGAGTGAGAGTGTGTGGAAGTATGGTATATTTGAGATCTTTATTCTATATCAAGATACTAATTTTGTGAGAATTTGGTACATGATCATTTTATGTGTTGTTACAAAAATTATTTATGATTTTTATATGATTAGAATATTCCATTATCATATATTTTATATAGCAACTTTATTTTAGATCTTGTGGTTATTTTGCTTTAAATATTAAGCATCAAAAGCTAACATTAAATACCATAAATCTAGATGTATTGTTTTTATTTCAAATCACATATCATTATTTTAATTTCTTCCTTTTCAATGGGTCTCATTAAAAAAATAAATGTTCTTATTTTATGAAATAACTTTAAATTTAGAACTATTTTGTAGTTTACGTTTCTATGTATTTTGTTCTTCTTTCAATATACCTTAAAAATATGATCTATTATTTAGTTTCTTATTATTGATGGTTTGAAGACCCCTCTTCTTTTCAATGTAATAATCATCTATTTTTAGTTTGATTTTTACTTCTCTACAAATATTTAGTACCCTAATATTCTTTTTGATTTCATATTACATATAAATTTTATTTCTAATTAATTATTCAAGAAATTAATTATCATTCAATATTTTCATTTCTTATTCTCCATTAATTTATCATTCAATATTTTCATTATAATAGTTTTTGGATGTCATCTATTTCTATTTCATCATTGTCACAAATTTATAATATATTTTAAAAGGATTATAATATGTTCTTCCATAATTTTGATGAAATCGTAGGGCTTCAAGAATGAAAACTAGTGGCAAGTATCATAAAAGGAAATAAGATAAAATAAAATAGATATGAGATATGTATGGTGCCATAAAACTAATAACACTCAATGGAACTAGTGCAAATGAATCAAATTAATCAATATATATGGTTCTATGGGATACCTATAAGAGTCATTTAAAAAATGGCATGATCTATGATGATGTTTCCAAATAAGTGTCATCCCTCAATTAAATAATTAAAAGGATTGATTCATGATGTAAATAAATACATATAAGTTATAATATTAAATTGATAGCCTATTAAATATATTGAGGAACATAATATATGAGTCAACCTCAATTGTTAATATAATCCATAAATATTGAATTAATGAATAAGGGGTTTCATTACTCAAACATCCTATCCTGATGACACCGTTCCCATCATCAATCAAGCACTAATAAATGGAGTCTCCATAAATAGTTTGGTGACTATGTCTACTAGGTAGTTTTTAATGATAATGCATTGGACACCTATTTCATTACATTGCACTCTCTCTTAAATCCACTGCATATAAATATCAATGTTTTTTTAACCATTAATGAAACACTATATTTTTGGTCAAATGGATGCCTCTTCTATTATAAACACAAATATTTTATGGTTTGTCTATATGAAGGCAAGGTCCTCAAGTAGGTGACATGCCATTATAAATATTTTCTTAATTTATATTTTGATGCTTAGCATCCATGAAGATTTAAAAATTTTACTCTTTAATTTTTATCGTCAATACAATTATAAAATAATTATAGGTGAAGATGTAACTAGAAGTAGACTTCTACTCATTGTCATCACTTCTATAATTTAAATCTGAATACCCAAGGATGAGTTTTTCCTTCATAGAACACTCCCATGTCCAAGATGCCAGTCATCTATATTCATATGCTTGTATTCTACCCAATAAAATTTATTATGTAACAACAAAGGCTATGTCCAATATTCTATGAGTTAAATATAACAACAAATCCATAAATATTTTATCATATTTGTACCATAATCCATAGGAATCTTGGTAGCATTACTACTATTCATTTTGAATCTATTCAAGATAGCCAAGCCATATGTATGTTGTAAATTAAAAATACCATTCTCGTTTTGCACTTGTAAACATTGAAAGTGGTGTAAAATACCCAAATCTATAATCTTAAAAATATTTTTCAACCTAATATTCATGCCTTTAATATGATGAGAGAAATTTATTTAATGAGAATAGAATTTCAAACCTATAGAATAATTATAATAATGTTCTCATAATTTCTCCATATATAAACATTATTCTCCAAAATACATATTGGTAGAAAGGGTTTTTAAAGGGTCCTTGAACCTTGAATAAAAACAAACGGAGAAACTAAAAAGGTTTATACATCATGTAAATCAAGGGACAGTCATGGGAACCAAACTAGAAACACCAACATAACAAGCAAACTAAAGGAAAGGAATAGCAAACACTAGAAACCCAAACATACCAACAACAAAGGTGGGGAAGGACATACAAACAAGAACCCATCCAAAACCACATAGACCAAAAAATCCATAGATGGTATTAAAAAAACTACCCCAGGGTTAGGCCATCTACGCTCTCCTTCTCATTGGGGAGGATGACCTTAAAATTCTCAATTTTACTGGTAGTAATGGCCTTTGAAACCTGAATCACATGCTCGAGACCGATTAAGTCTTTCGACTAGGTTTGGTATATATTCTCAAAAAAATTAGTAAGAATCTCTGAAGGGTTGCACCAGGATCTAGATATCACTCTAGTATCCGTGAGGGACTGATCCAGCTCAGGCATAGTGCTTTCATTAGTGAGTTGTTGAAGGCTCTTTCTTTTACCTAAAGTATTCTACGAGATTCTGTGTTTGCAAGAGTTATGGGTATTCATCACTACTTCAAATACTAAATTATCCTCCTCAATGCAAAGAATAGGGTTTGAGTCCACCTTAGTTGCCACTTTCTGTAGCATGTGATCGTAGATGACCAAGAAAAGGCCTTGGTGCTTGACGTGGGTGGAGTCCCTCTTTTGGAAGTTCTCGATGGATACCTCCATGGAACATCGGATATATTAAGTCACATTTACCTCTTTAACATCCCTTAGAACATTGGGTAAGTCTAAATTAAATCTTCTTAATGGTTCATCCACCTTGTCAATTGTGATGTATTGAATCACTAGAATAAAAGCTCTACACCATGGCTTTGGTAATTTACTGTGAACAATTCTTTGTCATTTCTCACCAACTTCTTGTCCCTCTCAGCAAAGTGTTTCAACTCCTCCTGGATGGTGTGATTATCCCTATGAACCTTGAACCCATCATTGGGAAGCTCTGTGATCTCAGCTAGAAGGTCTACGGAGACATTAAAATTCATTACTCTTACCAATACTTGGTCATTAACCCAAGAGTTGGTGAAATCCTTTGTGATCACATCATCAATACCCATAAATTTTCTAAGGAAACCATGTTGCAAAGAATAATTTCAATATCGAGCTCAAGATTACGAGTGTCAGGCTCAATGATGGCCATGGCAGGGAAAGGGTGATAATTGATGGTAGGCCAGCTCTCACTAAACCATACTTCATGCAGAGGGACTATGATGTGCTTGGGGGAAATGAAACTATGGGAATTAATTAAATATTCAAAGTAGTCACATGGATGCTTATTCACATTTTATTTCCAATGTAGACTCGGTATGAAGCCAAGGTGGACTCTATCTAGGAAAATGGTGAACATGATGAGGGTCTGGAGAAAAGGGTGATGGACCATGATTGGGTGGCCAGGAGGGGAGACTTTGATACTAATCCTATTATTAAGCTTGGATCAAATAAATACTCCCTACATCATATAAACCCAATTGTTGATAGGGTGATGCATCGACAATGAAACCAGACATTCCAATGAGAGGGAATTGGATTTATTTCATTTAAAGGTGGCACAGGTGCATATATTGATGATTACATGGATATTAAATACTCCCTACACCATATTGAGAAAATATAGATTGAGGTGACCAAGGATGGGTGCATGAATAGACATATAGTAGTTGAGGGATATGCCACATTGAGTCTTTCTTGTATTGTTTTGGGTTTCATGATAAAAAAGAATGAAAGGGTGAGCTTGTTGAGCCTGATTACTGATATTTGTCATGGAATTATAATTTTTTTTATATTCAAGAATAGGATAGTATCATGGGTTTCTAGACATGAGGTATTTGTGGGAAAACATAAAACTACAAAAATCATCATTGTACACCTGATGTGTTAGTTTCAAAGGATGGTGGAGGCCTTAGTTATTAGTGCTACTGACTAGGGCTTCATATGGTCGTGTCATATTGAATAGGGTGCTAGCCATAATACTATACATCTTGTAAATTATGACAGGTGGCTTGATCATGATAACCATAACATTGGAGTTACTGATTAGGTGCTTATCTGGGAGAGCCACAACCTTGGAAACCGAACCCTAAGGATCAATCAAAGGCTTGGAGCTCACCTTGGAGTAATTATAGGGTGTAAACATCTAGATTGAAGGTGTTAGTTCTAAGGTTATGTGGAAAATAATTCTTCCAAATGTAAATGGATATTTCAATAATATCCTTATTTTCTAGCCAATCAGCTGCTTCATTCCCTTCACGATATTGGTGCTGGATAACAATATTTGTGTATCTATTGATGAGCACTTTACATTCATAGATAATGTTGCTCAAATACTAAGGCATAGTAGAATTTTATTTGAGACAATTGATGATGTGGAGTGAATCCCATTCAATAATCAGCTGATTGATGTTAATATTGTTAATAAGAAGGAGGCTTTGGTATAGAGCTCTAGATTCAACCATGTTATTCATTTGAGTTACCAAGTTTTATGTGAAGGCTAGCAAGATTTACCCATGGTAATATCTGAGGATGCCTCCCCCACCAGTGTCACCTAGATTTCCTTTCATAGCCCCATCAAAGTTTAGTTTTAGCCACCTAGAGGGTAGAGGAATCCTCCTAATTAAATACCTATTGATAGAAATAAGAGGCACACCAAAAAATTTAGTGAGATTGAACTTAGAAGTGATGGTAACCTCTAGGCTATGGGGGATATTCGAGGGAAGAGATGACAGAGGTGTTCTCAACTGCTAAGGATAATATGTCATCGATGAACTGCTGGTGAGAGATGGCCCTAGAAACAATGGTAGGTTTGATGCTTGAGATGATATGTCTAGAGCAGGATGATGTTAGAGATATTCCTAGGGCTTCTGCCATGATGATGAAGAGGAAGGGGGATAGTGGGTCACCCTATTGAATACCCTTGGAGCTTTGAAAGAAACTAGTTAGAGAGCCATTGACAATAATTGAAAACCATATCGTGGAAATGCATTCCTTAACTAGAGAAATCTAGTATTGTGAAAGACAAACCTATCTAAGACCTCAAAAATGAATTGCTAGGAAACTCTATTGAACACTTTGTTCATGTTAATCTTTAGAAACATACTAGATTTTTTGTTATTGACAACTGAATGAACCAGTTCATGGATTTTTATGAATCCATCTGTGATGAACCTACCTTTGACTGAACTACCTTGGTATTGGTCAATTATGTATGGAAGAATACCTTTAAGTCTATTCACCATGACTTTGGATATGAGTTTGTAAATCACATTGTAGAGGATTATGGGCCTGTAATCGGAGATGGACTTACAAGTTTGAGATTTGGGCACAAGCACAATGAAAGTTGAGTTTACGTCCTTTAGAATTTGCTTGGATATTTGGAATAACTACATAGCTTTAGATACTTCTTGCCTACTATATCCCATAAATGCTGAAAGAACCATGGGGGGAACCCGTCTGGTCCTGGAGCTTTATCTGGTTCCATTAAGAATAAGGATTCCTTGATTTCTTTGTCTATAAAACCTTTGAGTACGCCATCATTGAAATCATTAGACACTAGGTTGGGAATGTTTTGAAGTAGATATTTTTGATATGGAGGGGGTAAGGGGGGTTGGGACCAAGCATTTATTGGAAGTGAGACACGACTTCTTCCTTGATTACTTGAAGGTCATTAGTTTTGGACCCATCACCTCTAGTTAGTTCTTCAATTTTGTTTGTGCTTTTGTGTCTCAGGGTGGTAGCATGAAAAAAATTTGTATTCACATCCCCTTCCTTCAGCCACAACACTCTAGATTTTTTCCTCCATAAATTTCCTCCTTGGCCATATTGTTGTGAAAATTTGCGACGAGGACTTTATCTTCTTGAAAAATGTTAGGCCCTAGGTTCCCTTCTTGAATGAGCTTCTCAAATCTACCTAGATCCTCCATAATTTATTTCTTTTCTCAGAATAGGTCACCAAACACTTCTTTGTTCTACTCTTTGAGTTTAAACATAAAAAACTTGAGTTTCCAAAAAAGTTTAGATAAAGGATTCCCCGGGAGGTCATTCTGCCACCATTCTTCAATGTGCTTTGTGATGTTTGGGTGGTTTAGCCACATTTTCTCAAAAATAAAAGGAGTTTTGAAGGAGTGCCTCAGGTGATAATAGTCCAGTACCAAGGGGTTGTGGTCAAAGCCTATTTTTGGTTAAGCATAAATGTCGGCATCACCTAAAAAGTGGATGATCTCTTTGGACATGAGGAATCTATTGATCCAGAGTTGGATAAGTTGGTTGTCAGGTCTTCTATTGCTCTAGGTGTAGTTTAACCCTTGCAATTGTACATCCATGAGTTCATTGTTGTTTACAAAGTCACTGAATTCTTTTGTACATCTAGGAGTGATAGGATTTCCTCCTTTTTTGTCAAACAGGAAGATAAGAGAGTTAAAGTCTCTTGCAAGTAGCCATGGAAAATTCTCAAAATTGTTACACATTGCTGACAGAGTGTCCCAAAAAGTCCTTCTACTAGGAGAATTATTTGGAGCATAGATATTGGATGTGATCCATTGTAGGTTCATTTTTTATTGATAAAAAGAATGTTGATGACCCTGTCTGAAATGGAGAGAGTTCTACCTTCGATGGATTTTGGGTCCCAAAGACACAACAGTCCTCTAGAGACCCCTTATGAGGGATTGAAAGAAAATTTGATGTTCTTCCATATGAATATTCAAACCTCTACACTGTTTGGCTCATACAACTTGGTTTCTTTAAGTAGCATTATGTTTGGTTTGATTTATTTCCTGATTTATCAAACTATCCTTCTTTTGTAGCCCCGTTGAGGCCCCTTACGTTCCAAGATAGAATCTTAATCTAGATATTTTGGAGGTGTATTTTTTTCCTCTACCTATTCCTTGAGATGGAGTTGATTTGATTATTTTTTCCTCATCGAAATGAGGTTCCAAGTTTGAAGTATCTGGAATGGACGTCAGAATGGTCGATTAGAGGCCATTTGTTATGACGTCCTCTATTTATTTTTATCTTTTTTCAATATTGGTGGATCTACCTTTTTTTTTTAATTACCTATATTTGCATTGGTTGTAAGTTTGGAAGTGCTAGGGAGCTGCTCAAGAACTACAGAGGAATATAGGAGTTGATGGATAGATACACCAAAATAGCTCCCCAAGGAAGGCTTTGGTGATAGGGGCTATGGTAAAGGGGAGGGAAGGATATGAGAATGGTTAAGGTGGGGTTGATGACCTTATAATATGGAGGTGGGGATTTAGGGTTCATGTGTGGTATGTATGGGATGGTTCCCAAACTAGCTACCTTGGAATATGGAGGTGGGGATTTAGGGTTCAAACATGATATGGATAGGGTAGCACCTAAAACGGCTATAGGGAGCTGCTCGATAACTAGAGAGGAAGATAAAATTTGCTGGATAGATACACCAAAATAGCTCCCCAATGAAGGCTTTGGTTATAGGGGGTTGTGTTCAAGGGGAGTGAAGGATATGAGAATGGTTAAGGTAGTGCTGACAACCTTGGAAGATGGAGGTGGGGATTTAGGGTTCGTGTGTGGGATGGATGGGATGGTGCTCAAACCAACTACGTTGGAAGATGGAGATGGGGATTTAGGGTTTGAGTGTGATATGGATAGGGTAGCACCTAAATCGGTTGTAGGGAGTAGAGGGGCAAGGATGGGATGGCCTTGAATTAGAGGGGGAAGCAGACATATCTTGCATAGATTTTCTTGTAAAACTAAAATTCACAAGCATGCTAGTAAGAAACATGTTTTTTATCATTTCTTTATCATTTTGTCTTTCACCAACCTTATAATTTAATAGTGTTGCACCCTCGTGTTATAGTTCATGAATTTTGCATAAATAATTTAAGATAACGGTATATATATTTTTATAACTTTAATATTTATATATAGTTTTAATAATTTTAAAATTTTAAATTAGTTATATGAGAATAAAATAAATTTTAATTAAAAATAAATAAATTAAAATGATTTTTATTTATTTAATTATTAATAATTTCAGTAAATTTTATTAGTATATAAATATAATTATTCATATTTAATTTTAATATATATTATTATTTTTTGAATACGTTCAAATTTGGTATCCCCATCCCAACCATAAATTCTCATAAGGGTAAGAGTTGAGCTTATCAATAGATGCCAAACACACACTTGTACGGACACCCACCCCCTCACGCACTCATGTTGCGGTTTGAAATTTAGACCTTCCTAAAAAACAAAACCCGAAACCTTTACTCTATTGATCTCCACACTAATATATATATATATATATATATATATATATATATATATATATATATATATATATATATATATGTATGTATATGTATGTATATATATATGTATATATACATATATATATATATATATGTAGCCCCTTCTTTGAACCACGCACTTGACGGTTAATAAAATAATGTGGATGTAACCAACTCCCATATATATATATATATATATATATGGGAGTTGGCTACATCCACATTATTTTATTAACTGTCAAGTGCAGGGTTCAAAGAAGGGGCTACTCGCAACAAGCCCATACTTAATACTGAGATCAGTTATATATATATGTTGTTTAAATTCAAATTACTTTTATTAATTGCCAAGTGTAGGGTTCAAACCATAGCAACTACTCACAACAAGGCTATACATAATCCTAAGACCAATTTTATAATATATATATATATAAAAGTGGGTTAAATTCACATTATTTTTTAGTAATTGTCAGGTTCAAACCATGGGGGCTTCTCACAACAACACAACAAGCTTATACCACTATTGTTGACTCAGTGTGAAGAAGACTACCTGTCACTCGGGATTCATACCATTGTCATCAGTCTAACATGCACTCAAAGATTTAGATCAGACTACCTTTGCAACAGGTATACCCCAAGGTTTGAACCTAAGTCTCTTCTTGATAAATACGTGACTAGATAATGATTACCAATCCACCTAACCCTTAGGAGCAAAATTTTAGGTTAGAAAGAAACTTCAAAAGCTTCTTTCAAGTAGTTATTATTACTTCTAAAGTTTCATAGTGTAAGTATAAGGTTAGCCATACTGTATTAAAGTGCATAATTTTAATTTAAATATTTTCTTTATATAATAGTTGTCAGTTTAGTGGTCATGGTTTTTGTTTTTATAAAATATTAGGGTTCAAAATCCATTCAATATGAGGGGATGAAGGTCCAAACTTCATTCAGTATGAGGAGATGAAGAATTCTCATAAAAATATGTGTAAACTTAGTAAAAAATATATACTTTATTTATATTTAATTACTATTCATTTTATTTGTATGAAATCATATCAAAATTATTTTATAAATTATATTAATGAAATAAAAATAATATTTAAAAGTTTATTTACTTAAATTAATTATAGCTTGGCTTTATATATTTACATGTTTACATTAAAAAGGAATTGACTGGGTCAATGGATACAAGATATTTTATCTTCTTTATATATCTTGTAACTCTTAAGATTAATGGAAGTGTATGTATTTAACAATGTTATTATGCCGGGCATATCTCCTATACCAAGAGTTATTAAATTATAAATGCCTTTTCAATTTATCCTAGTGTTTAGGACAATATGTTTTATTAGAAGTTTGACAATTTGTCATTCATTGTATTTTTTTGTATTTTTATTAGTTTAGATATTGATTTACAAATAACATCAAAGATTTATTTTTAAAGTCCACCATAATATAATAACAACTACTTACTTTTGTTTTGCAGAATAAAATATGATGTTTAAAAGGTTTAACATTTTTTTTATTAATTGGAAATTTTGTTGGTTAGATTTGATACATACAACATTATTTGTTTTTACCACAAGATAAGAATAACTTTTCAACTATACTAGTTTCATAGAATGAATTGATAATTTAATATTAATTAAGTACCATGTTGGTTGCATTTGATTAGAGAGTATGCTAAAGTTTTATGCATGAAGCTTTTGGAGATATCATCCACACAATTACTTTTTATGTAGAATACATTCATTATTTATATAGAGGGATTATTTATATGGAGGGACTATCGTCATACAATATTTTTCATGCAACACACTTTGGTTGTATTCTTTAGGAGACACCCAAAATTTATCATTTTGAAATGACAAATATTAAGAATTTTTTTTAATGAGTTGATATAGGTTTTTATCAGAGGCCTCACTGAAAGCACGAGATTCCGGTCAAAGGAAACACCAAGTGTGATTGCATTCAAAATAAAGTGCGCTGAAGTCCTAGAAATGTAAATTGCACGAAACGGAAAAGAGACACATTGGAAGAGACACAATCAAATAGAGAAAACACAGCCCTTTCATTAATTTCCCTTGATCTCTGTTACAATGATGCCTCCTCCATTTTTAGGGGCTAGGAGCGCAAATAGAGTTTGATTACAATCGCTGAATGATTCCTCTTTCCGCGTGCCCACGATTGCAATGGGCGGGCCAAGATGATGTCGTCATTGATGTCGATGAGTTCTTCGCCTCTGCTGCTTCTCCTACGAACAAAGAAATGACCAAGACGTCAGTAGCACCTGCTGCAAATGAAAAGCGTTTGCTCTCTAAAACTAACAAAATATGCATGTAAATATTTGCCTGAAACAGTGAAAACAGTGAATCCAAATTGCTTCAAAACTTGACAGAAGGTAAGAAAAGTTACCAGAAGGCCACTGCCACTGAGGCAGCTAGCCAATCCACCTTAAACTGGAATTCGTCCCTGGGCAGGATGAATTCTGACTGTAATTCATCCCTGGGTGGGATGAATTCTTCTGAGTTTGGAGAAACCGACCTGCTGCTACTCCAATGTCGGATCTCGAGACCTGCAAAACGCCTGCAAACAGGGGGGTTATGTAATTGGGGCCATTTTGGGACAACCCAGATGGTCGGATTTTCCCAATTTGGCCTCCACCCTCGGGAATTTGACCTTGACACCTGCAAGTTAGCGAAACGACAAAGCAATACAAAACATCCTAAAATCCGACCAAAAGTTACAAAATTGCAATTATGGACTAATCAGACCTAGTAACACAGAATGCAATCTAAAAAATAATCTAAAATGCTCAAAAGCTAAAATTAGGACTTGGGAGGTGCGGGGGTGCCCAAGTGGGCCTCCCACCGTTTGCCCTCGATTTTGGAGCCAATCCACCAGGGATGGGCCCAAAACCTTTTAGGATTGGGGGTCGGCGAATTGGTAGGTTCGGGTGTCCATGCGTTGGATTTGGGTAAGGTTCGAGCTTCCAAAGGCCACCCAACAACCTCCCTTGCAAAAGAGATTGGTGGATGTGGGAAGGTGAACCAAGGGGGATGCAAGTGAGTCTTCAATTCGGCAGCACTTCGTTGCTTGAACACTCCTTCAACCTATATGTTTTGGGTGAGAAAAGTCCCACCTTTTATAGACCCAAGGGGTCTCTTTTGGGAGGGAAGTACAAATGCCAAGTGTTTGCCATAGGCGCCATGTGGCAGTCTTGTCTTCCCATGAGGGAGGGGAGTCCTCCATTGACTTGAACTTTGATAAATGCTTTTTGTAACAGTCCTCTAACGGCCCCTCTGTCCACTTACACATGCGTGCAAGGCAGGAGCCCTTAACTGACTATTCTGGGCTGCCAATTGGCACCATTTGCCTTTTTTCCCGTTAATCTTGGAATTCGTCCCACCCAGGGACGGATTTAGAATTCGTCCTGGGGTGGGACGGATTCTATTTTGAATTCGTCCCGGGGTGAGACGAGTACTGGGCAAAGTTTCCAAGTGTGCCAAATTGCTTCTTGACCTTACAAAATTGCTATGAAAGTGGTTAAGACCATCTGTTTAACCTCTGAGGGCTGCCCTGGGAGTTGTGTTTGTCAAAGCGATCAGTGTTTGCAGTCACATAATCGGATTGGTGCTGTTTTGGTGTCTACAGATGCCCCTTTTTGGGAAGCACTGCGGGTGATGCAGTGCTAAGCAAAAATAGATAACCAAAGCACTAATGATTAGGTTTTCTTGGTAACCTAACCAACTTTTGATGCCCCAAGTATGGAAAGGGCATGCATTCTTGAATCCTTGCTTCTGACGAGCTAAGGAATTTGATTTCAAGTATTAACTTGTTTTGGTGAGGTGTGACTTGAACTTAGACATTGATCAGTCATGAACAAGTGAAGGGCATTTTTATCCTCAGGGGGAACCTTGTGTTCATGATTCACGAAATGCCAAGTGTTTGATTGATTTGATTGTTGCTTGTTTACTGCCCCAAGTAGGAGTGTGATTGTCTTTGTCAATGATTCTTTGAATGCATGTCGTTTTCCTTAATTGGGTGTGTGATTGTTGGTTGGTGACTAAGTGTGACTACCCCCTCAAATGACGAATTGATGAGGGAATGACCTTCATGAGAGAAGCGACGAGTCGCTTGACCCAAGATGACTTGTGCAAGGTTTCCTTTAGAGGGTTTACCGTTTAGCGTGTGCAATTTTTCCAACATATGGACCTATTTTTGGTGGGTGTCAACCCTTTTGGTGATGTCATAATGAGGTGAAATCGTCGAAAACCTATTTCCCGTGGAGCGGTCCGGCTATGATAGCCTTCTTGGGGAACTAGGAGAGCGATAATTTGGACCTCGACATCAATTTTCTTTGCCTAGAGGTTAAGTGCATGAGCACTTATGCCCGGCAATGTTTTTGTTGTGTTTTTGTTGAATTTTGTACTGTTTTTGTTGTTTTTGTGACACCATTTGGTGATTGGATTGTCGGCAATCCGTCCTCCCATGGAGCGGTCCGGCTATGGTAGCCTTCTTTGGGAGTAGGATAGTGACAATGCAAACCCCGACATCAATTTTGCTATGCCAAGAGGTTAAGTGCAAATGTTTATTGCTTGTTTTGTGTTGCATTTTTTGTTGTTTTGTTGTTTTTTGTGACACCATTTGGGGATTAAATTTTCAAAAATTCGTCTCCCGTGGAGCGGTCCGGCTATGGTAGCCTTCTTAGGGAGTAGGATAGTGATAATTTGTGACCCTGATGTCAATTTACCATGCCTAGAGTTTAAGTGCAAGAGCACTTGTGTCTGGTAATGTTTATTGCTTTTTGTGTTGTTTTGATTTTATTTGTTGTTTTTGTTGTTTTGATTTTCTTTGATTCTTGTGCATGATGGTTGATGAATATGGATGTATGCATGCTGATTTATTTTTATGGATGCATATGCTATGATGAATGCAAACGGTTTTGATTTATATGTGATATGCAGATATGAAATGGATGAATGGGGTTTGTGATGTTTGGCTATGGCACCATAGACTGTTTAGAGCTCTGTTATTTTGTTTTTAGGTGATTGCTATGATGTATGCCTCTACATGTATACATGGTTTTTCTGTTTTTGTATTTTTTGATGGTATTTGCAAAGATGAAAAGTAGCACAGTTGGTTTAGAAATGTAGCTAAGGTTTTTTGAGACTCAGACGGTTTTAACTCACTAGCCACGACTGTACTTTATCTTACAAGACTTTTTGACCAAGGTATGAATCGGACTTGTTTTTGACCCAGTTATTTTTCACATCCCTGTGTGTGCAATTGAGTTCATTTAGTGGTATTTGTTAGGATACCGCCAGTGCCAGATGGGCTTTCAACCGAACCTATACTGAGGATCACCTAATTAGCTCCACGAATTCCTTTGTTGTATGTACTAAGATTAATCTGCGGTGTAATCCAGGATGCCATAAGCTAGCTCATCCACATGCAAACATTGATCTATACACAAGTTAATGTGACAGATATATCGTCATGCGGGAGGTTTACTTCTATTACCGAATTGGTATTGAAGCTTGCCTTATGACCTACAGAATGCTGAGAGTTCCAGGGATTCAAGGTCAACTCCCTTCTTTTTTTCAATTGTATTGGGATACTTTCTCATTGTAGTGATGAGATCACTGTTTATTTTGATTTTTTTTTTTTTTTTTTTTGGAGCAAGGGATTGCGATAATTGTTGGAGCTTTTTGGGTTTGACCAAGTGATTGCGATAATCCTTGGAGCTTTTTGGATTGACCAAGTGATTGCGATAATCCTTGGAGCTTTTTGTATTGACCAAGTGATTGCGATAATCCTTGGAGCTTTTTGGATTGACCAAGAGATTGCAATAATCCTTGGAGATTTTTGGTGACCAAGGGATTGCGATAATCCTTGGAGATTTTTGGGTGACCAAGAGATTGTGATAATCCTTGGAGATTTTTGGATTGACCAAGAGATTGCGATAATCCTTGGAGCTTTTGGGTGACCAAGGGATTGCGATAATCCTTGGAGATTTTTGGGTGACCAAGAGATTGCGATAATCCTTGGAGCTTTTTGGATTGACCAAGAGATTGCGATCATCCTTGGAGCTTTTTGGGTGACCAAGAGATTGCAATAATCCTTGGAGCTTTTGGGGTGACCAAGTGATTGCAATAATCCTTGGAGCTTTTGGGGTGACCAAGTGATTGCGATAATCCTTGGAGCCTTTGGGTTGACCAAGCGATTGCGATAATCCTTGGAGCTTTTGGGGTGACCAAGTGATTGCGATAATCCTTGGAGATTTTTGGTTTGGATTATGGTTCTTCAAGGGATAGAGGTACCCCCAGCTTGATGGTATTTGCACTTTGGATCTGGCTCTAGAGGTATGGGAATGAATGGATCGGCCCTATGCACGGAGATGAGGACAGGGTCCACCCGCGGCACTGATGTTGTTATGGGATCTCTGGGCGAAATTTGATCTTTATGTACCCAAAGTGGCGGATGTAATGCTTGGTCCCACTGTGGTGGGTTAACACGCCACTCATGCCCTAGTATTATGTTTATCTGTTGACATGCTTCTTCAAATTTTATGGGATGCCGATGTTGTCGCATGTGATTGCTGTGGGCTGTGTCTGTTTCATCCTCACCTTCGGACAATGTGTATAGCTCATCAGAATCTAGAGATTCTGAGACATGGAGGACTGCATCATCAGGTATCCCTACGGTTAAAGGTTGATCCTCTTCGAAAGGAGCCTTATGTAGGGCCTTGGGAGCTCCAAAATCTTGGTCTCTACCAACTCTAAGTGCTCTAGTGCTTTGCATGTATCGAGAGATTTGAGTTCCTCCTCTCTGGTTGGGGGCTTATGGAGGGGTGGCCAGATGGCACCCCCCATGCCTTGGTAGGGTAGTTCATCCCGCTCTTCTTCGCACTCTGATTCCTTAGAGGCTTCTTGATGAATTTCTAAGGGTGGCTCATAAGCCTGGGTGGATGTCTGAGGAAGGCACCCGTCATTGGTTATAGGAGCAGCCTCCCATTCATGTCTAGGAGGCATCGGGGGTGGTGCTTCAGGAATCGAGAGAGTAGCTTCCCACTCCTGTCTAGGAGGTGTTGGGGGTAGCTTTTGATGAGGTCACGATGACCTATCTTCCCCCCATGGGTTGTGCCACTCAAAATATTTTGTCTTATGCATGTGAGGGGTTGGAGTCCTTTCTTGCATAGTGTGTTGGAACAGCTCATCCTTCTGGCGCTGAGGGTTCTCTTCGTTAATATAGTACGGTTCCTCTAACGGTAGTCGTTCGAGCTCAAGTTGCATGAGTTGCTTGAGATGTGTGATATATTCGGAAGATTCTACGATAGTTGGTCCCACCGCCTCATGTCTAGAAGGCCTAGACGCCTCTCTTAGATAAAAATCTCGGTCATAGTGATCCAAGATCTGTATAGGACACATCCCTCTGTTAGAGGTAGAAGCATTCTCTCGGGGCTTTGGCCTCAGTGAGTGATCCTGATAGATAGCAGGTGCGAAGGCGTATTGCTCCCGAACGGTATATTGCTCTCGAGGAAGGTAGATGTCTTCCTCGTGCTCTCTTTCATAAGTGAAAAGGGGGTGGATGGAGCTATCTCGCCCTGCCCGAAGAGCCTTGTGCTCTGGATTTGTCTTTGTAGTCCTGACAACTAGTGTGGGTGAAGGAGGGATAATGTAATCATGTGGTTCCTCCCTTCGAACCCTATGTTGACTTAGCACTTCATCGCGCGATGACCGCTCATAGCGAGCATCTAAGGGAGCTCTCATTTCTTCATGTCTAGAAGGCCTAGATGCCTCTTCTAGATATCTATATCGAGCCAGTATCAATCAGCACTCTCTTGTACGGGATCCCGTTGACCCGCGCGATAACGTGCAGGGGTGGATCCGGCATGTCATTTGATATTATTTTGACCTCGTTTTCTTTGAATGTGATGATAGGCTTCGTACATTGTTTCACATGTCCCACGAAGGCATTGAAAGAATTAGCTTCGTGGGGTTGTACTTCAATGGCTTTTAAGATGTCCATAAGAGCTTCTCTATGTGGAGCTGATTGTTGAATAAGCTCGTAGATGGACAGCCTAGCTGACGTGGTCCGCAAACTCTGCATGAGTTTGGTTCGTATCGTGACCTCAGGTCTAGGCGAAGGTAACTACGTTGGGCGTTGTTGAGGCTACGATGTCGACGAAACTTCCCTCGCAGGTACCTCGGGGGCAACTGCTGGGTATTTTCTGTTCCTTGTTACAATGCTAATAATTCCCACAAATCCTTGCGCGGGAAGATCTTGTTGCACCTCGTTAATTTGGAGCGGTTTTGTCTGCGCCTCATGGGCAGGCAAGGGATCCTTGAATACCCCCATTTGTTGGTTGTTAGGTGCGATGGGGTTGTCCACGACCAATGTTCGATTGTCGATCAAATCCTGGACTAGTTCTTTGAATTTCCAGCACCCATTTAGGTCATGTCCTCTGCGCCTATGGAATCTGCAATACAATTCCTCCCTATACCCCCTAGGCTTGGGAACGTTAGGGTCAAAAATTTGGATTTCTGGCAGAGTAACTAAATTTGCCACTGACAAGCGGTCAAATAAGGAGTCCCTAGACTCCGCATACGGGGTGAATTGTCACCTAGGGCGACGCTGCTGATACTGTTCCTGTCTCCTGTTATCTCTTTCGTAAGCAGGAGGCACTACCTGGTAGTTAGCCTTTTGAGGCTGCGTTTCTTGCATAGGCGCGGGGACATTTATCGCAACTTGGTTGACTACAGCATGTTGTGGTTGCGTTGCCCCAGTTTTAGTGGTTTTATTCCACTCTTTCTTCTTAGGCTTGGAAATTGTGCCTTCGCCTATCTTAATCTCTTCTATGACTCTGGCTTGCGCCAAAGCTTCTTCTAAGCTGTCGTATTGTCGCAGCAACAATAGACCAGAGATTGATTTTAAACAACTTTTCGTGAACATTTGCGTGAGGTCCGACATGGGAGGACGGTAGGGTAACTTAGAAAGCAAAGCTCTCCATCGGTTCCCGTACGCTGCCATTGTTTCCTCCTCAAATTGTTTAATGCTAGCAAGATCACTAAGTGATGCCTTCTTCCTTGTGTTGAAGGTGAAACATTCAAGAAACGCATCTACTAGCTAATCTAAGTTGCTTATGCTGTGTTTGGGCAGCTGTGTGAACCAATCCGAGGCGGGGCCTGCGAATGTGGTTATGAATGTTCTAAGCAATAATGCGTCATTATCTTGAATGCCGAAGCATTGGCTTAGAAATCGTGTAACATGTTCCTGTGCGTCCTCTTCACCTTTAAAAATTGCCAATTGAGGCAACTTGAAGTGTTCGGGGTAAAGAGGTGTAGGCACTGAGGGATGCACCAGATTATTACGTAGTAGACGTAATGTGGGTTTTTGATGCCCAGTAGCTTTTGTCTCCACCGACTCTAAACGCTCCAATAGCGCTTGGTATTCATTGGAAGATTTTATTTCTTCCTCTCTTGTTCGCTCTTGTTGCAAGTTGCGGTAAACTGGAGGCCTATGGAGGGGTGGCCGAATGGCATCCTTCCTGCCTTGATGGGGAGTTTCTATATATTCCTCTTCTAGTTCATACTCCTCGTAAAATTCTTGAGGAGTCTCAGGGCGAAACCTATGACCTTGATCAAGTTCTTACTGAAGGTACCCATCATTGTTTCGGGGAGTTGCCTCCCTCTCGAATCTATGGGGTCTTGGAGGCAGAGCTTGACGAGGTCATGGAGACCTGTCTTACGCCAACGGATTACGCCTCTCATACTATTCATCTCTTTGGATGTGAGGGGTTGGCCCCCTCTCAGGTATTTCATAGCGTAACTCATCCGCTTCGCGTTGCATGCGTTCTTTATCCAAGCGGTATTGATACTCTATATCTTGTTGAATTTGTTTAAGCCACATGATTTGGGCTTGATGGGTGGTATATCTGGTGATAGCCGGGTCAATTTGATCTACCCTATTTTGTTCATAAGGTTCAAATGTTCCTCCTATGGGTTTACCTCGGTTTTGATGCTCTAAAATCTCAAGGGGTCGCTTCCCTCTGTCGAGGTAGGCGGTATGTGCTCGAGGTTCTAGCCTCAAGGGGTGATCATGATATCCTGCTGGTGCGGAAATGCAAGGTTCCTACATTGTTTGTTGCCCTCGAGGAATGCGATGGTTTTCCTCATACTCCATTTCATGAGTGTAAATGGGATGGGCGGAGTTAGGTCACCCTATGTAAGGAGCCCTACGCTCCGGATTTGGTCTCTCTATTCTGATGATAGGTAAAGAAGGGACGCCATATCCACGTTGCCCCTCCAAATGAACAGTGTGCCTGTTTAGCGCTTCATCGTGCGATGGCCACTCATGCCTAGCTTCAAGAGGTGATTCTCTATTTATGTCAAGGTCTACATGTAAGGCATCTTCCCGAAAGGGGCTGCTTTGAATAGGCATACCCCATCGAGGATTCTGAATTGGATTCTTTTGTAAGTTAGACCGATAAGGCGGTATAACCAAATCCTCAGGACTGAAGTGAAGGCAACTTGCGCCTACTTTTTGTGTACCTTCCGGAGCTTCTGCCCTTGATTGGGCTTGACTGCGGGTGTACACCATTGCGGTGCTTCTATGCTATCTAAATAAGTTTTTATCTCGTTTTATGATTTTCTTTTTTTTTGTCTACACTAAGCAGAATTAAACACACACATTCACAAAAATGTGATTATCTCTTTTAAGGATTCTTGGTGTGCCCTAGACTGGTTTAGTGCATTTTGATGTTTTGTTTTTTTTTTGTAGGTTTTGTAGAACATTTAAATGCATCATGTAGGCTCTTATAACTCCAAAAAGGTTGCCCCTTCAATAAACCAACCATGCCGATATACCAACCTCTCTATATACCCGCCCTTACGAGAGGGAGACTATAGGTACGTGAGAGCAGAAGGTACGTGGTACGTAGGCGGTACGGAAGGGGGATTGTCCTGTTAATGGCACCTACCATAGAAAACTTATCCTCACGCACATGGGAATCACCCCAGCTACGCTCGGTCTATCTTCGTCAGGATTTACGCCTAACAACAATTGACAATCGGGAAATGTATGCAAATCAAGCCAAGGTGGTGATTAAATCCACCAATGGTCATGATCAAGGGTTGGGGTCTTACGACCAGCTCCTTGGTTTAAATTTGTTTCGTGATGTGTGTGGGATTCGTTTTATCCAACAAAAATGAAACTAGCATACATGACTTTCCCTAATGCAATGCAGGATTAAATGAAAACAATTAACAAAACAGAAACAGAAACAGAAACAAAAAAATTTAACAGAGATAATAAAAATCCCTACCTCTTCTCTGCCTGCTCATGTTGCCTCTGAATTTCTGCTCTGAAAATCCACAGACAGGAATTCGTCCCTCTGGGATACGAATTGCAGAACAGAATTCGTCCCTCCTAGAGATGAATTTGAATTCGTCTCAGGGTCAGACGAATTGCAGAAAATAATTCATCCCTATCAGAGATGAATAGCAGTCTGCAACAAAAAAAAAGTGTACCTGTCAAGCACAAACACAAAACTTTGATTAGTTTCTGTGATTTCAAAAACCAGGGAACAGAGTCCCACCGTGATCGCCACTGAAAGCACGAGATTCCGGTCAAAGGAAACACCAAGTGTGATTGCATTCAAAATAAAGTGCGCTTAAGTCCTAGAAATGTAAATTGCATGAAACGGAAAAGAGACACATTGGAAGAGACACAATCAAATAGAGAAAACATAGCCCTTTCATTAATTTCCCTTGATCTTTTTTACAATGATGCCTCCTCCCTTTTCAGGGGCTAGGAGTGCAAATAGAGTTTGATTACAATCGCTGAATGATTCCTCTTTCCGCGTGCCCACGATTGCAATGGGCGGGCCAAGATGATTCCGTCGCTGATGTCGATGAGTTCTTCGCCTCTGCTGCTTCTCCTACGAACAAAGAAATGACCAAGACGTCAGTAGCACCTGCTGCAAATGAAAAGCGTTTGCTCTCTAAAACTAACAAAATATGCATGTAAATATTTGCCTGAAACAGTGAAAACAGTGAATCCAAATTGCTTCAAAACTTGACAGAAGGTAAGAAAAGTTACCATAAGACCACTGCCACTGATGCAGCTAGCAAATCCACCTTAAACTGGAATTCGTCCCTGGGCAGGACGAATTCTGACTGTAATTCATCCCTGGGTGGGACGAATTCTTTTGAGTTTGGAGAAACCGACCTGCTGTTGCTCCAATGTCGGATCCCGGGACCTGCAAAACGCCTGCAAATAGGGGGGTTATATAATTGGGGCCATTTTGGGACGACCCAGATGGTTGGATTTTCCCAATTTGGCCTCCACCCTCGGGAATTTGACCTTGACACCTGCAAGTTAACGAAACGACAAAGCAATACAAAACATCCTAAAATCTGACCAAAAGTTACAAAATTGCAATTATGGACTAATCAGACCTAGTAACATAGAATGCAATCTAAAAAATAATCTAAAATGCTCAAAAGCTAAAATTAGGACTTGGGAGGTGCGGGGTGCCCAAGTGGGCCTCCCACCGTTGGCCCTCGATTTTGGAGCCAATCCACCAGGGATGGGCCCAAAACCTTTTAGGATTGGGGGGTAGGTGAATTGGTAGGTTCAAGTGTCCATGCGTTGGATTTGGGTAAGGTTCGAGCTTCCAAAGGCCACCCAACAACCTCCCTTGCAAAAGAGATTGGTGGATGTGGGAAGGTGAACCAAGGGGGATGCAAGTGAGTCTTCAATTCGGTAGCACTTCGTTGCTTGAACACTCCTTCAACCTGTATGTTTTGGGTGAGAAAAGTCCCACCTTTTATAGACCCAAGGGGTCTCTTTTGGGAGGGAAGCACAAATGCCAAGTGTTGGCCATAGGCGCCATGTGGCAGTCTTGTCTTCCCATGAGGGAGGGGAGTCCTCCATTGACTTGAACTTTGATAAATGCTTTTTGTAACAGTCCTCTAACGGCCCCTCTGTCCACTTACACATGCGTGCAAGGCAGGATCCCTTAACTGACTGTTGTAGGCTGCCACTTGGCACCATTTGCATTTTTGCCCGTTAAGCTTGGAATTCATCCCACCCAGGGACGGATTTAGAATTCGTCCTGGGGTGGGACGGATTCTATTTTGAATTCATCCCGGGGTGAGACGAGTACTGGGCAAAGTTTCCAAGTGTGCCAAATTGCTTCTTGACCTTACAAAATTGCTATGAAAGTGGTTAAGACCACTGTTTAACCTCTGAGGGCTTCCCTGGGGGCTGTGTTTGTCAAAGCGATCAGTGTTTGCAGTCACATAATCGAATTGGTGTTGTTTTGGTGTCTATACCTACATCCCCTCATCCTTAGTGGGGTTTGAACCTTGGACCTCCTAAAGATATGTCAACGCCCTTAACACTACAGTAAGATCATAAATAGTAAGAATTAAACCTAAATAGTTTTACCTTTTTATTATAATCTTTGCCCTCTTTTAAAATAAATGGGTACCACTTTAATGAATCTTGGTATACCTTGAGTAAATTAAATGATATTTAACATATTACTAAAATTAAGTTTAAGTACAAGTCAACCTAATCTAAGATATCAGGAAGTCCATATAAATTCAATTTGTGTAGAAGAATTTTATGATATATAATGGTTTTAAACACTCACTATCCCTACCTATCCATTGATCATAATATTCAAAATTTTCTACTTATATGTCACTTTAGATCTACACAATTGAGAAAATAAAATCTAAAACCATTTTTTGATGAGTACAAGAAGAATATTTTATCCAACAAAGACCAAATATTAAGAAAAAAATAAGTTCTAAATAGTAGTACGGAAACCTATTAAAATTTTATTTGATTAATATGAATTTCTTTGATAAATAGTCCATACTACTATAGTCCACTCATCACTCTTTGTAATTTATGATGCAAAAATTTCCTCAAATCCTCATGATGAGGTGAGATACAAGAATTAAAATAAAACCATCACCTTATAAAATATATATTCTCATTGTTCTCAAAATTTTCTTCTTGATGAAAAAGATTGGTTCAAATCTATTAAGGTTTCTTTTAATAACCAATGATCAATAATTTTGAAGGAATTTATGTATGAAAAGAGAGATTATTTTAATAACGTAGCGGTAAGATGCTTGAAAGGATCAAGGAAAATATAATATTTTATTCTATTAATATATGAATTATTTTTTATTGAATACTTATTGGCTAAAAACATTCTTACATACATACTTTGACAAATCTATTTTTCATTTGGATAGACCAATAAGTATTTTCTATATAAAAAAATTCTAAAGTATGACCTTTTCTTTGTCCATGATCATAGATATGTCTTACATCTAGTGATTTCCTATAAATCCATCCAAGAATAAAGTAGCATGGTTAATTTTGACGTGACATCTTTAATTAAGTTTAATACCTTCAATAAGTGAGGGAGTTGATGCATTAATATATATTTGGTTAAAATTGAATATGAAGGTTACATAAGTAAATCATTGAAATAAATAGTCTAAGGAAGATATTTTTTACCTTAATTTTCTATAAATAATATGATTTTTTTTGCTTGTTTAAATGTTGCATGTGTGGAAACCACCATTTACATTCCATTCCAATGTATGGTCCACATTAGCAATATGTTTCTCTATGGAATATTTGGATTTTAATAATTTTAAGGGTGTTTCAATGACATCCCTAAAATGTTAAAACTCTTAGGGTAGAGTGTGATAGTGTCATTACATGTAACCAATATTTATGATATATTTTTTGATTCTTTTCTTTATGAAAACAGCATTTTGAATTCTAATCAATTTCCATGTTCTTAAATTATCATAAGTCAATTCTATTCACTAAAACAAGCTACATAAAAATATTGGCTCAAGATCAGGATTTTTTATCTCACATATGTTTCTAAAATATATATGGTATAGTTTCTCATTTCATAAAAGGTGTTATATACCCCTTTAGCCAAATATATAGCTATTTTGTAGAACTCTAAGCTCCAAAACACTTTTAATATTTCCATTATAACTTTTGAACTATTATAATTTGTTTAGTATCTATTTTATACTCAATTTCCCATAAAATAAGATAATATTTCATTCATTTTTACCTTTTCCTTGATTTTTTTTTAATTAATTTTGGACAATTAACCCCCATTTTTGTTTAATTTATCATTTGTGCTAGTAAGTTTTTTTTTTTTTTTTAATAAATGAAACTGAGTGAAGCAATACATCTTAAAGTTGAAAAATAAACTTTCAAGTTGTTCATAATTTTGTTTTATACAATGAATTTTTTTTTATAATTCATAGTATCCAAGAAAAAATTCCTTAACATATTTATGTATAGATGATCATTTTGTGTATAGAACCTCCAAATTACTTTCACTTCCAAGTTATTATATAGTAATATTATAACCCTAGTTCCTATACTTATTGTAATTTCTATTTCAATACATAAATAATATCTTGTCTTATAAACTTTCTATTGATACATAAAGTTTTTTTTAATTCCATAATAAATTTATTTATATTATAATCTAAAAGAACTGTTTTATATATTATTTAAGTAGTTATTAGAGACTAGATTTAGAATGTTGTAGTTTACATGTTATTAACAATAATCTTAGTGATCAACCTTCAAGGTTATTTTTATATCTTTATAGTAGAATTATTAATAGCTGATTCACTATACCATGGAAATTAGGGGTGGTGAAATATTTACTCAATCCATTGTATTTTATTGCATCACACTAGGGCTATTGATAAAAGGTGTTGTGAGTTAGCTTTTGTTCATTTTTTCAACAATTTTTGTATCATCGAAATTCATTTTATGATTTGTTTTCCTTAAAGATATTTGATATACTAGTTAGAGTTATATAATCTAGAAATCATGATTTGATCTACTTCCATTTGTCAATTTTATATAAATATTTCCAACGTTCAAAATCTATTTTGAATAGGTATATGGAGAAAGATCTCACTATATCAATCCTTTACCTATAAAAAGGAATCCATTTTAATGTTATTCATTATGATAGATTAATTTGGGTAAACATATATATTATTATCCATATTCTATAGTCCTAAAAAGTGAATAGAATTAAAAAAATCCATACAGATGTAGATGAAGTTATCATAAGCTCTTATAATATCAAAATGAATTATAGTTTCTAAATTTTTTCTCCAAGATATGAAAAAAATGATGTTTATGTCATCCATGATCTATCCATATTCATCAAAAATATCTTTTCTCAATCACAATTATATTTTGAAAGGAGCATATTCAACCTATTAACAATAATTGTTGAATTAAAAAGATGTGTTTTGATATTAAGCGAAACATATCTTTTAAAATACACTAAATTATAATCCTTTAATTTTGGAACTATAGTTCAAAATATTCTATTCAGTTACTTAACAAATTTAACCTTCTTCCTTTCCCTCTCACACAACATATTTGACTTTAAAAATATTAAAAATATAACTTAAATATTGGAGTATATTACATTATTTGGTAGATGCTAATGTACCACCTTTGGTACATCTTTAGATTAGGAGTGTGTCTTAGATTAAAGAGTGAGCATTTAATTTATGTAATTTAATAATGTGTAGGAAATGCACAAGTGTCTTGTTGTTAAGTGTGCAAGTATGATGAGTGTATATGTGCACTAGTGTCCTTTATGTAAGAGTGCACATGTGTCCTTAGAGTAGAAAACTGAAGAGTTTCAAGAACAGTGAAGACCAAGAGTACTCCATATGAAGAGTCACATTCCATTAAATATGTGTCAATGTGTGTGTAAGAGACACAAGGTAGAGTGAGAGTGTGTGAAGTATGATGTATTTGAGATATTTATTCTATATAAAAATACTATTTTCATGAGCATTTTGTAATGGTAATTTTATGTGTTATTACAAAATTTATTTATGAGTTTTATATTATTAAAATATTATCATTATCACATATTTTATATAGAAACTTTATTTTATATCTTGTGGTTATTTTGCTTTAAGTATTAAGAATCAAAAGATAATAGTGGTATTAAAGCCACATGGGAGAATGATAGGATATAGAGATATTTCTTTTATAGAATTTGAAAGTTACTATTCGGCTAGAGTGTTTCCATAGGGTTGCAAAAACACTCATGAAAACTAGGACTCAGCATAAATTTCTTTCTACTAGATTGATGAACAACTAGTGAAGTTTATTGATTTTAGAATTTTGGAGATTTGGATGTATTTGGTTGATATTTTCTAATATTTTGTTGCAAAAATTTAGTTCTTAAAAGTTAATAAGCTTCCTACAACAAATATTGTTTGTGCTTTCCTCATGCAAGAATTATTTTTGAAGTTACAATAAAAAAGTAGACATTGAAGATTAAGAAGGTCCACAAAAGAGGCCCCCTTGGATATTGAATATTGAAGATTGAGAAGGTCCACAAAAGAGACCCCATAGAAAAATAAATACTGAATATTGAGGAGATCCAAGAAAGGGGTCCCTATAGAATATTAGATATTGAATATTAAGGAGACCCAAGAAAGAGGTCCCCATAGCAGATTGAAAGAAGAAGAGAGAAAGAATCTAGGGAAGACCTATTGAACATTGAAAAAGAGAATACTTGAGATAAGATATCCCCATTGTAGATTTGAGAAAGGAGATAGGATATTTGAAAGAGAATACTAAGGAGGCCTAAGAAAAATGTCCATTAAAATTTTGAAAGAGGAAGAAGGAGAATAGAGAAGCCCTATTGAGAAATTGAAGAAGTTGCCATTGGAGAATATTTGAAGAAAGTTTGAGGTAGAATATTGCAAGAAAAAAAACTCTTGAAAATAGGTATTAATATAAAAATTGGTACAATTATTGTTATCCAACAACAATCCCAAAAGGATTTGTGAAACTTATTCAAGGAGAAGGTTTTTTGCAAGAAGTTTTCCAAATTTAAGAAAGTATTTTTTGAAGAATTCAAGACACTCATATTATTGAAGAAGAGGCTAGCAAATAGGAAAATTTTGAAGATAAAATTCAATGAAATATAAGGAGGAGAAAGAATATTGATATATGCCACAAATTGATATTTTTGGAGACAACCATTAAAGTTTTTGAAGGTTGTTTTTTGAGGGAGAATATTGTAACTTGTTGGAAATTTTTTTGAAGTGTTTCAGGACAACAAGATAGAGGAGGAGAAATCATAATTTTAGAGGTAACATTATAAGGATCTATAAGAGTTGTGAATTAGAGAATTTTTGGGCAGTTTTGGAAGTGCTTTTGGATAGCTAATTGAAGGAGTAATTGACAACAATTTAAGGAAGAGAATTGAAGGTGTTAGAGGTAGCATATTTGATTGCATTTGGTGCTACAAATTCTAGATAATTTGAGTAGCAAGCTGAATAAGAAAGAGCTATATTTTAGATAGCATTTGAAGAAGAAAAATTTTGCAAATTGAAATACATTTGAACAAGATATTTGGAAGGATATAGGAGCTCAATTTGGATATCATATTGAGAAGAAATGAAGCTACAAGTTTTATAAAAATTGGGTAACATTTGATAAGAGAAATAGAAGATTTTTTAATAGCATTATTGGAGGAAGAAGAAGATAGTTTTTGGCAGCATTTTGTAATGGAGAGAAGCTGAAAATTTCTACAAGCTTAGACAACAAAAATAAAATATAAATCACCAAGAAATCTAGCTATAAAGGAAGCCAAAGAGTTTTAAAATTATTTTTATTCAAATATTAAAATTCGTTTATTCTAAGCACCATATTAGAGTTTCTGTAATAGTAAAAGAAAGGTCAAATTTAAGTCTTCAAAGATGAAGATAATTGCATCCACACAATATTAGAACCTAGATATTATAGATAGCAAAATGAAGTTAGAATTGACATATGTAAAGAATATTTTTTGAAATTTAATAAGTCAATATTTTCATAGAAAATATTGGATAAGAAATATTATCCAAAAAGTAAAGTCTTTATCAAAGAAGCTTGGGCAATCATCATGTGGAAAAATGAGCCACCATATTTTTAAGGTATAGACACTATGTTAGAGAAGACATCCACATTGAGGACAAACCACCACAAGTGAAAACAACAACCAAAGAGTTGAGAAGAACCACCAAGGTTGAGCCACCAATTTGAGGACATAGATTAAATCCTTAATGCCACCATTACCACCATTTGAGGAGAGCAAGGATGACATACGAATATGTAGTATAGAATACATTTGTTGGACATCAAAGGATAAGTAGGGAAGGTAAAACATTGAAGAAGTTGAGTTAGGGTAAGTTGACTGCTAAGGGATAAACCATTGTACAAGTGGATGTTTGTACTGTAAGTGGTGAGCCACATGTTGATTGAAATATTCAAGATACCATAATACCTTGAAAATATTTCAAGTTGATCATTTCCAAATGTTACACAGTGAGGAAGGGTGTTAGAGAATTAAAGTGCTAAAAGGGGATCTATGGTATGTGAGCTAAAGAGGTGAAGTCATTGCTTACCATTTGGCACATAAAAAATAGAATGCCAACAACTTGGGATGGAATTAGAATGTTTGAGGTATTTATTAATATATGGGCCATAAATAGCACAAGAGATATTCATTTGGAAGGAATTTCAGGTTGCAAAAATAGGAGAGCGCCTTGTAACAAGAAGTTTGTTGACTCTTCAACAATGAAGACCGATTATTTTACACAAAATAGTGCACCTATATTATTGAGGTAAATTTCAAATTATTATTTGATTTATTTAAAGGTTGGAGTAATAAGGAGGATTTTATAATTGTTTTATGAAATATGGAGTTTGATTATTATATTATCACATTGATTAATTAATTTAGTTGGAGGTATAAGGTTTATGAGTAGTAAATCAAATCTTAGATATTTTATTACTACATTTTGGAAAGTTTTGAGAAGTTTTGAAAAGCTTATTTAAGGTTTTGAGAAGATAATTACATGTTTTGTAATTAAATAGTTTTATTTTGTTAAGCAATTTTAAATATTTGCAACTTGATAATTTTGGAGAAATAAGGAATTCAACATCAAATAAGGAATACAAAATTTGCAAATATATTTTACTAAATTTCTAAATTATTAATTGGGGATTTATAAGGAATTCAACATCAACGTAGGATTGTGAAATCTAGAATTTAAAACTCATTTTTTAGAAATTTGGGAGATAAAAGGAATTCAAC
This sequence comes from Wollemia nobilis, assembly GCA_028583015.1. NCBI lineage: Eukaryota > Viridiplantae > Streptophyta > Pinopsida > Araucariales > Araucariaceae > Wollemia > Wollemia nobilis. The sequence continues at coordinate 297,366 of JAQPPZ010016976.1, read as the reverse complement.
CTAGAGATTTGAAGAATTGAAATATTTCGCAAATTTTTTAAAATTTTCATTCATAACTAGGGAGAAATAAGGTATTTGCCTTAAAGAATAGAAGTTGAAGACTATATTGAAATTATCATTAAAACATTAGGGAGATATAAGGTAGTCTACAAGTGTTATCATGACAACAAATAAATTCTTTCTTTTCGAATCCCAACTTCTTAAATGTCCTAATTACACTTCATGGAAAAACAAAGTGAGGTCAATATTTATAGTAGAAAAGATTTGGGATATTGTTGTAGGAGTAAAAACTAAACCTACTTAAGATGCTAGAGAAATTAAAAAGTATGAAGATGAAGCAAAAGCACTCATGATAATAAAATTTGTAATTATAGATGGTATACAACCATACATTAGTTCAGCATTAACTTCTATAGAATATTGGAATACTTTAGCATAAATATTTGAAGAAAAGAATAAAACCACTATCTTGAATCTTCAAACCCAATTGCATTCTCTAAAAGTTAATAGGGTTGAAAGTATAGAATTATTTCTAATAAAAGTGGAATATATAAAAATAAAACTCTTAACCTTAGGAGAAAAGGTAGAAGATTTTTTTTTTTTTCAAGTGATCCTAAGAGCACTTCTAGAAAACTACAAGCATCTAGTCACATCCATACAAATTCTAAGTAAATATACATCATTTGATGAGTTAGTCAATATACTATAAGATTATGAGGTAGATAATTTAGTCAAATATAAAATGACTAACAATTCCTTAGTCTCAAAAAATAATCCACAAGGATATGTTGCTTCATTATCAAGGTATAGATCAAACTAGTATAATAGATATTATCAAGTATGCAAAAAGAGAGTACATAATACAAATTTCTATAGATTCAATCCAATAAATCACTTGTATGGGAAACAATTAAATCAAGGAGGTCAATCAAACAGGTCATTTCATCCAATACAATATCATAATCAATATAGACCTGATCAAAAATAAATTCAGTGTCATTATATTTCATAATATTAGTATAATCAATATCCTACAATATAGAGAAGGAAACCAAAGGGGGCACTTAGCTCAAGAAATTCAAGAACTAGAAGAAGAAATATAAGAAAATAATGTTAAAGATTTTTTGGGAAAATTAATATTTTATGAGGATACTAATCATCTACATGATCAAGATACAAATAGGGAGCAGTCTGAAGAAAGCATGAAAAGACTATTTGAGATACAAGAACCAGATGGAGATCATATTGAAGACTAAATTCTTCAATAAATAAATATTGCAATACATGGGGGGTTTTTGAGTATATTACATTATTTGGTACATGATAATGTGCCACCTTGGGTACATATATATATTATGAATGTTTCTTAGATTAAAGAGTGAGTATTTACTTTATGTAATGTAATAATTTGTAGGAAATGTACAAGCATATTGTAGTTAAGTGTGCAAGTATGATGTGTAGATGTGCACAAGTTTCCTTTATGTAAGAGTGCACATGTGTCCTTACAGTAGGAATGTGAAGAGTCTCAAGAAGAGTGAAGGCCAAGAGTACTCCATATGAAGATTCACATTCCATTATATATTTTTCTATGCGTGTGTGACACGATGTAGAGTGAAAGTGTGTGGAAGTATGGCATATTTGAGATCTTTATTCTATATCAAGATACTAATTTTGTGAGAATTTGGTAAATGATTATTTTATGAGTTGTTACGAAAATTATTTATGATTTTTATATGATTATAATATTTCCATTATCATATATTTTATATAGCAACTTTATTTTAGATCTTGTGGTTATTTTGCTTTAAGTATTAAGCATCAAAAGCTAACATTAAATACCATACAATCTAGATATATTGTTTTTATTTCAAATCACATATCATTATTTTAATTTCTTCCTTGTCAATGGGTCTCATTAAAATAAATAAATGTTCTTATTTTATGAAATAACTTCAAATTTAGAACTATTTTGTAGTTTGTGTTTCAATGTATTTTGTTCTTCTTTCAATAGACCTTAAAAATATGATCTATTATTTAGTTTCTTATTATTTATGGTTTGAAGACCCCTCTTCTTTTCTATGTAATAATCATTTATTTTTAGTTTGATTTTTATTTCTCTACAAATATTTAGTACCTTAATATTCTTTTTGATTTCATATTACATATAAATTTTATTTCTAAAAAAGGACTTCAGTGTACTCATATTTATTCAAGAAATTAATTATTTATTTCTTATTCTCCATTAATTTATCATTCAATATTTTCATTATAATAGCTTTTGGATGTCATCCATTTCTATTTCATCATAGTCACAAATTTATAATATATTTTAAAAGGATTATAATATGTTCTTCCATTATTTTGATGAAATCATAGGGCTTCAAGAATGAAAACTAGTGACAAGTATCATAAAAGGAAATAAGATAAAATAAAATAGGTATGAGATATGTATGGTGCCATAAAACAAATAACACTCAATGGAACTAGTGCAAATGAATCAAATTAATCAATGCATATGGTTCTATGGGATACCTATAAGAGTCATTTAAAAAATGGCATGATCTATGATGATGTTTCCAAATAAGTGTCATCCCTCGATTAAATAATTAAAAGTTTTGATTCATGATGTAAATAAATACATATAATTTATAAGAGTAAATTGATAGCCTATTAAATATATTGAGGAACATAATATATGATTCAACCTTAATTGTTAATATAATTCATAAATATTGAATTAAGGAGTAAGGGGTTTCATTACTCAAACACCCTCTCCTGATGACACCATCCCCATCATTTATCAAACACTAATAAATGTAGTCTCCATAAATAATTTGGTGAAGATGTCTACTAGGTAGTCTTTAATGAGAATACATTGGACACTTATTTCATTACATTGCACTCTCTCTTAAATCCACTGCATATAAATCTCAATGTTTTTTTAACCATTAATGAAACACTATATTTTTGGTAAAATGGATGCCTCTTCTATTATAAACACAAATATTTTATGGTTTGTCTATATGAAGGCAAGGTTATCAAGCAGGTGACATGGCCATTATAAATATATTCTTAATTTGTATTTTGATGCTTAGCATCCATGAAGATTTAAAAAATTTACTCTTTATTTTATCTCATCAATACAATTATAAAATAATTATAGGTGAAGATGTAACTAGAAGTAGACTTCTACTCATTCGCATAACTTCTATAATTTAAATCAGAATACCCAAGGATGAGTTTTTCCTTCATAGAACACTCCCATGTCCAAGATGCTAGTCATCTATATTTTCATATGCTTGTATTCTACCCAATAAAATTTATTACCTAACAACAAAGGCTATGTCCAATCTTCTATGAGTTAAATATAACAACCAATCCATAAATATTTTATCATATTTGTACCATAATCCATAGGAATCTTGGTAGCATTACTACTCTTCATGTTGAATATATTCAAGATAACCAAGCCATATGTATGTTGTAAATTAAAAGTACCATTCTCGTTTTGCACTTGTAAACTTGGAAAGTGGTGTAAAATACCCAAATATATAATATAAAAAATATATTTCAACCTAATATTCATGCCTTTAATATGACGAGGGAAATTTATTTAATGAGAATAGGATTTCAAACCTATAGAATAATGATAATGATTTTATCATAATTTCTCCATATATAAACATTATTCTCCAAAATAAATATTGGTAGAAAGGGTTTTTAAAGGGTCCTTGAACCTTGAACAAAAAATAATGAAGAAACTAAAAATGTTTAGACACTATGCAAACCAAGGGACAGTCATGGGAACCAAACCAGAAACACCAACATAACAAGAAAACTAAAGGAAAGGAACAACAAACACTAGAAACCCGAACATACCAACAACCATGGTGGGGAAGGACATAAACAAGAACCCATCCAAAACCAGATAGACCAAAAAACCATAAAAAGTATCAAAAAAACTACTCTAGGGTTAGGCCATATACACTCTCCTTCTCATCGGGGGGATGACCTTAAAATTCTCACTTTTACTAGCAGTAATGGCCTTAGAAACCTAAATCGCATGCTTGAGACCGGTTAAGGCTTTCGACTGGGTCTGGTATATATTCTCAAATTTTTTAGTAAGAATCTCTTAAGGGTCACACCAGACTCTAGATATCACTCTGGCATCCGTGAGGTACTGATCCAGATCAGGCATAGTACTTTCATTAGTGAACTATTCAAGGCTCTTTCTTTTACCTAAAGTATTCTGTGAACTTCTATGGTTGCAAGAGTTGCGAATATTCATCACTACTTCAAATACTGAGTGATCCTCCTCAATGAAAATAATAGATTTTGAGTCCACCGTAGTTTTCACTTTCTGCAGCATGTGATCGTAGATGACCAAGAAAATGCCTTGGTGCTTGACATGGGTGGAGTCCCTCTTTTGGAAGTTCTCGATGGATACCTCCATGGAGCATCAGAGGTATTCAGGCACATTTACCTCTTTAACATCCCTTAGAACATTGAGGAAGGCTAAATGAAAGTTTCTCAATGGTTCATCAACCTTGTCAATTGTGATGTATTGCATCACTAGAATTAAATCCCTACACCATGGCTCTGGTAATTTATTGTGAACAATTCATTTGTCATTTCTCACCAAATTCTTGCCCCTATCAAGAAAGTTTTTCAACTCCTCCTATATGGTGTGATTATACCTATGAATATTGAACCCGTCATTGGGAAGCTCTGTGATCTCAGCTAGAAGGTCAGCGAAGACATTAAAATTCATTACTCTTACCTATACTTGGTCATTAACCCAAGAGTTGGTGAAATCCTTTGTGGTAACATCATCAATGCCCCTAAATTTTCTAAGGAAAGGAAGTAAACAGTTTTGCGAAGGATAATTTCAATATCAAGCTCAAGATTCAGAGTGTCAGGCTCGATGATGGCCATGGTAGGGAAAGGGTGATAATTTATGGTAGGCCAGGGCTCACTAAACAACACTTCATGCAGAGGGACTCTAATGCACCTGGGGGAAATGAAACCATGGGAATTAATTAAAGATTCAAAGTAGTCACATGGATGCTTATTCACCTTTTGTTTCCAATCAGTCTCGGGATGAATCCAAGGTGGACTTTATCTAGGAAAATGGTGAACATGATGAGGTTCTGGAGAAAATGGTGATCGACCATGATTGGGTGTCCAGGAGGAGATAATTTGATACTAAGCCTATTCTTAAGCTTGGATCAAACAAATATGGGCAGGGGATGACTAGTCATATAAACCCAACCATTGATAGGGTGATGCATGGACAATGGAACCAGACATTCCAATGGGAGGGAATTTTATTTATTTCTTTTAACGATGGCACAGGTGCATATATTGATGATTACATGGGTATTAAATACTTCCTACACCATATTGATAAAATCTAGATTGAGGTGACCAAGGATGGGTTCATGAATAGACATATAGCATTCGAGGGATATGCCACATTGAGTATTTCTAGTATTGTTTTGGGTGTCATGATCAAAAAGAATGAAAGGGTGAGCCTGTTGAGTCTGATTACTAAAACTTTTCATAGAATTATCAAATTTTCCATATTCAAGAATAAGACAGGATCACGGGTTTCTAGACATGAGGGATTTGTGGGAAACATAAAACTACAAAAATCAACATTATACACCTGATACATCAGATTCAAAGGATGGTGGAGGCCTTGGTTCTTATTGCTACTAACTAGGTCTTCATATGGTCATGTCATATTCTTTAATAGGGCGCTAGCCATAATACTATACATATTGCAAATTATGATAGGTGGCTTGATCATGATAACCATAACATTGGAGGTGTTGAGTAGGTGCTTATCTGTAAGAGCCACAACCTTGGAAACCCAAACCTAAGGATCATTCGAAGGCTTGTAGCTAACCTTGGAGTAATTATAGGGTGCAAACATCTGGATTGAAGGTGTCAATTCTGAGGTTATGGGGAAAAGAATTCTTCCAAACCTAAATGGAGGTTTCAAGAACACCCCTATTTTCTAGCCAATCAACCACTTCGTTCCCTTCACGATATTGGTGTTGGATAACAATGTCTATGTATATGTTGATGAGCACTTTACATTCATGTATAATGTTCCTCAAATACTAAGGCATAGTGGAGTTTTTTTTTAGACAATTGATGATGTGGAGTGAATCCCCTTCGATAATCAACTGATTGATGTTAATGTTATCAATAAGAAGGAGGCTTTGGTATAGATCTTTGTTTTCATCCATGTTATTCATTTGAGTTCCCAAGTTTTTTGTGAAAGCTAGCAAGATTTACCCATGGTAATATATGAGGATGCCTCCCCCACCAGTGTCACTTGGATTTCCTTTTATAGACCCATCAAATTTTAGATTGACCCACCTAGAGGGTAGAGGAATCCACTTGATTAAAGACCTATTGACATAAATAAGAGGCACACCAGAAACATTAGTGATATTGAACTTAGAAGTGAGGGTAAACTCTAGGCCAAGGAGGTATTCGAGGGAAGAGATGACAGAGACGTTCTAAACTGCTAAGGATAATATATTCAAAGTGGTCTTACGAGGTTAATTATCTTGAGCTTTGAAGATCCTCAAGTTTATTTCTAGCCAAATTTACCATAAGTAATGGTGGAGATAGGACAACCAAAGGAATCTAAGCTACTGGTTTTTGAAATGTCGAGGCCACTGTTGGAAAATCTTGTGGGTAGTAGGTGAGTGAAACCAAGACACACTAAAGTTTTCAAATACAAGGTTTAGAACAACTAGGAAGAAATGGCATTCTAAGAAAATATGGGTGGTCAATTCCCAATTTCATCTATAGATAACACACCAGTTACGAATAAGAAACCCTCTTGACATGAGATTATCAACTGTAAGAATTTTGTTTTGGGAGGCCAGCCATGAAAATAAAGCAACTTTGGGAATGATGCTTTTAGTCCATACATTCTTTGCTATCTCCCACTTTGTGACAGGATGATCCTAGTTGTAGTAAGAAGACTTTACTGTGTAAGCACTGACTTTTGACAACTTCTAGACAAGGGAATCAGGGGACTGGATGTTAGGGATGACACACACATGGAGGAGGTTCTACATACATATAGCTACCTCAACAATATGGATAGATGGGTTATCAACTATAAAGGTCTTCCACTAATGCCTTGTAGGTCCCTGAGTGATGAAGTCAGCAACTTTATATCTGAAAATGGCATCTATAATTGTTTTAAGGGTAGATATATTTGGATCATTGATAATAGGCTAGTATCAGAGCCAAGGATCCTCCCAAAATTTTATGATTATTCCATATCCTAAACTCCATATAAGGCCTTGTTTGATAATTTCCCTAGCCTGGGCTATAGATTTCTAGAAACAATAACCTTAAGGGAGGCGATAGTCGCCCAAGAAAGGCAAGTGGTGAAGGTACTCTGCCTTGACGATGTCTATCCAAGTTGATTTATCATTGGTTACCACTCTCTATGATTGCTTGGCTATCAAAGCAAGATTCATACTGTTGATTCTTCTAAATCCATGGTCTCCTAGGTATTTTATAGAGCACACTCTATCCTAGGCTACAAGGGAGAATCTATTACAGTTCTCATTGCCAACCCATAAATATTTGTGCTGAATTTGTTCAACATTGTGGTAAATTAAAATTGAGGATTTGAATATTGATAGAAAATAAAACGGTATGCTTTGGAGGCAGGCTTACACAAGAGTGTCTTTATCAGCCTATCTTAGCATTGCACTCTTCCACCCAACTAGCTTCTTGTCGATGCACTCGAAGATGTTAGACCACATTCCAGTGGAGATCCTCCCATGAAACATAGGTAGCCCAAGGTATGTGGTGGGGATATTAGCTATGGTGCATCCTAGAATTTTTGCAATTATATTTTGTCTTATAATAGGGGTATTCAAAAAATACAATCTACTTTTGTTATAGTTTACCTTTTACCCAGTAGCTATTTCATAGTAATTGAAAATTGATTTAATGATATTTGCTTCAGGTTTGAAGGATGATGCCAATATGGTGTCATCAATGAACTACTGGTGAGTGATGGCCCTAGACACAATGGTAGGTTTGATTCCCGAGATAATATATCTGGAGTAGGATGATGTTAGGGATATTCCTAGGGCTTCTGCCATGATGATGAAGAGGAAGGGGGATAGGGGGTCACCCTATCGAATACCCTTGGAGCTTTGAAATAAACCAATCGAAGATCCATTGACAATAATTGAAAACCATGCCGTGGAAATGCATTCCTTAACTAGAGTGATCCAGTATTTGTGAAAGCTAAACCTATCTAAGACCTCAAAAAGGAATTTCTAGGAAACTCTGTCGAATGCTTTGTTCATGTCAAGCTTGAGAAACATACTAGATTTTTTGTTCTTGACAACTGAATGAACCGGTTCGTGGATTGTTATGACTCCATTCGTGATGAACCTGCATTTGACCAAACTAACTTGGCATTATTCAATGATGTATGGAAGAATATATTTAAGTCTGTTCACCATGACTTTGGATATGAGTTTGTAAATCACACTGTAGAGGCTTATGGGTCTGTAATCAGAGATGGACTTACAAGTTTGGGATTTGGGAACGAGAACGATGAAAGTTGAGTTTACCTCATTCAAAATTTGCTTGGATTTTTGGAAGAACTACACAGCTTTAGAGACTTCTTTGCCTACTATATCCCAAAAATATTGAAATAAACATGGGGGAAACCCATATGGTCCTAGAGCTTTATCTGATTCCATTAATAATAAGGCTTCCTTGATTTCTTCGTCTATAAAAACTTTGAGTACCCCATCATTGAAATCATTAGACACCAAGTTGGGAATGTTTTGAAGTAGATATTTTTTATATGGAGGGGGCAAGGGGGGTTGGGACCAATCATTTATTGGAAGTGATACATGACTTCTTCCCTGATTACTTGAAGGTCGTTAGTTTTGGATCCATCACATCTAGTTAGTTATTTAATTTTATTTGTACTTCTGTCTCAAGGTAGAAGCATGAAAAAAAATTGTATTCGCATCCCCTTCCTTCAGCCACAAAATTCTATATTTTTGCCTCTAGAAATTTTCCTCCTTGGCCAGATTGTTGTGAAAATTTTCTAGAAGGACTTTCTCTTCTTAAAAAATATTAGGCCCCAGGTTCCCTTCTTGAATGAGCTTCTCAACTCTACCTAGATCCTCCATAATTTTTTTTTTTTTATCAGAATAGGTCACCAAACACTTAATCTGTTCTACTCTTTGAGTTTAAACTTAACGAACTTAAGCTTCCTAAAAATTTTGAATAAAGTATTCCCCGGGAGGTCATTCTACCACCATTCTTTGATGCGCTTTGTGATGTCTGGGTGGTTTAACCACATTTTTTCAAACTTGAAAGGAGTTTTGAAGGAGTGCCTCAGGTGATAATAGTCCAGGAACAAGGGGTTGTGGTCAAAGCCTATTTTTGATCAGGCATAAATATTGGCATCACCTAAAAAGTGGATGATCTCTTTGGACATGAGGAATCTATCGATCCAGAGTTGGATAAGTTGGTTGTCAGGTCTTCTGTTTCTCCAAGTGTAGTTTGACCATTGAAATTATCCATCCATGAGTTCATTGTTATTTACAAAGTCACTGAATTATTTTATACATCTAGGAGTGATAGGATTTCCTCATTTTTTGTCAAACATGAAGAGAGGGGAGTTAAAATCTCTCGCAAGAAGCCATGGAACATTCTCAAAATTGTTGTACATTGCTGACAAGTATCCCAGAAATTTATTCTACTAAGGGAATTATTTGGAGCATAGATATTGGATGTGATATATTGTAGATTCATTTATTTATTGATAAAAATAATGTTGATGACCCTGTTTGAAATGGAGAGAGTTCTACCTTTGATGTATTTTGGATCCCAAAGACACAAAAGTCCTTTGGAGGCTCCTTATGAGGGACTAAAAGTAAATTTGATGTTCTTCCATATGGATATACAAACATCTACATTTTTTGGGTCATTCAGCTTGGTTTCTTTAAGTAGCATTATGTTTGGTTTGATTTATTTCCTGATTGATCAGACTATCCTTTTTTTGTAGCCCCGTTGAGGCCCCTTAGTTTCTAGGATAGAATCTTCATCTAGACATTTTGGAGGTGGATTTTTTTCCTCTAACTCTTCCTTGATATGGAGTTGGTTTGGTTCTTTTTTCATCATCGAAATGAGGTTCCAAGTTTGAGGTATCTAGAATGGACGTCAGAATGGTCGATTGGAGGTCATTTGCTATGATGTCCTTTGTTTCTTTTTATCTTTTTTCAAGATTGGTGGGTCTACATTTTTTTTTATTGCCTATGTTTGCATTGGTTGTAAGTTTGGAAGGGCTAGAGGGCTTCTCAAGAACTACATAGGAAGATAGAAGTTGCTGGATAGATATGCTAAAATATCTCCCCAAGGAAGTCTTTGGTGATAAGGGATATGGTAAAGGGGAGGGAAGGATATGAGAATGGTTAAGGTGGGTTTGATGACCTTGGAATATGGAGGTGGGGATTTAGGGTTCAAGTGTGGTATGTATGGGATGGTTCCCAAACTAGTTGCCTTGGAAGATGGAGGTGGGGATTTAGGGTTCGAGCATGATATGGATAGGGTAGCACCTGAACCGATTGTAGGGAGTTTCTCGATAACTATAGAGGAAGATAGAATTTTTTGGATAAATACACCAAAATAGCTCCCCAAGGAAGGTTTTGGTGATAGGGGGTTGTGTTCAAGGGGAGCGAAGGATATGAGAATGGTTAAGGTAGGGCTAAAAACCTTGGAATATGGAGGTGGGGATTTAGGGTTTGTGTGTGGTATGGATTGGATGGTGCCCGAACAAGTTACATTGGAAGATGGAGATGGGGATTTAGGGTTCAAGCATGAGATGGACAAGGTAGCACCTGAATCATCTATAGGGAGCATAGGGGGGGCGTATGGGATGGCCTTGAATTAGAGGGGTAACCAGACACATATTGCATAGATTTTCCCATGCACGATGGTGAGCGACAGGTTTTGATAATGGTTGTAGCACCTTAAAAATGACTCATTATAATTTGCACTAAAGATAAACAACTTGTAAAAATGAGCCTCTAGCTAGTTGCCTCAATTTTTGTGCCCTCTTGGTGAAATCGAGCAATCTAGACAAGATCGTACGATACGATCTTGGATCGTACGATACGATATTGAATCGTACGATACGATCCCTGATCGTATGCGTATGATTTTTCTCAAAACTAAAATTCTCAACTTAGCAAGGTGACAAATTTAGTTTTAATGATTTTTATCTCTATCTGTGCAACTGTGCGATGGTTGCAGGATCGGATTCATCCGATCAAACCCAGATTGGAAGGAGTTGTAACCAAGTTATTTTTAGCCCATTTTGGTTGATTTGATCAGCCTATTTAACTAGACACTCCTCCCCTCTGATTTCCCCTAGTGCAATTTGCATCTTGACTTTATTTTTGCATTCGAATCATAGAATTTCTGCATTAGGCCTAGGCACTTTTTGTTCTGTGCAGGATCAAAAGGATACGATCGACAATCGGATGATACGATTTTGCACTGAAAGCATATAATCTTTCTCAGACCGTATGATCTTGCTCTGAGATCACTTGGGGGCAATCCCGAGTGTTGGTTTGCATGTTTCAACTCTATTTTGTGTAGATCTGTCATTCTAGCTATCATTTTCAGCATTTAGAATCTAGAATTCAAGAATTTACATTCGGGAGTTCACCGATTTCGCATATAATTGCATATTGCATATAGTTTTAGGTATTTATCTATTATTTACATTTAAATACAACATTCAATAGCCAACATTAAACCTCATTCATGCTTAAAAGAATAATAGAATCTCTTGTTTTTCTATTTTTTGCACTCTACCCATGAAATTGTAGATTCAAGTCAAGATCGGACTGATTGATCTCTGATCGGACGGTACGATATTGAATCGTATTCATACGATCTTGCTCTGTTCGTATGATTTTGCTCTACTACATACGATCTGGATTGCATTAAAAAATCAGAACCTTCATCGAACTTCTAGAATACAGGTCAGAGTTTTTATTACTTTCTAAGCATTGCATTATCCATATTAATTCTATTTTTTATTGTTTGTTGTCTACATATGAATAAAAATTACATTTAGGTTAGCATAGTTGCATATTGGCCAAAACTAGGTGATTGCAAGAATTTAAAAGGAACACATCAAAACAAACTCCAAAACCTAGGTGTGGAAACTACCATAAAATGTTTCCTGGTGAACCCTAAACAATTCATCGAAAAATCACCATAAGAAGGTATGATCAAGTACCTCTCTTTCGAGGTGTAGACCTATCATTCCCACATTCCCCTTTGAGGCGTGGATCCATTAGCTTGAAGGAAAGGAGTGTGTGAATTTTAGACCTACATTCTTTGGTGAACCCAACGTGAAAACATTAGGCATCTTTCTAATTTATAAAACAAAACAAAAACCAAAAAAATTAACAAAATATTTAAGTTATATTTGCACATTTTAGTGAATTTCATAGATGGTAGATTACAACATAAGGAGAGCTATCTGAATTGATGTAAGAACAGTATTATCAACCCAAGAATTTTCTTCATTAGGTAGTGTGCCATACCCTGAGATTTGGAGAAGATTAGAAATTATAAGGATTAAAGAACCTGAACTTAAGAAAATCATAAGACTTGACTTGTCTAGAATCCTGGATCCCGATAGTGCACCTTTCTACTTTGACCTTCAAAGAGCATGTGATAGGTGGCTAGCGGATAAGAGAGCTATCATTTCCCCAAGTCTTTACTCCTTTGAATATTATCTTGAGAATGCAATAATGGTACATAAGTTTTTATCACATGTGGAAAACCAAGAAGTTGTCTTAGATGATAAGAGAAGATTTAATAAAGTTCCCAGGGCTGTGATTTATCGAGAATATTGCCATGAATTGTACTTTTATATGTCAAACTGTGAAGTTGATTGCATCACTATAGCTCATTTCATAAAATTCTTAAAAGCCAACTTTCAGTTTGAAGAAGAACACTATATGACCCCTGAGGAATTGGAACCTATTAATGATATCTATAGGCTTTTCCAAGAAAATTAAAGTATAATATACATAATATTATAATTTTTATTTGGTTTATTGTATTGTTTGCAATTCAAAAACTACCAAAAACCCAAAAACATAATATAATATATTAGTTAGGTATATATATAACATATATACCCCAAGCATTAAGCACACACACACACACACACACACACACACATATATATATATATCTGCAAGATAAAATATTTTAAGTAAAATGCCTAAATTAAGAAGTGGAAAACAAGTAGAACATGAACATATAGGAGAACAAGATCAAGATAATCCTGAAGATGAAGTTCAAATTGAAGATTATGTATCATCAGAATCAGATGAGGAGAACCATGATAAAGAAGAAGAAGTCTTCTATCATAGGCCTCAAGTAGATGAAGAAGGTGGTCTTAAATTTATTTCCACACAACATTTCACTGAGTTTCTAAAAGATAATATAGATGTCATTAACCATGTCATACAAACAAAATCTCAACTCCCTATGGGAGATTATTCAATGGAGGCTTCCATAGAAGCTACTCTCCGATTGAATGGAAATCCATTAACATACATGAACAAAAATAAAAATCAAGCTGGCACATCTCAAAATGTAAACCAAAATTTGAATCAAAACATAGCACAACCACCACCAGTAACAACTTCAAATTCCCAACAAAAACAACCAACTATTGCTTCACAAAAGGTAGCCCAAATAATTAAGAAGATACACAAAATTAGTCAGAATCAGCAAAGGGTTCAACAAAACAAAATTCCCTATCAACTTCATAATACTCCTCCTAGTAACACTTTACATAATAGTGTTTCAGTCGGGAATCATTATACAACAACACCAACTTATTATCAAGGACACAACACTATGATGCAACAAAACCAATTTGGTGGACAACAACAAGGACTTGAAGTCATGGTTAAACAGTTAGCTTCAAGACTAGATCAAATGGATCCCTACCGTCCCTCTTACAGTTATAGAGAGATGTGTAGCCAACCCTTGGATCCTATTGTGGTTGCCCAACCATACCCTAAGCATTTTCCTATGCCTGTCCTACCGATATATAAGGGAACCAAAGATCCTATTGAGCATATTCGCATGTTTAGGACAACATGTCATGACATTTCTCATGATGACTTGTTGTTGTTAAATATGTTTCCTAAAAGTCTCGGAGGCATGGCTTTAGAGTGGTATTATCAGTTACCTACAAAATCTTTAAGGAATTTTGAGGAAACAATAGAGATGTTCGTCCACCAATTCAGTGCTTACATAGAAAGACATGTGACTATTAAATATTTGTATAATTTGAAGCAAGGAAAAGATGAGAGTTTTTCTGAATTCTTGACTAAGTGGAGGCAACTCTTAGGCAGATTACATTTTGCTTTACCTCACCGTGAAATGTTGGATATATTTATTGGTAATCTGCAAGAACAACTATCTTATGAACTCTCTACTGCTACAGTAACCACCTTTTATCAAGCCATTGATTTAGCAAGAAGGGTAGAAGAAGCCCTTATTAGAAGAGGTCAATTTAAGAAGAAATATGAAGATAAAGCTTCTAAAAATCAATACAAAAATAAACAAGTAGTGGGTGATGGAGTTACTGATAGTAGGAATACTCAAATTGTTAACGCTGCAGAAACCTTTAAGAAATTTTTATTGAAAGTTCTTGATAAGCCACCAAGAGAATTCACAAGATTAAATCAACCCTTAACAATGATTTTACCTCAATTATTGGAACAAGGCTTGGTACGGTTGCCTAAAATAAGACAACCAGACACTACTGCAACTGGATATAGGGCTGATTTACATTGTAATTTCCATCAAGTAGATGGACATTCTACAAATTCTTGTAAAAGGTTAAAGCATGTGATACAAGACTTGATTGACAAAGGAAGAATGGAAGTTCAACAATTTCCTGCAAACAATAATACTCAAAATAATACTCAAAAACCAACAAATCAAAATGCAAATCAAAACCTAGATATCTTTCAACATCCCTTACCTAAGCATGGTAAAGAAGTAGTAAACCAAGTAGATCATCATAATGTTCCTCATCCAACTTGATATGTGGGAACCATCAGTAGCTTCTTACCACAACAAGATTTGCAAACATATTTATCTATGGTCACAACTAGACCAATACAATATTTTCAATCATCTTTAGAGGATACTAAAAGTGATGTAGAAAGTGACACAAAAAGTGAAACTGGAAGTGAACTAGAGATTACCTCAAATAGTTTTGAGTATGAATCAGATCAAGTCACTCCTATTACAGATTTATTAGTTCTAGAAGAACCATTTCCAAGAAGAATAACTACTAGACCATCATCTCAACAATGGCTTTCAAATGAACAAGCAGAAAATGCTAGACCCTCTTTTGGTAATCCTCAACATGGTAACATTGTGGGTACCATTGGGGTTGTCACAAGACAACAAGCACAAGTTCAAAATTCTCAACCACAAAGTCAAAATGAAAAATCAGCTCCTTTTGTATTGAGAACTCCCACTAAGGGAAGTAATGTGTTAGGTTCACAACAGAGAGCTCCATATGATATTAATGAACAATTAGCTACCATCACAATGAGAATTTCTCTTTTGGATATTTTAAGAACTTCCTCTATACATAGGGAAGAATTAATGAGAACTTTAAGCAAGATGATGGTACCTGAAGATATTGAACCTAATGTTGTGGTGAATGTTGTGACTTTGGATGAAGCAAATTTCATAGATTTTCGTGACAAAGATATCCCTCCTCAAAGCATGTATAGAGATAATCCTTTATACATTACAACATTGATCGGAGATGTAGGAGTCAAAAGAGTTCTAATTGATAATGGATCATCTTTAAATATATGCACATATGATTTCTTTCAAAGATTTGGATTTAAAAAAGAAGATATGAAAAGTATTGAAATGATTATTAAAGCATTTAATGATGAAACTCAAGAAACATGTGGAGTAATGACAGTTCCATTGCAAGTTGGCCCAAGAATTTTGGATACGATTGTGTTTGTTGTGCCTTTTTTTGCATCGTACAACATTCTTCTAGGTCGACCTTGGATCAATGCAATGAGAGAAGTACCCTCCACATTACATCAATGTGTCAAATTTGAGTTCAAAAATAAATTAGTCACTATCCATGGTGATCCTAGACCATTTGATATGTGTGTTGTAGCGGAGCCTATAGGGGTTATGTTCTGTCCTGCTATGACTTATGCTCATCCTAGTCCACCTTCATCATCAAGACCTTCTAAATCTAAATCATCATCACCTTCTAAACCTATATCATCAAAAGCACGACCTAAATCACCAAAAAATTCTAAATCATCTTTAGAACCCATATCCAATCCATTTCCTAAATCCACAGTATCAGATCCACCTCCTGAGTCTATAGTGTTTAAATTTACAGCATCTAAAGAACCAGTTAAGGAAGATATTCCATCTACTTCATATGCTCTTTCGGATGAAGTATTACCGAACTTATCTTCAGTGCTTGCAAATACAAAAGAAGTTAATTTTTCTACCCAAGATTCCTTGGTGTTATCTAAGTTACCTCCATCTCCCCGAACCTTAGGGCTTGCCAAAGAAGGGAAAAATTTTCCCATATTGGGAGTTGTGCCTTTGTGTATGCGGGGTATGATTGGGGAAAATTTTAGTTGTAAAAGTTACAATTGATCAAGATGGATTTGCTAAGTGTTATTTTTCTGATGGATATATAAAATCAAAACCAATGATGTGTAATATGGGTTATAGAGGTAAAGGTTTAGGACCTCATGAAAATGGTATGAAAGAACCTTTAGAAGTTGTATATTGGCCTACCCGATGTGGTCTTGGCTATATTTCCACAAAAATAGAACCATTCCCATATGAATATGATGATCACCTTATAACATATCAAGAGTATATGGAACAGAAAGAGTTCTTTAAAAAGGATCATACTTGCAATATGTTGACTGTAGCTTATCCAAAAATGATTGCTTCTCTGGATGAATGTTTAGAAGGTGATATTTTTCATGATATATCCCTTGATGAAGTTTTGAGGAATAAATTCTTCTTTGATGGATCTATGCCATGTATAGCTCATGTTGAAGCAACTTCTCCTCAAGAAGAACTAGCCAAATGCACATTGGAAGAATTACAAGAAATGGGTGTATCACCCACACCACCCAACTTTGAAAGAGATTTAAATATTGTTGTTGGAGATATTTTAAAAGTTAATATTGGAACAGAAGAGAACCCTCACCTAGTCAAAATTGGATCAGAATTAAGTGAAGAAAAATAAAAGCTATATATTGAATTTCTCATAGAATATGTTGATGTTTTTTCTTGGACATACGTAGATATGCCAGGCCTAGATTCTTATGTGGTTATGCACCATCTAGTAGTGCGTCCTGATGCTAAACCTATAAAGAAAAAACTTAGAAAAATGCATCCTAAAGTAGCACTACTAGTCAAAAGTGAATTGGAAAATCTTTTGAATGTAACTTTTATACAAGCTATTGACTATGCTGAGTGGATATCAAATGTTGTTCCAGTGACTAAGAAAGAAGCTACTAAGATTAGGGTTTGCACTAATTTTAGAGATATAAATGTTGCATGCCCTAAGGATGATTTTCCCCTCCCTAATATGGATCAGATCATATATTTCACAGTAGGGAGTGGGATGCTATCCCTCATGGATGGTTTTTTAGGATACAACCAAATCAAAATAGCTCCTGAAGACCAATCTAAAACAACCTTTATTACCCCTTGGGGGACATTTTGTTGGAAAGTAATGCCCTTTGGGCTAAAAAATGTAGGAGAAACATATCAAAGAGCTATGACATACATCTTTCATGATATGATGTATGATATTTTGCATGATTATGTAGATGATATTATAGCTCGTTCAACAAAATAAGATGACCACATTAATGATTTAAGAAAAGTGTTTGATAGATTAAGAGAATATCTGATACGTTTAAATCCAGAAAAATGTGTGTTTGGAGTTAAATCAGGAAAATTATTGGGGGTTATTGTTTCTATGCATGGTGTAGAAGTAGATCCTCTCAAAATTAAAGCTATCCTTGATATGCCACCTCCTAAGAACATATCAGAGTTAAGAAGTTTATAGGGAAAACTTCAATCTATCCGTCACTTCATCAATAAATTGGTGGATAAAACATGACCTTTTCTTAAATTACTTAAGAAGAATACTCCCTTCAATTGGGATAAATAATGTCAAGAAGCTTTTGAGAATATTAAAAAATATCTTCTTACTCCTCCAGTGCTTGTTCCCCCTAGACCAGATCATCCATTTATTTTGTATATTTCTGCTTTGAAACTTGCACTAGGAGCTATGTTGGCTCAAATTGATGATGAAAAGAAAGAACGAGCCACATATTACATAAGTAGAACTTTAATAAGTTATGAAACTCGATATACTCCATTAGGAAAACATTTTTTAGCAGTTGTGTTTTCTACGTAAAAGTTGCGTCATTACATGCTTAGTCAGAAAACATATGTTATTGCTAAGTCTGATCCATTAAGGTACTTGATGAGTAGACCTTACTTATCAGGACGCACAGCTAAGTGGGTTCTTGCTCTTAGTGAATTTGAACTCACATTCATCGGCCAAAAATCTATTAAAGGCCAAGTTATAGCTGATCAATTAGTTGTTGCACCTTTAGAATCTACTCATCCTATGAATATTGAATTTCTTGATGAGTGCCTTAATCTAGGAGAAGATCATTCTGAGACATGGTCTTTGTATTTTGATGGAGCTAGATGTATGAGTGGTGCAGGTGTCGGTATCATATTGAAATCTCCCCAAAAGCACCTTATTCCTTTATATTTTAAATTACAATTTGCTTGTACTAATAATACTACAGAGTATGAGGCTCTAATCCTTGGGTTACGACTGCTTTAGCTTTAAAAATTAAAGTTTTGTTAGTTTTTGGAGATTCTCAGCTTGTGATAAATCAAATCAATGAATTTTATCAAACACGAGATGAGAAACTTCATCCTTATAAAGAATATGTTCTTAAGCTTATATCATTGTTTGAAAAAGTAACTTTAGAAGCTATTCCTAGAACTAGCAACCGTGTTGCTGATGCTATGGTTGCGGCTGCTTCTTTGTTGCCTTTGGAGTTGGATGATGAATATGCTACTATCATTATTCACCAACTCCAAGAACCTGCCTCTTCTAAGTCATGTTTAGAACCATTAGATGTGTTTTTTATTGATGAAATTACCCCAGAACCTTGGTATACAGATGTCTTTAATTTTCTCCAAAGTGGAACCTTCCCAGAAGGATTAGATAGAAACCAGCGTAGGTTATTGCGTAGGTGAGTCGTTCACTTCATAATTGTTGGTAATACCTTATATAGAAGATCTTTTGAAGGTATTCTATTAAGATGTCTCAACCTAGAAGAGTCTAAGAAAGCCTTAAGTGAAGCCCATGATGGATCCTATGGAGGACACTTTAGTGGAAGTGCCATTGCCAAAAATCTCCTTAGAATGGGATATTTTTGGCCTTCCATGGAAAAATATGCTAATGATTATGTGTGTCATTGTGATAAGTGTCAAAAGCATGTTGACCTTATCCATGCTCCTACTCAGGAACTTCAAGCTATATCCTCTCCTTGGCCCTTCTCTAAATGGGGTTTAGACATTATTGGTAAAATCAATCCTATTTCATCTGATGGTCATAAATTCATAATAACAACAACAGAATATTTTACAAAATGGGTTGAAGCTATACCTTTAGCTTCTTGCACAGGAATTCAAGTTTCTAAATTCATTTTCAATCAAATCATCTATAGATTTGGAATTCCATCTAATCTCATCTCTGATAATGGAACATGTTTCAAGAACAAATATGTTAAGAAATTATGTCAAAAATATAAAATCCAACATAGATGGTCCACTCCTTATTATCCACAAGGTAATGGCCAAGTTGAAGCATCAAATAAAACCTTAATAAAAATCCTAAAAATATTAGTTAATAAATCTGGCCGTGACTGGCATATACAATTATATCCTACCTTGTGGGCATATCGAACTAGTGTTCGTACTCCTACTGGTGCTTCACCTTTTGTCTTGGTTTATGGTGCCGAAGCAGTTTTTCCATTTGAATTAGAAGTTCCTTCTTTATCTCTTTTGCTTCAAGATACTGAAGTAGGAGATGAATATCGCGCTGGTAGATTTAGTCAGCTGGAACTTCTAGATGAAAAGTGCATCCATGCTTTAGAGCATCTTCGTGCCTACCAAGACAAACTTAAAAGATCATATGCAAAGAAAGTTCATAGTCGATCCTTTGAAGTTGGAGATTTAGTCTTAAAAGAAAATAAAAAAAATACTAATGCAAGAAAATATCTAAAAGGAAAATTTCAACCTAATTGGCTTGGGCCATATGTCATCACTGCTAAGTTTGGATCAGGTGCATATAGATTGGCTTCCTTGGATGGGAAAGATCTCAAGGAACCCATGAATATCATGCATTTGAAATGATATTATGCATAAAATCAAAAGTTTCATCTCTGTACATAATTGTAAATAAATTTCTTCATCATTTGCAACCCTCATATCATCAAAATAACAAAAAAAAACAAAAATATATGAAAATTTCCCAAAATATTTCAAATTTTTTTTGCATCAATGTGAGTTATCTTCCAAAAATTCAAGTTATATTTTATTGTATTTTAGATAAGTTCAAAAGTTGTCTTGAACCATGCACTTAATTTACATCTTTAATAAATTTGATTTCGTCACTTTGATTATAAATCTCTCTTGTATTGAAAAGCACTATTACTTCATTAAATAAATTTTGAGTTTTGGGAAATGATCTTGCTACTTCTTGAACCAAGAACACATTCTCACATCTTAAATATGATTTGTTGCAAAATTTGAAAATGATACTACATAGTAGTCTTAGTTCCATAAGCAAAAAGTCTCCCTTGCTATCCTATTATGCGCATGGTCTAGAATACTAGGAATTGGCAAAAGGACAAGCTTCCCCCCTACCTGAATAAAATCCCTTGCCCCACGTCTAATATGGGCAAGTATCCCGAGAAAAATTAAAATTAAAGAAAAAGTAATAAAATCCCCTTGTTCAAAAATGAGCAAGAAATCCCTATTCCAAAATTTGAAGAAAAGAAGGGGGTAGTGTGCTTGAATCCCTGGAATTCCTCAGTTATTTGAAAACCATGAGGTAAGCCCCATAACATGTGGTTTGTGCCCAACCCGCTTGACCTTGGGTAATCCCTTTCGCGTGGTGACATGTCTGTCACATTAGCGACCTTATTTTTTATAGACCAATGTCCACTTGTGGATTAGCTAGCTTTTGGTAACTTGACTTACATAGTGGTCTAGTACACTGGCATGCACAAAATCATGGTTAATGAACCTTTCACTCGCACACACATTGGTTCATTCAAGTTTGCTCGTATCACTACCTCACTCAAAATTGGTAAATTAATTTCACAAGCACACACATTTTGATCCTTGAGAGATTTTGTATCATTATGTCAAATCAAGATGGATAATGAATTCACTTATCACACACTGGTTCTTGACACACTTGAATTTATCTTCGAAATAAGTTAAAATATTTCTTTGAAATTTGTTAGATAACATTTTATCATCATCCATTTCCTCATAGATCATTCCAAAAGAACTTGTAACACCAAATTATTTATTGCATTTTGACTTCGCGATGATGGTATAATTCCTAGTAACTGTTTTCTCAAATTTCACACTAGGAATTCTATGCCTAGCGCAAGTCATATTTTTCAATTTTTAAGTTTTAATCATTTTATATAGCACAAATAATTCATTATATATTGCACTCTGACTTCACGATGATGGTATAATTCCTAGAAATTATCCTTTTCAAAAATTTCACACTAGGAATTCTATGCCTAGTGCAAGTCAGTTTCTCAAATTTTAAAGTCTAAACCATCCCATATTAATCTTCTTAAATATATGATACAAATGATTTGTTTATATCAACTTATGTCTTCAAAATAAATAGTTTTTCATTATCATGCATTGCATTTTGACTTCACGATGATGGTATAATTCCTAGAAATTATCCTTTTCAAAATTCACACTAGGAAGTTCATGCCTAGCGCAAGTCATCCTCCTCAAATTTTCATGCTTAAATTGCAACCAATAAACTTATCAAAATATTTCTAAAAAATCAAATTGTCTCAAAACCAAACATCACCATAAGCCTCAAGATTATACTTGAGCACCACAAAAACTTTTCTCTTATTAGCAATACAAACCTTCCTCACAACATGATTTGCTTCATGACCTAGCGAGCACCGATCTCCACCAATGGTCATATAACAACACAACATCCTCCGAGGAACATTGCTAATCTATTTTATTTCATTATTTTCCAAAAACATATGTTCACAACTATTTTTTCAAAAAAATATTTCAAACAACACATTTACCAAAACTCAAGCATATTTTCATTTTAAGCATGATCAAAACACTTCAATTAAAAACATGATTATGAGAAATTTAAACAATTCCAATCACATATAATCAAGTCATATAAAATCACATAAGACAAGAAGGTTAATATATATATATATATATCTAAAATCCATGTACAAAATGGAGATAGAATGGTATGCCACAATCCTCAAAACTTGGCATACTCAGTCAATAAAGATATAATACAAAAATATGTCTACATGAGTCCACCCTAGACTCCTCTCGAGCCTCTAGAGCTCGCCACATCATCCTCTCTACCACAATATGGTGATGGTGGTTGGACATAACTGTCCTCCTACTATTGTCGTCCTAGAAGAAGTCACCCTAGTAGTAGAGCGAGATGAAGATCCTATGCGAATAGGACCCGCAATATCAGAAGGCATAACTTGTCTCTATTTGCTCTGGAGGAACTACTAAGAAGTATAAAGTCTGGTAAAATATGGTATGTTGTATAGACCTCACCAGCTCATCCCCCCTATCGCTCCTCCTAGACTATGTAGTCTGAGAAGGTGTAGGTGCTATAGCCGCATCTCTCTATCCTACTTGAGCCCTAGCCTCTGCTAGCTCTACCTCTAGAGCCCGAATCCTAGATCTCAAGCCCACCTCCTATGCCTCTAAGGTCTCAATCCTAGTCTTCTAAGTGGTAGTCTCCACCCTCAACCTAGTGACCTCTACCTCAAGGTCTCCTATCCCACTGCTCTCCCCTACCTCTAGAATCCTCTTGCCCTTCCCAGGAGAGACAGGTCCCTCCTCCTATTGATGATATCTTTTCTCTACCTACTGGGTATATACTCTCCCATATTACTGAGGTGACTCTCTCCTCTCCTCCTGATGCCTCCTCCCTGGTTGATCCTGTCTTCTCTGAGCCATGTGGCCACCTCTAGTGTGAGGTCCCTCTCGTCTAGGGGGTACCTATGTCCTCTACCATAGTTGACTAACCGGATGCATCGCCTGCTCTATAGCACTTCATGGATGAGTCAATCTGGTTGGATAGACCCCACCATACCACTATAGGTACCTATCTGTCATACCAGCATCATACCCATATACCACCTACACATGTGCATCATCTAGTGTAGGATCCAAAAATGTAGTCATACTCAGTGCACCATGAATGGTGAAGTGATCCTGAGTCACCCAAGGATATGTAATATCTCCCCACTCAGGGAGGTCCTATTGTAGCTCAAACTATCATTGCACCCGATCAAAACTAGTGCAACTCCACCTCTCCCTAGCCCATCCATAGCAATATGGTCCTCTTGATGCGGGATCCAACTCAAAAGCATCCTCATCCCACCCTGGTAGACCCCTCCAAGGTCTCCATATGATATCCTATGGTCGTAGCTCATCTATGAGTCACCTCGCCACATCAAGGCCAACTCGTCCCCTGCACCCTCTCAATAGTGGCCAATAGAAGATCTTGGGCCTATCATCCTCTACCCTGGGTTGACCATCTACAGCTCGAATCAAAGGAAGTCCTACAGGTCATAGGATAGCAATGTGCTCCCAACACCACACCTATAGGAATGAGGTCAAAATCAGCCCCTTTATGCCCTTGTAGACTACCCACTATAGGAATTGATATAGTCTACAAAGAAATAAAGGTCCCCAAGCAAAGCGCACCTCTTGGTCACACATATCACACACCACTTCTACAAAATTCTAGGGTAGATGTTGTCCACTAATATGGCTCACTAGTAAGCCACCCACAATACCACTCAATAAAACTATCAGTCGAGAGATACCCTCTACCTCCCCTAGTCTATCAATCACCACCCCACCCTGCTTCAACAAGAAGCTAGGGTCTCCAGTCAGTCTCCTCAGTCCTGGCCCTGGTTTCCAGACATAGTAATGTGGGCTCCCCTCAGTGGTATTCGAAGAATCCTCTAGACATCCTCTAAAGTGGGAGTCATCTCCCCTATGGGCAGTCTGAAGCAGGACGACTCTGGATACCATCTCTCCACCAGAGTCGTCAATACCCTCATATCTACTAGAATATGTGGCATCTCCGCCACATGCCTCAAACCCACAACCTCTAAGCAGTTTCTCTCACCCTCCGTGAGAGCACCCAAATCTGTCCTGAGTGTAGAATATCTCCACTCTCGGTTCTTTAATTCTACCATCTGTCAATAAAAACAAAGTAATAAAATTTTTGTCAGTAAATCGTATCAAAATAGTCAAAATCATAATAAATTTGCAAACTCAATGTTTTTTTAAAATCATAGCATTTTGCACAAAATCGAAGCATTTTGCACAAAATTGTAACATTTTATGCAAAATCATACTAAATTGTCAATATCATAATAAAAATGTCATAATTTGTCAAAATCATACTAAAACATCAAAATCGTAACAATTTTAGCGATATCGTATCGATACGATATCGACTAATTGTATCGATTTTGGTCGATATCGTACCGTATGATATCACAAAATCGATACGATTTTGTGAAATCATTACGATTTCGCATTTAGGGCTACGCACGATAGTCGTGCCCTAAAAATCCAAATTTAAAATTAAAATTCAACGAAAAACAAGAAAAATCTAAACTAAATAAGTGAGAAATTCATACCCGAAGTGACCCGTCGCCAGCTTGGACCAAATCCACGCGATGTGGAGCATCCGCCATGTTTTTCTCCAGAGCTCTGAAATGGTAAATAGTAAAATGAAAATGAATTAGTTTTATATTTTTCTTTTTACTATTTATTCATTTACCCACAATTTTTTTTGAGTTTTTACCCAGATGTCCAAACTGACATAAAAACTCGAAGGGGGTATCATTAGTAGCATATCTTAAAACAACTTACATAAAAACTTGAAATTATCAATGAAATTTGCAATAAATTTTTGCTTTCTCATAAAGCATGTCATACTTTTCTTTAACGCATTTTCTTTGAAATTGTGCTAAAGAGGGGGCAAAATGTAGCACCCTAAAAAAGACCTCATTATAATTTGCACTAAAGATAAACAACTTGTAAAAATGAGCCTCTAGCTGGTTGCCTCGATTTTTGTGCCCTCCTGGCGAAATCAAACAATCTGGAAAAGATCGATCGTATGATACGATCTTGGATCGTACGATACGATCTTGAATCATGATACGATCCCTAATCGTATGCGTACAATTTTTCTCAAAACTAAAATTCTCAACTTAGCAAGGTGACAAATTTAGTTTTAATAATTTTTATCTCTATCTATGCAACTGTGCGGCGGTTGCGGGATCGGATTCGTCCGATAAAACCCAGATTGGAAGGAGTTGTAACCAAGTTATTTTTAGCCCATTTTGGTTGATTTGATCATCCTATTTAACCAGAAACTCCTCCCCTCTGATTTCCCCTAGCGCAATTTGCATCTTGAATTTTTTTTCACATTCGAATCATAGAATTTCTACATTAGGCCTAGGCACTTTCTGTTCTGTACAGGATTGGAAGGATACGATCAACAATCAGATGATACAATTTTGCATCGAAAGTGTATGATATTTCTCAGACCATACAATCTTGCTCTGATATCACTTGGGGGTAATCCCAAGTTTTGGTTTGCATGTTTCAACTCTGTTTTGTGTAGATCTGTCATTCTAGCTATCATTTTCAGCATTTAGAATCTAGAATTCAAGCATTTACATTCGAGAGTTCACCGATTTTGCATCTAATTGCATATTGCATATATTTTTAGGTATTTATCTATTATTTACATTTAAATACAACATTCAATAGCTGACATTAAACCTCATTCATGCTTAAAAGAATAATAGAATCTCTTGTTTTTCTCTTTTTCTTTACTCTACCCATGAAATTGCAGATTTTAGTCAAGATCGACTGATCGATCTCTGATCGGACGGTACGATCTTGAATTGTATTTGTACGATCTTTCTCTGTTTATACGATTTTTCTCTACTGCATACGATCTGGATTGCATTCAAAAATCAAAACCTTCATCGAACTTCTGGAATACAGGTCAAAGTTTTTATTACTTTCTAAGCATTGCATTATCCATCTTAATTCTATTTTCTGTTGTTTTCTGTCTACATGTGAATCAAAATTGCATTTAGGTTAGCATAGTTGCATATTGGCCAAACTAGGTGATTGCGAGAATTTAAAAGGAACACATCAAAATAAACTCCAAAACCTAGGCGTGGAAACTGCCATAAAATGTTTCCTGGTGAACCCTAAACAATTCATCAAAAAATCACCATAAGAAGGTAT
The DNA here is from genome assembly GCA_028583015.1 of Wollemia nobilis. Lineage (NCBI taxonomy): Eukaryota > Viridiplantae > Streptophyta > Pinopsida > Araucariales > Araucariaceae > Wollemia > Wollemia nobilis. The sequence continues at coordinate 270,567 of JAQPPZ010016976.1, read as the reverse complement.
GATCAAATACCTCTCTTTCGAGGTGTAGACCTATCATTCCCACATTCCCCTTTGAGGTGTAAATCCATTAGCTTGAAGGAAAGGAGTGTGTGAATTTTAGACCTACAATGGTATTGGGATTAGGTTCTTCAAACTGACTAATAGAATCGCCCTCCAAGTCCTAATGGAAAACTAGAGGTGTAAACAGATTGGATTTAGTGAAAAGAGATCCAACCTGTTTTGAATTCTAGAATAAGTGGAATTTTATTTGCAACTATGTTAGGATCTTCTTGCCTTTCTTAGTCTGCATTTTTTTTGGAAACCTTGATTCTATGTAGGGATATTTTGGGTGGTGTCTTTCTGAGTTTCCTTCTTAAGAGTTGGGCACTAGGATCTGAGGTACCCCTAGGTTTTATATTCTATGTAGTAGGTTAATTTATTTTCATACTCGATACCTTGGTGATGCTTGTAGCCTCAAGTCATAAGATCAACATAGGTGGGGAGATTTGATTCCAATTTTATGATGATGTAGATGTGTGTGTAAGTCATTTTGGATCTGGCTTTAGTAGCAGGGTCAATGGCCACCAACTCATCGATGGTCTGTGCTATACCTTTGAGTGCATCATTGTAGGAAAATTATGAGGGGAGACCATGAATCTTAAACCATATGGGAGTCAAATTTATGTTTTGGGTTTCAGGGTCAAAATATTCTCCCCATCTACGAAGAAAGGAACTACGATGCTCCAAAAACTAGGGATCTCATGTGAGGATGTAGTGGGAGTCATGGGTATTGTTGATCTTGATCATGAAGAAACTATGAGGGAAAGCAACCAACACCATGTTGCAAAAATTCACCATTTTGAGAGAGCCCATTTGTGAATGGACTCTATATCTGATCTTGCCTCTACAAACTGTTTGGTCAAGGAAATAGATTCTTGGAAGATCGAGGGTTCCATTGATCCACATGAGAAGGACACTTCACTTCTAGAGAAAGAAAAATGTATGATATTTTATAAGTAATAGACCCTAAAATATGCCCTAACCTTATCTGCAAATGAGGACGAGGTCCATAGAGGTGCTTTGGGGTTTTTTCCTAAATAAACCCTAAAAATTTTAGAACCACTACAACCTTCCTCACCATTTGGTGGTTCCTCGAGGCTTCCTTCATCACCGCTAATAATCCTGCCACCTGAAGATCCAAAAAATAGTGATTGACTACCTAAAAGTGCTGATGTACCCACTGATGCTATTGTCCCTCCTGCCACTATCACTCATGTCGCTCCTACCATAATTAAATGTTGATCTCCCAATGTCAAACACTTATTCTCATACCATTATTTAGGATCTTGCTTAAGCCCGTATAATTACTTTCTTAACTTTCACAGAAGAAGAGTAGAACCAAATTTCATAATATCAAGTGTTTTTTCCATGTAAATATCTTCCTACAATACCCCATTGAGAAATGCAATCTTCATGTCTATTTGATGCATCTAATAACAAAAGTAGTAGGCCATGGCTAGAATAAGTGTGATGGAATTCATCAAATACACCAGAGAAAATATATCATTCTAGTCAAATCCTTCCACTTGAGAAAATTATTTAGTTTTTAGGTTAGATCCATGTTTCTCCACCTCTCTCTCATAAGTATACCTGGTGTTGTAGAACCAATTGCACCCCACAATATACTACCTGTTGTGAACCTATTTGCTAAATCTTCCTATCCAACCCTAGGAGTTATATATGTACACACAACTATTATACACGAACAAATTTCAATAACACATATCTCCACTACTTACATAATTCCTTTAATGTAGTAGTGTTAGGAGTTGGTAAAATTAGAGCTATCTACTCTTATCTCCACTACTTACATGGTTCCTTTATATAATATTGTTAGGAGTGATTCAACTTGAGTCGTACTCTTTTTTAATATGGTTCACTCATTACCCCTTTCGTCATTAGAAAGGGTAAGTACTAATCTTTGCTTCCCCAACACAAATCATTTTGTGTGGTAGTGCTTAACACCCTGACTACATTTATCATCTTAGAATTTATAAGTAAATCTAGTCTATGAGTTCATGTAATAATTTCATAAGCCATATCGGATACAACATGGTATTAAAAATATTCCTTACACTCTATTCAAAGGAATTAACTTGGCACACCACAACATGCACAAACTCATCTTCCTAAGAGGTTAATTTGGTGGCTAAACAAAGATAAAAAATTAACTTATGTTCTATTATGTTGTGGGTTATCAGTAGTGCCACTTTGATGAAAAGCCTACTATGAGCAATGGTAAATCATTAAATTGACACCATGCTTCCAATTACCCAATCAAACATTATCTCTACATTTAATAAATCCTTAAGTAACATTCACTGAATACTCAAATCGTTAATAAATCATTGAATCAAAAGTTTGGCCACCATATCATTTATTCAAACAACAACGAGCAAAATCATACATCAATCTCAACCAAAGTTTGGTAGATATCCAATTTACAAACTTGCTAAATTTAAAGTTTCATTTTACCTCTTGTTACAAATGATGTTTGTCTGCTAGCAGCATAAACACACATTTACATCTAGGTCATGCCCACTTAATACTCCATTTTGAAGAAGGAGGTTTCCATATCAGCAAAACAAGTTATAGTGTAAACATATCCATGTTTCTCTATCTTGGTCATATCCAACCCATTGTTATGCATCATCTTCTAGGTGTCTGATTCCCTTCCTTTCATTGCTCCAATCCTTTGAATGACATATTCGTCTAGCGATCCTCCCATGAAACACACCAAGAAATTTCCATGTATGGGGATCAAAGTTGGCTCCCAAATAATGGAAATATGCTCTTCCATTTGAATTCATTTCATCATAGAATGTCAATTTCTAATTGTAAGCATTTCTCTTATAATATGTAAATCCATTTGTAAACATTCTATTGTATAATATGCATTTTCAGTAGCAGCCATTTCATTTCATTATATGTGGTTCTAGTTGTAGTCCTTTCATTCACATAGACAATCAATAGCACACTATATTTAAAACCAACATATAGACTCTCGGCTACTACCAAATTCAATGTCATATATTTACATCCTTCTATTAGTAAACACTCCTATCATTCATTTTTAAATAACCTCATTAATTCCATTACCATGCTACTGAAAAACCAATAAAATCTGCATTGCTCAAGGAAAATAGCACTTTAATATTTTTTCTACAGTATGGAGGAATTATAATAATCTATTAGAAAACATAGAAATCAATCCCGTTTATTTTCCTATGTTTTAATCAAATCATGTCACTAAGTTCATTTCGAGAAAGAACGTCAATATTTTTTTCTATTTAAATAAAAATATAAGATATTCATCAAAAGTAACATTTAAACTTCCATTTATTTAATTTGATGAATTCCAAACAAGAGCCAATCATGATTCATTTTCCTACGACGTTTCTTCCCTTTCCATTCTATATAAATTTCACTAATATTTTTCCTTACCCCTAGTTTACTATGTAAATATAAAGGATTCAACCATAGTCTCCAATTCCCACATCCCATTATTGGATAAAATGAGTAATAATTAGATACGGTATCATAACAAGTCGTCCCACCCGACTTAACCATGGTCTCTTAACCAAAATCTATATCAGTTTCATACTAGGCATAGTCTTACATGTTCAATTACTAATTATGAGCTTATATTTATTGTGATGCATGTAATACTCTAGGTATTACTAGACCTCCTAGTTATTATCTTCAACTCTACCTAAACAAAGGATTATCGTTTCAGTTATGAATCAAAAAAAGTATTTCCTTAAAAAAATAAAGGCTATGGGTAGATTCGTTGAGTCAAAAACATTATCTAATGCAAATTATCTATCACCTTATCTAAAATTCAACCATATACTCTCATCAAGATCATTAAACTATTATTTGATAATAGTGTAAAAATCTCAACATACTCCTTTCTATCTAAATATAGAAATATACCAGTTGACATCTTGAAAATCTAACTTGAAGATAAAATATTTATTCTAGTTCAAAACAAAAACTTCTAAGGTAAAAATTCATTCAACTTACCATACTGAAGTTTTTGTTACCGGTGATTTCATCAGGTTGTAGATCTCTATGTTTTGTTGATGCCTAGATTCAATCTCCTTCTATCCACCTCCTTGTCCTTTTTTTTTCTCTTTTACCTCACTTTGACTTCCCTAATCTCGATGACATCCCACTAACCAAAAATTTTAATCGGTTAATGGTTATGCAATTACTTCTAGGATGCACTAAGTATCTCCACTCTCATAAAATGACAAGCAACATCCAATTATGTCATAACAACTCCAATAAATAATACTACTTTCCAAACACCTATATTTTCCTATAATGTAAAGAGCTTCTAAATATCTACCAATAAAGAACACACTGGTAGAGGTACCAAACAATTCATTTCATTCTTTCTCATTATCATATTCTTTTTATCCACTAAACTATCATTGCCATAGCATCAATGGATACCTCACAAGCTATTTTCTTGAAGCATAACACAAGGAAATCAAGCACACATTGACAAAACATCACATATATGCAACTATATATTTGTTGATTCTTTTCATTATGCAAAATTATGATATACGTCTTCCTAAAATGTATTTATTCATGTTTCCCTTCTCATAATTTGACGAAATATCCATCACATCATTTCCCCTAGCATCTTATTCTCAGTGGTTGGTTGTTTCTTCCACCTACAAGAAAATTGTTACTGCACAAGTACAAGTTCTATTAGTAGCATCATATTATTTTATGAGATACATGTGTTCTTCCATAAATTAAACATAATTTAATCAATCATTCATTTCAAATTAAAATATGCTTCACATTTTTCACAAGATATATGTTTTGCATACTAAGTTCTAGATAGTCAATCATCTAATTACACACAATCTTAGCAAAGCATGAATCCATCTAAAATAAATATTCTACCAAGAGTGGTCCATGACATCATCCCAACTTAGGCTTAACACAATCCTTTGTGTTTAAAACATTATAAACATAAAATATTTTTTATACAACATTTTCAAACAAGATTAGAAAATATTTTTGCATATTCGCTACTTTTTCCCAAGTAGCATTCCTTTCAGTGTATCAGTCCCACTAAACTTTTCACTCCTCCAAAGTTTCTTTCCTCGTTGATTTATATTAGAACTCAAGGATTCTTACTGGTTGAATATCTATAGCCTCTAGGTTCACCATATGTAAATTAGAAAAGTCCCTCACATGCTCAGGGTTAGCAACATATTTTTAAGCAAAGAGATATGAAAGGTATTGTGAATCTTGGAAAAATTGGGTGGTAAGACAAGTCGATATACTATAGGACTAATATTCTCTATGATTTCAAAGGGTTTGAAAAAGTGAGGATCTAGCTTTATGGATTTGATCGCACTATTTCTTGGCTTTACCCTCAAAAATACTTTGTCACCCATAATAACCTCTTTTGCTGATACTATAGGACTAATATTCTCTATGATTTCAAAGGTTCTGACAAAGTGAGGATCTAGCTTTATGGATTTGATCGCACTATTTCTTGCCTTTACCCTCAAAAACACTTTGTCACCCACAATAACCTCTTTTGCTAATATCTTAAGATCAACATAGCTTTTTTGATGGTTTACAACTTCCTCCAACTTTTCTCTGATCACTATCAATTGTTGCTTTATTTCATTGATCATGTTTGGTCCAAGAACAATTCAGTCTTCTAGATTATCCTATGACAAGGTGTTCTACACTTTCTACCATACAAAACTTCAAACGGAGTCATACCTAATATTGAATGGTGTTCATTATTGTAGGTGGACTCTACCTAATGCAAATAATCCTTCCAATGAGTTTTTTGATCCTTGCAGTACATGTGAAGCATATCCTCAAGTATCTGGTTCACTCACTCAATTTCCCATCAATTTTTGAATGGTAGGCAAAACTGATGTTCAATATTGTACCAATAGTACAACGCAAATATTACCAAAATTCAAAAGTAAACTTTGGGTCCCTATTCGAAATGATTACCTCCTAAAAACCATGAAGCCAAAATATTTCTTTAGCAAATCTATTAGCCACAACCATGACATCATCCTTGGTGTTCCCAGGTATAAAGTATGCAAACTTTCTCAGTTTATCAACCGCTACTAGGATTGCATCATGTTGAAACCTATTCTTAGGCAACCCTACAATGAAATTTTTTAAAAATTACCTATAATTTTTGCATGGGCACATCATACGGGTACAAAAAACTAGTAGGGTGTCTATGTTCTACTTTTACCTTTTGGCACTCAAGGCATTGAGTGATAAATTTAGTTATGTCTCTCTTCATTCCTGGTCAAAAAATGTATTTTTCATATTCTCCCTCATCTTTGCTCCTCATAGATTAGCTAAATATTGAGATGTGTTTGCTTCATTCATTATCATCTTTCTTAAATTTCCAATATCAAGAATTACTACCCTATTCTTAAAGCATAAGAAACCATCCTTGATGCCAAATTCCTTGTTTTAATCATGTTCCATTTCCATCCTTTCCCAAATTTTGTTGTAGTGTGCATCCTGATTTTCCATTTTATTTACTTGTTCCATCAAGTGGACATGGATGCAAAATAAAACTACTATGTGTATCCTCCTACTCAACACATCAACTACTTTATTCTCTTCCCTTTGAATATACTTGATGTCAAAATCATATTCTGCGAGGAATTCCATCCACCTTCTTTGCCTAGAATTGAGTAAATGTTGAGTAAATATATATTGTAGGCTTTGTTGGTCTATACTTAGCTCAAAGGGTCTCCCAACCAGATAGTGTTGCCAAATATTGACAAAAAAAATTACAACTACCAACTCTAAGTCATGGGTTGCATAATTAACTTCATATTTTTTCAGTTTTCTAGATCCATAGGTGACCACTTCTTCTTCCTGTGAGAGCACTCTTCCAAAGCCTTTTATACATGCACCAGTATAAACAAAGAGAATTCTTTAAATATTAGGTACTTTTAGTATGGGAGGTGTGGTAAGATTTTTCTTTAGCAAACCAAAGAAAGGCATAGTATGGGAGCACTCTTCCTAACACTCATCTATCCAGTTGAATTATTTTTCTTTTCTCTAAATGTTGGTTATTGGCGAGGTGATAAAGGCATAGTCCTTTACATCTCACCTATAATAAGTAGTTAAGCCCACAAAACTTTTAACTTGTATCACATTTATTGGTTGTGGTCAATTCAAAATAGATTCTATTTTCTTAGTATCTACTACGATCCCTTAAGACAAAATAATGTGTCCTACGTATTGTACTATAGACACATAAAATTCACACTTGGATAGGTTTCCATATAGATTTTTTTTCTTAATATCTCTAGCACCATCTAGATATGCTCGTCATGCTCTAACTTGTTCTCAGAATATATCAATATATCATCCAAAAATACCAGTATTAATCTATCCAAGTACTTCCTCAAGATACTATTCATCAAATTCATAAATTCTACTAGAGGATTTGTTAAACCAAAAGGTAATACAACAAAATCATAATATCCATAACAAGTTTTAAAGGTTATCTTATGTGTATCCTCCTCATGGATCCTCAATTGGTGGTATCTTGAATTCAATTCAATCCTCATAAATATGGTGGCATATTTGAGTTGATTGAAGAGATATTCAATTCTAGGTAGAGGATATATGTTCTTGATGGTTGCCTTGTTTAACATTCTATAATCTATGCATAATATCAAAGAACCATTGTTCTTCTTTATGAATAGAACTGGTGCATCCCAAGGTGATACACTTGGTTGGATAAAACCTTTCTCTAGTAACCCTTGCAACTGCACCTTCAACTCTTACATTTATATGGGGTTCATTTTGTAAGGATATCTATGTATGGATTCTGTTCCAGGTTGAATCTCAATAGTAAATTCAAATTTCCATTTAGGGGGTAATCCAAGTAAATATTCTGGAAAAACATCCCTGAATTCCTAAAGCACTGGGTGTTTTTCAAACACCTCTTTCTTCTTCTCTTTATCAATTTTGTTTATCTTAACTACATAGACCATTCCCTTTTTATTTAAGGCCTTATTAAGTTGCATTGCCTACAATATTTGATGTTGAAAAGCCCCCTACAGGATATACATCCTACACACAACACCCCTATCATCTGTGTACTCAATCCATTTATATTGAAAGTTGAGTATTGCTTATATGCTTGTAGTCAATCCATTTCTAGTATTAGGTCAAAAGTATGCAAAGTTGCTACATAAAAACATCCTACTATTATTCCACAAGGTAAGGTGATTTCTACCATAAGGTAGCATTGATTAATGGATTAGGTTTATCTAGAACTATATAGACCTTCCACCCCTAAGCCAAGATTCTTGGTCTTTCTAAAATATCTTTAGTTGAACTAGTGGAAATAAAACTATTTGTAGCACCACTATCAATCAAGATTTTAACATTTATACCAAAAATTTTACCTTTCATTACTAGTGGATCAAGATTTTGGTTTCCTATAGCTTCATAAATCTTGTGTGTGGTTTCTTTAGGTGCAATTTATTTGTACATTGGTTTCTTTCCTTTGTAATTCATTTTTGTTCTTCATGGATAATGAGAAGCATAATGCGGTCCTATACAAAGATAACATCCTTATTTTGGTCCTATATGTTCTTTTAACTTCTATCCTTGTTCTACTTTCTCTATAGATTGAAAATTAGCTTTCCCTTTTAACTGTCTATTGTTACCCTTGTTGTTTCATTTCTTCCTGTGGAACCTTTTCATAAATTTTACTTTCTTCCTATCATTTCCTCTGTCTTGTTGAGAGAAGTTATTGCTTGTCTGCTTCTTTTCCCACTTTATAAAGCCTACACTATTTCTCTTCCTTAGTGCCTATTTACCCTCTTCATCTAATATTTCATAATCAAAGTAAGGTTTGAGATATGTTTCAGCTTTTCTAGCTAAATAATAGGCCTTATACAAAGGCCTAGGTCCCCTCATATCCACTCCCTATCCTATTCTAGGATATTCTCCTAGAATAAACTTATAGATCTTTATTTTCTTGTTATAGACAAGCACATACTTCATTAGTTTAACAGATCTTTGATAATACTTTTCCACTATCCTAGTTCCTTGGTGAAGTCTAGTGAATTCATCATTTTTTTTGGAATAAAAGTGTTCCATGAGGAATCTATCTTTGAAGGCTTTTAAAAAATCTACCCATTTTACGTCAACTATTATCTCAAGACCCAGACCATCAATATACGCTTCCCACCAAGCTAAACCATCACCCTATAGATACAAGGTGACATAGGATGTTTGAGTACCTAAGGAGAATTTATTCATATTGCAATATGTTTTAATTTCTTTCAACCAAGAATTAGTCTTGTCTCTGTATTCCTCTCCATTAAATTTGGAATATTTCAAATGTTTCATTTACTTGCCCAATTTAGCCTCTAATCATACCTCAGCCTGTTCTACCTTTGTAAGAGGTTTATTTAATGGTCCTAACCCAGAGTTCTAAACCTGAGTCTCTCTATTCAACACTATGGCTAGCAATTATTTCTATGTTTCTACCTATTCCTAAAGTAGACCCACTGTTTTAGTAAGACTCTCATTCCTAGGATTTTCACTTTCCTCGCTAGGGTTCCCTGAAACTACTTTTGGATTCTTATCCTTCATATTATTTTGTCATGTCTACCTTTTCTATGGGATAACACTTCCTCTTCTTCTCTTTGGTGGTATTGTCCCTACCCACACACAAAAGAGGTAGTAAGAATTCATTAGTAATTAGTTCTTTGAAATTGATCCTCTCACTATCAACTATTTACCTAATCATATCAAGTAAATCAGTATATTTAATTCTAATATTTATTCTATTGGTAGGGTTCAATTCCTTCGTGAGTATGTTTTCTATTACATAACAAAACTAATTTCTATGTAGTGAGCCTATCCCACTACAAACCATGCTTTGATACCAAATGTCATGAACCTATTTGTTAAATCTTCCTATACAACCCCAGGAGTTATATATATATTTATAACTCCTATACATGAACATATTTCAAGAACCCCTATCTCCACTACTTACATAATTTATTTAATGTAGTAGTGTTAGAATATTATAAAATTCCATATATCTACTCATATCTCCACTACTTACATGGTTTCTTTATGTAATAGTGTTAGGAGTGATTCAACTTGAGTCATACTATTTTTTAATATGGATTAATCATTCCCATTTACATCATTTGAAAGGCAAAAGAAATAATTTAGTGTCGTATTTCTTAGCACCTTGACCACACATCTCATCTTAGAACTTATTGGTAAATCTAGTCTAAGAGTTCATGTAATTATTTCATAAGCAATACCAGATACAACATAGTATTAAAAATATTCCTTACACTCTATTCAAAGGAATTAACTTGGTGCATGACAACAAGAATAACCTCTTCTTCCTAAGAGGTTAACTTGGTAGCTTAATAGAGATAAAATTTTGACTTAAGTTCTATTACATTGTGGCTTATCAATAGTGCCTCTTCAACGAAAAGCCTACTATGAGCAATGGTAAATCATTAAGTTGACACCATGCTTCCAACTACCCAATAAAACATTATCTCTACATTTAATCAGTGCTTATGTAACATTCATTGAATACTTAAATCATTAAAAAATAAAAATGTTGGTCACCATATCATTTATTCGTACAATGACAAGAAAAATCCTATATCAATCTCAACCAAAGTTCGATAGATCTCCAATTTACAAACTTGTTGAATTAAAAGTTTTATTTTACCTCTTGTTAAAAATTATGCCCATATGCTAGTAGCATAAATACACATTTACATCTGGGTCATGACCACTTAATACTCCATTTCAAAGAAAAATGTTTCAAGATAAGCAAAACAAGTTACAGTGCAAACATATCCAAGTTTCTCTATCTTGGTCATATCCAGTCCATTGTTATGCATCATATTTCAGGTATATGTTTCCTTTCCTTTCATCACTCCAATACTTTGAGTGACATTTTTGGTAATGATCCTCTCTTGGAACACACCAAGAACAGGATTTCCATGCACAAGGATCGGAGTTGGATCCCAAATAATGGAAATATACTCTTCTTGTAGACACCAAAATCTAGCCACTTGCCATCCATTCATAACTTCTCGCAATATTTATCCATTATATATATATATATATTTGTTTTATATATATAAATAATAATATTTTATATATTAGATTTTTATATATTTAATAAATATATGTATATATGTATAAATTGATCCTAGCCATCCATTATGATTTAATATTATCCATTCATCTGCCTTAATCCATGCCACCTACCTAGATTTAATCTCCACCCTCCATCATGCTTTAATCCTAACCACACGAATTATGTCATTGAAGCCCTAACATGCCCTAGGGAATATTATAAATAGGAGTCATTTTTGATGACTCAACCCCTAACAAGTCTTTGGCCTAAGTTTTCAAGCATCCTTGTCACTTACCTTCACATAATTTACATCTATCATTGCCCATATCATGAATAAAATCTTCTCTACAGCTTTTGCTTCACACCTTGATCGCCCTCCAAAGTCTCACAAGTGCCTTTGGGTTCTTCAGATCATCGTTGAACACCCTTAGAATCTATAGAGTGCCCACCCATGCTCATTGAGTGCCTCTAGGTGCATCCCATCATCATCGAACACTTGTGGGTGCTTCTCATCCCTTATTTGTAGCCCTACAGTCCTTTAATGTCATTAGGGTGCATCTATGCCACCATATTCTATAAAAATAGTGAATACATAATAAGTTAGTGAAGATAAGGTAAAAGTTCATCTACATTTATTTCATTCATGTATTATTTTTCTCAATATTCTTCTACAACATCTAGGTTTAGGAATATTATTTTTAGAGGGTCTCACATAGTGGATATCTCACAGGTATTACTAACTATTTGTATGTTGTCTATTTTTTGTAAATACATGAATCATATCATTGGAAGTTGTTGAAGCTCTAGTGGATCCACTCACTTTGTTGGGATCAAATATGAAGAAGAAGACACCATTATTTATTGACCTAGGATTTTGGAGAACCCTAGATTAGTAAAAGTTATAACATATGTATCAATATCATATTATGTTATAGCATTGGATATTTAAGGCTCCCCCCTTTATATAAATAAAATATTATCTTTCGTGCAACATATTGTGTATTGATATTATTTATCTATATTTGGTGTTTAATTTTTACATCCACAAATGGAAATCACGGTGAGACCAATGAAGGGTTCTACATTTTAAATTATCTTGTTACTAACTTGTGGTTTTCTATTTTCCCGTTGCAAGATTTCAAAAAAATTGATCGAACGAATTTTGTAGAATCATGATTTCTAAAAAATTACAAGATTTGGAAAAAAGGTGCATAGACACCCTGCAATGCTCGTGGGACATTCAGGAAACACCCAAGGGCATTTTAGAGATGTAGAGGGGCATTTCCGATATGAAGGAAAATACATAGGCTTATATGTAAGTCTACCTAAAAATCCTAACCCCTATATTTTACATATTTTTATGTTTTTACAGATTTAGTGTTAAAAATAGAATCATTAAATTTTTGTTAAAAAAAACATTTTTAATCTACATTTTAGGCATTATAATATTTTTTACATCCATATAAATTCACACATTTCACATTTCCAATTAAAATTTTATTGTTTTCTGGTGTGTTGCACTTAAAATCCTACATTCTATTTTCATATGAATTGTTCATTGCATAAAATAGTTTGCTCTATAGGGTTAGGAATCTCTCTTTTTACTAGTATAAGTAGGAACAATACCAGGATATAAAAATTATTCCCGCATTTGGTGATTCAATGTGGAAGAGTAGATGAATCCTCCTCTATTTAGAGAGCAGTCTTAAGCAGTGTACTCTACTTGTTTTGAATAAATTGATATCTTTTTTGTTGGCTTCTGATTTAGACTTGGAAAATTAGTTATTTTTGACAATTTATGTACATAAAAAACTTGAAATTTTAAAAGGAACCACACATAACACGTATCACATTAAATAGTAATGTGTTGGATTTCATCACAAACAATTGCTTGATATCTAGTTATTGGGGTATTAACCTCCATCCACCAATATCTGCCCTTAGACTCCTTAGGACATCCATGAACAAACTTGTTGGACTTCATCACCAGTAAGAATATCATTTCTCATCCAATCCATAGTTTTTACCATTTTAATTCAGATTAGTCCATCATAACATACAAAACAAAAACACAACAAAAAACATTAAAACAAGATTAAAAAAAAGAGGTAAGACACATTTGTTTTATAAATATAGGATTAGATAACCTGTTTGATTTTGTGAGTTTTTCATTTTGTATTTTATTTGCAAACACATTTTATATTTTGTTCATTATTTTATGGTATTAACAAGAAATCAAGATAAAATAATGAATCACATATCCACAAATCAAACCACTTTAGCAATGGAGTGTTCATCATCACCTTCCACCACCACTTCCTTGATCAATACCCTAGTGTGATACAGTCAAGTCATTCAAATTTATCTACGGGTCCCTGACACACTGTGTCACCCACATAGTTATTTCACATGGTCGTTCCATAAATAGAATAATCTTCACCTACTATTGACCACCACATCACCCATATAGACATGGCACAAGTGGAACCTCTTTTAAAATACACTAACTATGTCATAGAACCAATTAATAGTTCACCTAGGCATGATCCTTCTTTCTAGTAGGAACTTATCTCCTCCTAGCATTCAAGAATTACCCAGGTGTGTAATAAACCTATTTTTATGTATCTACTACACGTTCCCAATATTTTTCCATACCACAATCATCATGTACAACCATCCCATCCTCATACACCTCAGTCTATGGTAACCCATTATATGAAGCACATGTTAATGCTGCTTCACAAGTGCTCGTGTCCCTGCCATCTACTATATCCCATAAAGTTGTAATTTCCATTGTAACTTACACCCCACCTACCTCATAAATCCCATTCAAATCCACTCCATAAACCTCTGATAAGGAAATACATGAAGCATGGGAACACCTTAACAAATTGCTTAAGAAGTGATAGAACACTCAATAGCAAGTTCAGGTGATCAACCCTAAGCCTCAACCTATTTCCACTAAGCCCATATTTGTCATTCAAATTCCATCTTGGGTACCACAATATTCTATGGTTTCCTTTCCCACATGACCACCAACCCATACTCATTTTAATCCCATCAGCCAACACATCCAAAGACCTCATACATTATCTCCATATCTTCATTTGTAAGAATTCCTTCATCAACCCCATTATCATTAACATATCCACTCCACCAAGTCATCATCACCTCATTACACCTCAACATATTTCCACCTTGCCATCACAAAATCATCAATTGATTAAGGGTTTCCACATTCCTGGGGAGGACCCTAGAATCGAGGCTATGTAGCAATAGATTGATAATTTGATGCAAAATACTCCTAGCATGATAAAACAAAAGCCTACCTTACATCAACTAATTAATCAACCAATTCATCCTTTGGCACCATCACCACCATATCCGAAAAACTTCATAGTACTAAATTTTGATAAATTTAAAGGGAATGAGGATCCTAAAGAGCACGTGAGCGCTTTTATTCATTCCTACTTTAGAATTCAAAGTAATGATGCTCTAATGCTTAGAACTGTTGGTCATCAAATCCGCACAGGAAAGGACTTTCAGTGGGTTTGCACGCCCTGGACCTGTGACCAACATTGAAAGGCCGAGAGGAAGAGATGCCCCTTGTGCCAATATCCGAAGAAATGTTGGCTCCTATACTAATCTACTTTTTGGGTTTTGAGACAAGAGTGCAAGAAAGAAATAAAAGGAGTTTGGGTTAGGAAAAGAAATAAAAGGGTAAGGGTTAGAGAAAGAAATAAAAAGGAGTAAGGGTTAGAAGATGATGATTTAAGGTGGGAGAGAACAGGAAGCATGATTACTCACTAACAACTTGAATAGTAGCAGGAAATACCAAGAATGGAATGAAAGAAATGCAGTGTCGACCTTCCTATGTATCCTCTGGATAGGTTTGCAAGGTTCTCTCTCTCGCTGAAATTCAAGGTTCAGAGTAACAACGATTAAGAAGAGGGAATAACAGAAACCTCGATCCACCAAGCAGCATAAAAGAAAGCAACAGGGACGTTTTTCCTCTCCTATGTATCCTTCAGGGCAAATTTTAGGGGTTCGGTCCCCGATCGTACACCGGATTTAGGATTCAGAGTCTCAATGTGCGAACGAGAAAAGACAAAAGAATTAAGCATAGAAGGCAGCATAAAAGAGAGAAATGGAGCACAAAATATCTTTAGTATTAAACGCAGGACATCAAGTTACAACAGCTTTCTAGTAGAAAGTTCCCCCCCGTTTTACATTGCAAAGCCTGGGTTTTTATAGAGGACCCGGCCCTCTGAATCATTATTACAGAACGATAGAGTACGCCCTCAGGCCCTAAGAAATCGGCTCCTCGCTGCTGCTGCGGATGATTTTTCAAATCGGTTATTGAAACTAGTAATGGTGACCAATTCAACTGGGGAAAGATGCATTAAATGAGCCACCTGGGTGTCCTTGAATTGCAGGTGCAGTGCTCGAGTGGCAGCCATGCTTGTTGGGCTCTCCTTCTTAGACTGATACTTCGCATCCAATTGCCAAAAATGAGTAGCGGGCTTCTCGAGCAAGAAAATATGCATTTATGAGGCCCTCTGACTGCATCGGAAAAATACCCAACTTGGGAAGCGTTCCTGGGAAGCACTTAACTGATTTTCACTTTGCAAAATTACTTCGAGGGCATGGAGTGCCGAAGCCAATCTCTTTCTATCCTTCGCTGCTTCATTGGCAAAACTGCTTCGGCGATGGGTCGGGACAAACGCTTCGGGCCGATCTTCTTTTGAAATGGTGGTTCGGGGGAGTTTTGGCCGAAGCACTTTCTTGACTTATGCTGCTTTGGGAGAAATCTGGCCGAAGTGGATTTTAGAAATACTTTGGGCCCGAAGTATTTTCTTTGCCTTAGCCGATTCGGGCTATATTTTCTTCTTTGGCGAAGTTACTTGGATGTCGCTTCGCAAAATTTTCACCCGAAGTAGCTGTTGGGAATGCTTTGGGTGCGAAGCATTTATTTTTCTTTCTCGTAAAACTTCTCGCTCAAAGTGATTATTTGAAGCGCTTCGGGCCCGAAACTCTTTTCTTTTCATTTTGTCCACCAGGGGGTGATAGGGAAATCAAAATTGCTATAACTTATAAACAAAGAAAAAACTTTCAACCAAACAACTATCATACAAAGTTTTAATTTTTTTTCCCCTTGGTGGAATGTGACAATATTGTCAACATTCTTGGTGGCTCGCGGGGCAATGAGCTCGTCTCGGTGATAGAACCCTCATATTTCATCCATTGGGCCAGAGTTACCTCTAGACTCTTCTCCTTGTTCCTTTTCTGGGGATGCTTCGATAGCTTGTCCTTCCTCTTCCCTCTCCTCTTCTTCCACTACTGCTTCTTCTCCTATCACCATTGCTTCTGCTACATCTTCAGCCATTGGCAATGGGGCCAGGCGAACGTGGATATTCTTCAAGGTTCGTCGAACCTGAGACCAGACACTTTTTGTGAATAGCTCTTGATTCTCCAAGGGCCTGACCAAAGCATAGAACCTATCGATCTGCCCAATTTTTGCATGCTGGGACCTAGTATGCAGATCATTCACAGAAGCGACGATTCTATAGTATTTTAGTATGTAATCAGTAACCTGCTTCTCTGTTATAGGTTCGGCCCACTCGTCTATCTCTGAGACGACGTCTTCAAACTGCTGCCACTTTGGCATGATTTCTTCCTTGGCTAAGGGCTTTCCATCATCATCCGTGAAACTCGAGAAGCCTAAGGAGAAGAGGTCCTCGAAGTAGCCCATTGATGTGCACCTCTCACTTTTGAATTCGTCCAGTAGGATTTTTGCCTTTTGAGCTTTCTTGGCTATAGAGAAAAAGGCACGAACTATGGTCTGAGCTGCTGACCAATCCCTTGCCGTCCGACTCATCGCTGCGAGCTTCAAATCTTGATACCTTGTGCCTTGGATCTTGAGGGCCAGCTTGAGTCGGGCTCTGGCATTCTGAATGACTTCCTTGATGATTGGCCCTCCTTCGACGGTGGCAACCTGGGCTTCTATGGTGTAGACTAAAATTGAAAGAGCACTGGCAGCCCGAGACCTGAAACTCTTAAGCAGATGTGAACGAATCTCTTTGATTTTGCTCCTATCAAATAGCCCTAGGCTTTCCTTCTCGTGTAGCTAGATCTGAGCCTGCAAGATTCTACTTTCAAGCTCCTTGGCCCTCAACTCATTTTTGGCCTGCCTTTGTCACTGATTCTCAGCTGTGCACTCCAGTTGTGCTATCTGTAGCTTTAGGGCATGTGCCTCTTTTCACATTAGCTTGCACTGCTCTTCGGCCTCTACCAATTTGGAGTGAGTCCTTGCTAGCTCCTCCTCTAGCTTGATGTTAGCACTCTCGGCTTCAAACCTGTGCTTGTTGGCAATGTTGGCATGCACCTTGAAGGTCTCGATTCCAATGTGCATAGAGGCAGATTCTTTGTCCACGTTCAGATGCTCCAGGTCCTTTTCTTTATCTTGATATTCATAGTCCGCTAGAGTCATTTCATCCAGGGGCTTCTGGAATTTGGGTATCTTCTTTACTTTATGCACCTTTCCCACCTCGAAATCAAAGATGGCACATTTCTCAAATTGAGCGAGCGAGTGCCCTCTCTTATTTCTTGCCTCTTTCAACATTCTCTCTATGTTCTGTCAGGCTTGGAGGAGTTTTTTGGCCAAGGGGGACTCCCGTATTGAGGATAGCTCAGAGTCGAATGCAGATGGGTCTACAACCGAGGGGTTGAAAAAATATAGGGAGTTGAAAGGGATAGCTTCACCCGAAGGTTTGGCAATAGGGGTGATGGGGGATTTGGCGAGTGGGAGCACGTTATGTAAAATAGAGGAATGAGCCTCAGGGTTCGGCACTGGACTATTAGCTTCACCCTGGTCGATGATTGGAGGATTTGCAATGTGGCTAGGCAAAGTAACATGGATGGGTTTGTCCTAGACAAAATACTCGGGGGGAGTAGTTAGGGAGACGACGTGAGAAGGTGACTAATTTTGTGGAGGCAGGGGGGACAGGTGAGAGCTTTCGGCCAGGACCGGGGTAGACTTACGAGCAACCAGAGCGTAAGGCAAAGAAAACGTACCTACGTGCCCTCTTGGCAGTGTGGCCATGGTGACCTCTTGGGTGATTGGTCTTTGTTCCTCCTGGGCCTCGGTACCCTCGGCTTCAATGACTTCCACGAGTTCCTCCATGTCAATGACATCTATGTTTGGGATCATTTTGGCACTTGGTGGAGTTTCTTCATTGTTTACTTCAACCGAGCCCGATACTGATCTTTCAGTAGGAGCGCTCGGAGTGCCTGCATGCGGTCACTTTGGGAAGTTCGAGGGTTCCTGTGTAGGTTACCACTCCTTTCTTTTCCTCCTCTTGAGGGGTTGCTCTGATTCCTCTATCGTTGTCTCCAGATCTCCGGATGGGCTCTATAGTAAATATTTTGGCGTGGCCCTGACTGTTCTTTCCTTGGGGACATTATCAGTCTTCCTGGGGCCTTCATCTGAACTTGGAGTGGTCGATGGAATGAAATCGATGAAGGACAAGGGTTTCCAAGACCCAATATTGGTTTGATACACAATTGTGAATTCCCTGTCCATTGTTAGAAGCCCGTAAGAATTCATCTTTCGGTGATGGACTCTCATAATCCACCATTCTCTTAACTGCTCCTCATCCCTATCCTTCAACTCCTCTTTTAAATCATCCTTTGTTTTTCTCTAGAAAGTGGAGTTGGGAGTTGGGAATGGGTACTGGTCTGGGTTGAATTTGACCTCCATAGGATAGAAGTCATGCCAAGGAGGCAATGTCATCATCTCCTCTAAGTGCCACTCCAAGTCCATACCATTGGGGTTATTTCTTTGCTCTAGAACTTCAAGGCGAGGACAGACATGGAATTTTTTGCTTTTCAAATGATCTCTCATCACCCCCAATAGGTCGTAGAGCCACCTCTGTGGTATTTAGAGCAGACCAAAATTAGTGAGTTTCTCCTCCAGGTATATGTTCTACTTCAAGGCAAAAACTTTGATTACTCCCATATTGAAAGGGAAATCGCAGGTGTGTGCCCACTTTTGCCCGTGACCATAAGTTTCGTCAGTCACTTCACTTTTCCGAGCAACTTCCAGGGAAAATTGGTATTCTGAAGGGAAAAAATGCAGCAAGAACGGCTTCCTTGTGAAGCCAAAAATGCGAATCACAAGCCCTTGCGTCAATTGAAACACATCCCCTTTTCTCTCTAGTAACACTTTATTTCTAAGGCCGAGAGGCACCCAAGGGCTAGACCCTATCAGAATGTACATCGCAGGTCCCAATAACTATTGATTGAAAGGGTAATAGGACTTCGACCTCAGCAAGAGTCGGGTCCATTGATATATAGGCAAAGGGATTCCATCCTTGTCAACTGGTGAAGCATCACAATGGGGAAGGGCTTTATGTAAATGAAAGAAGAAGAGACAAATCAAGAAGGAATAGGGTTGGAAGTACAACTCCTTTCTAGCATCCTTCATGGATGACAATCGCATATGCAAATTTTGAGCCACCCATTCTACCCAATCGAAGAAAACTGGGTTGGTGTTCGGCCGCGAAGCGTCAGGAGCATAGAACTCTCCTTTAGAAATGCATTCGGCTAGCGACACCTGTCATGGGCATACCGAAGTATCGCTTGACAAGACCCCTACCCATGAAATGATAGATAATATGTCTGTGTTATTAAAGGCCTCCAGGGGTAGGGGCATCTGGGTTCGCTTACCGGAAGGAAGTCTACTTTTGAGGCTTTCATGCAAAAAACTCAGAATGAAGGGATTAGTGATGAACTTATCCATTTGTTCACTCAGGATGACATTGCAAATGGTATAGCCTTTTGGTGGCCTTTGTTGTGGTGTGAATGCCACCTGCACATCCTCCTTTAGAATGGAAAACAATTTTTTACCCGAGGCATCCAACACCTGCCTGGTTTGCGGTTGATAGTTCTGAGCAATGGCGTATATGAGCTCGGGGTAGTGATGTGTAGGAAGGACCAGATACCAGTATATGTGGGAATAATACACCACAGCCCTCTTGTTCTCTTCTAAGAGCCTTATTTTCATGAAATTGATAGTATACCGAAGCTTGACCACAGTTTTTGAGAGCTTTGGGTCTCTGATTTTTGCCCACTTATCGACAGGTGGTTCTATACTGGGCTCGTCATCGGACTCTTCCCTTCCTTCCATCACATGTTTTCTTGTGCATGGGGAAGGATTGACCCTTATGGGTGTCTGTTTCTTTTCTTCTGTGGATCTCACCTTCTTTGGAGACATCGCTTCTAGTTCCTTTCCCTTTCGTGTGGGGTTCCTCCGTCGTTCACTTCCCATTGTGAACGATTGTAGTGGAATAACTTGTAGCGTAGAAGAGTTCAGCATTGCAAAACAAAGGACTGGGTAATCATGACAAACAATAGAGTCCTTGATGCAGAAGCTCTTCGAGGTGGCAGAATGCAGACTCAACCCTCACACTTGCAAATGGTTTGTTCTTAATGGGCATTTGCATTTTATAGCTTCGAAAGGCAACCTCCGGCATTTATGGCAACCACCGTAATTACTTCGCTAGCCTGGCCCGAAAGTGTCACTGTGACATTTTATTGGTTATATGATAGTGTCGTACGTAGGGAAATTTTATTTTGTCATGATTCCTAGGCTTGGCCTTCCATGAATCCCACCTCCATACCAGGTCTTTTGCTTTGAATGTGTGATCGGATGATTTCCTTTTGAACCATTCTTGGGTGACCTCAGCATGTCATGCGAAGTTCTGGTAGGCCTTTTGACGTTCCTCTTCTATTTGTAGTAGCTGGACTAGGTGTTCTTCCATCGGGTTAGCTTCATATTCTTGTAGTAGCTACAATGCAGGGATCTTGATGTGAGTGGGTAGGATGGCCTCCTTGCCATAGACCAGAGCATACGACAAAGTCTTGATTGACATTTTGACAAAAACCCGATCGGCCCACAAGGCCCGATCCAGAAGGAGGTGCCAAGTTCTTTTGTTTTGATCGATCAGCTTTCTCAGTATCCTCAACAGGGTTTTGTTGGTGGATTCTGCCAATCCATTGCCTTGGGGGTAATAATTGGAAGACACCTTGTGATATATCCCATACTTGTATAGGAACTCATTGATTTTTGCACCTGTGAAACCAGGACTATTATCTATAATAATTTCTTCGAGGATGCTGAAGCGGGTAATCAATATTTCCAAGAAGGTGACGATGGTATCTTGATCGACATGTTTTGTGGGAACTACCTTGGCCCACCTGGTGAAGTAATCAGTCACAGTCAGAATGAATTTGTGCCCAACGAAGGAATTTTGTGATATGGCCCCTACAAAATCTAGTCCCCATTGCTGAAAAGGAGCTTCCACTTGTATCGGTCGAAGTGGCATCGAAGCATTTCTGCTTTAGTCGATGAATCTCTGGCATTGCTCACAGCTTCGGCAAACGGAGAAGGCATTGACAAAGAGGGTCGGCCAATAGTAACCCACCTTGATTATCTTTAGTGTTGTCATTCTTCCAGAAAAGTGCCCTCTAGATAATATTGAATGAAATTTGCCCAGGACTCTCCTCTTATCATCATCTTTTATGCATATGAGGAGGACATCGTCGATGTTCTTGAAAAATAGGCCTTCTAGGCGCATAGTGTATTGGACGGACCGCATCCTAAAATGTCTTCACTGCGAAGCATTCAGATGTGAGGGGCAACTACTGGTGTTGAAATATTCCACTATATCACTGACCCAATCTCTCTCGGACTCTTCTTGATTAGTGAGGCATTCTCCTGTTGACAAGTTGTCCGACTGAAAGTCTATTATTTTGGTTGTTGTGCTCTTCGCCAGCTCTTGACATAGTGTGCGACCGTGAACTAGTTTGGTGGACTTGATATCAATATCGAACTCTTGGATTTTGCTCACCCAACCAGCTCTCTTGCTTCCCAGTTACCCTTGGATAATGAAACTATGCACATCGGGGTGAATGACGAAGTCTGTGGTTCGATTCTGAGAAATGAACTGTTTGAATTTCCTGAGAGACTTCATTACTGCATGCACTTGATGCTCGATGAAATTGTACTTTTCTTCATGGGGATTGATTATCTGGCTAAGGAACGTGATGGGACGTTCCTCTCCATCTTCCCCCTTTTGCATTAAAACCGTAGCGTAGCTTTCAGGTTCTCCTATTGCATATAGGATAAAATCTCGGCTGTAGTCGGGGTTGATCAAAACTAGTGCCTAAAAAATTTGGGCCTTGATTTCTTTGAATGCTTTCCTCCTCTCTTTTGTCCAGACAAATTCTGTGCCCTTCTTTAAAAGCTCAGACATCGGCTTAATGACCTAGGCGAAGTCTGGGACAAATTTCCTTACGAAGTTAATCTGACCGAAGAAATATTGAAGGCTCTTTTTATCTGCTAGGATTGGAAGCTTCATCAGAACTTCGACTCTGTCAGGATCCATGACGAGACCCTTTTATAAGATTGCATGTCCCAGCAGCTTTCCTTCACTGACTACGAAGATAGACTTTTTTGGATTGATTGAGATGCCAAATTCTTGGTATTTTTCAAAAATTTGTTGAAGATGTTCTGGGTGGTTTTCTCTTTTTCAGAAGAAGACGGTCATGTAATCCAAATAGATAACGATAACCTTGATCAGAAGCTCGCCAAAAGCTAGGTCCATCACCCTCTGGAAAGTAGCTCCCGCATTCGAGAGGCCAAAAGGCATCCGTTGGTTGGCGAATGTGCCCCACTTGGTTGTGAACGTAGTTTTATGCTGGTCTTCGTCCCTAACCTAGATTTGATTATATCCAAAGAAACCATCAAGCAGGGAGAATCGTTGAGCTCCAGCCACTGAATGCAAGATCTGATCGATCTGCAGGAGAGGATAGTGGTCCTTGAGGGAA
Organism: Wollemia nobilis; assembly: GCA_028583015.1. NCBI lineage: Eukaryota > Viridiplantae > Streptophyta > Pinopsida > Araucariales > Araucariaceae > Wollemia > Wollemia nobilis. The sequence goes on along the minus strand of JAQPPZ010016976.1, from coordinate 247,463 downwards.
GCATGATTCAGGTTGCAGAAGTCCACGCATAACCGGATGTCTCTGTTCTTTTTTCTGATAGGGACCAAGTTTGCTACCCAAGAAGAATGCTTGATAGGATAAATGATCTTTGCTTCAAGCATTTTTAGCAGTTTGGCCTTCATCAGGACCTCGATATTTGGATTGACCGGCATTTACTTCTATCGAAAAGGTTTGGCCCCTTCTTGTAATTCGATTGTATGTTGGATCAGCTGCCGATCATATCCCTTGAGGTCGTGATAAGACCAAGCCACGATATCTGGGTATCTCTCACACAAATTTCAGATTTTCTCTATCTCTTCTAAAGTACAATCAATCTTGACCTTTATTACTTTCCTAGGTTCCAGTTCTAAATCTTGATATTGTTGCACGCTGATCTAGATCCTATGAGAGAGCAATCGATCATTTTGATCAAAAAGGCTCTCAAGCATGATCAATCCCTTGGGAACATGGTTGTTCTTCAATTGGACCAATCCTTCATATTCTTCCTCATCAAGGATTCGATCTTCGACTGTAGTGGCTTCTTGGATCATGAAATTGACGATCTACTCATTGTTGTCAAAAACTTGCTAGTGTAAATATCTGTCGGGGATAGAGGGTCTATAGATCATCCTTATAGCCTTCGGCTTATGCACCATATCATCCACTAGAGAATATCGGGCTGCGATGGATGCTAAGACATCTACTTGTTTATTCTTTTCTAATAGAGCAGACTGTAGATTGAGGGATTCAAACTGGTCAATCAGGTCCCGTACCCTATTGCGGTATGATTTAAGATAGTGCTTCTTTGAAGAGCATCTGTTGGTGACCTGGTTGCAAACTAATTTAGAATCTCTAAAGATTTGAAGATGCCTTATGCCTAACTTGTCAGCTTTCTTGAGTCCTAAGCACAAGGCTTTGTATTCTACTGCATTGTTGTTGCAGCTCCATGTTAATTGGTAGCAATACTCCTTTTTCTCACCGATTGATGAAATCAGAAGGATTCCTACCCCGACGCCATTTTTGCATCGGGCATCGTCGAAGAACAATTTCCATAGTCCTTCTTGAGCAGAAACCTTTCCTTCATTTTTAGCTGGTTTCTCGAACTTGGCGATGGTGTAGCACCCCACTTCAGTCTGTATCATGGTATTGAAATTTTCCAATGAAAATTCATCTTCACAACACAACTGTGTGAGGGATTCTTGGACCAAATCCACTTGCTCTAGTTCCTCCGCGATCGTATGCACAGGGCCACTACTCTCTTCTTCGGACATCTTCTCAACCAGGAACGTAGAAGGTTTTTCATTATAGATCTTCACCTTCTTCCCTTTTAAGGGGATCTCCAGATGATGGTAATCTATGGATAGATATCCACCCAGCTTTGCCATGAATTCTCTTGACAGGCACATGCTGAAGTAAGGCTCAAGGTCCACGACTACCACCTCTTGTATGACTATGATTTGAGGTGTCTTATGTAGCCAAATAGGAATATATTTGATGACATCTACAATCTTCACTGGGGTACCATCCAACTGGAGGACTCCATGACTACTTCGTGTGTATTCCATGCCTATCTCCTTACATACTTCCTTCGGCATTACTATCGTCGCAACTCCAGAATCTATCATACAGTTATGCACGATATATCCTTCCATTTGCAAGGATAAGTAGAACGGTGGTGGTCTATTTTTTCTCATGATGGATGTGGACAGGGTCTGTACTAGGTCGAAAGGCTCTACCTTCTTTGTATTGATCCTCTTAAATGACTCTTGCAGTAGGTCCACTTGTCCAGGAAGTTGCAGAGCATCATACAGACTAATTTTGGCTGGGATCCTCTTCAACTCTTCCACAATGTTGTAGGTTGAGGAGTTATGCACCTTGGGTTCCTTTATTGGTTTGTACTTGGTGCAATATTGCTCTATCGCTTCGACCCTTTGTTGCTTTGTGAGAGAGGGAAACTTGAGCTTCTCCTTAGCCTGTTCTTTGGTCTCCACCTGAGGTGGTTTGGCAGTGGCCTTTTGGGCCTTTTCTTTGACTAGAGCTGGTGGAGGAGCTTTGCTCAGGGCTGAAGAGGATTTTTTTCCCATTTCAAATTGAGCATGTACCTTCAAGGGGGCCATCTGAGTAGCATCTACCTCTATCGATATTTTACCTCCCCTGGTAAGGACCGTGACTGGCTCTTCCTCGTCGATGGACAAGTTTTGATCCAACTGTCTAATGATGTTGACTTTACCACCTTGGATGCTGCTTGTTAGCATCTGCATGTAGTTTTGATGCAACATGCATGTATTTTCCTCGTGAGGATCATTACATGTAGAGCACCAGTATACATGATCAAAAGTGCTTGGGACTTCTTCTATCACAGCATTTCCTACCGAAGCTTTTACTTGATGGACTGCTTGGTCTTTGGTAAGTGTAGGCATGGGATAAGACCTCCTTGGTAGAAAATCTTGTTGTGCTTGCTTCTTCTTGACAATGGTCATTTCGTTGGACAAAGTCTGCACTATGGCATTTAACGATTGCATTTCTTGCAATATCTTGGCTTGCATATCATCGGCTTTGGGAACTGATGGTAAAGAAGCCATGGTTGGTATCAAAGGTAGGGCAGGTTGTTGGAGGGGTGTTGGCAACATCAAAAATGTTGGAGTGTGTATCACCCTAAAATTGACGCAGTAAAACCTTAATAATTACAATTACTCTAGTAAATATCCAAATTCAAATTTTAAACCCCCAAAATTGCTCTCAAACCACTGCTTAATATGTTTCCTCATTTCTAATGCCATTTTTAAAGTTTGTTTTGACCGTTTGATGATATTGTCACCGATCAGATGATATCACCTCAGATCGAATGATTTCATCTGGGCTAGGACATCCAGACGAACTTGTCCCAAAACTAATTTTTCACAATTAGCTTTTGTTCCAACGACGTCTCTAATCCGGGCAGAAGCATGTCTGTGTCGTTAGGGACCCTCCCCTTTGGAGATCTCACAAATAGGGATGATCTCCAACCTCCTAACCTCCCTCCTAAGCCTATTTAATCCTAGGCCCTCCCCTTAGCATTCCCTTGGCTGATATTTCCTGTAAATTGACTTCATACACATTAAGACATCCTAAATTGTTATTTGCATTAGTTCTATCCAAATTTTGTTGTAGGTACCTTAGTATTTTTTAGCCGAAGCAAGCTTACATTGTCGCAGACAATCCTGTTCAGATCAGAGGCAATCCTATCGAATCAAAGACAATTTCAACTACAGTTCACATTGGGGGCAATCAGTGCCTAGAGTTTGCATTTCTTCATCCCTTTTTTGCTGTATTATTCTACATTTAGTTAATATTATGATTATTTCTTATTATCTTGCATTTTGGAGTTCACCCATCTAGATCAAATTCATAATTAAGTTATAATTTTCATTAAATTAGTATAATGCATTCATGTTTTTGTTTATAATTTTTAGCTTGATATTGTTATTGTCATTTTACATTGTTTCCCTATGTTAGCATTGCTGTATTTTCTGTGTTTTGCACCTATTTCTCTGTTTGCAGGTCTTTGATGAATTTGTCTGATGAATTCATCATATCTCAGATGATCTTGTCTGATAGCAGACGATCCTGTCAAATCAGAGGCTATCCTGACTGCTTCAAGAATAAGAATCTTCATCAGACATCCAAATCAGGTATGACTTTTTAATCTTGCTTAATTTCTCTATTTTTTGTTCTAATTTGTTCTTCTGTATTCATTAAATCTACATTTTCATATAGAGTAATTTAGATTCATTTGGAAAAACCTAGGACTTGGATGATTAAATCTAAAACTGAACACATAAAACACATTCCCAACCTAGGCATGGAAACTGCCATTAAATGTTTCCTAGTGAACCCACCATCCGTCAAAAAATCACCATAATACACCTCCCTCGAGAGGAGGGACCTTTGCAAGGCCTCTCAGTATGAGGTACCATGCCATCCTTTTCACATCCCCCTTCCGGGCATGGATCCTATAGCCTGAAGGTAAGGGTGTGAAAAATTTGGAGCGATACATTTTGGTGAACCCGACGTGAATGCATTTTAAACCTTTTGAAAACAAAAAAATAAAAATAAAACAACTAAAACATAGATGCATTTCAAATAATTTAAAATTAATAAGTTGCATATCATGTTTAGATGGTAGCTCCTAAGAAAATATTAGCAATTACTATAAATGTTGAAAACCAATTGGCAGCCATAGAAATCAATTATGTGCTTAGTGTGCCTGAAACAGATAGAAATCAACTTTTGTGGGACGAACTTGATAGAAGACTTAGTGTCATTTCATCTAGGTCAACAAAACTTAAACAAATCAAGAGGCTTGTCCTAGATAGAATCCTGGATCCTCATCAACTCGTATTTTATCATGAACTTCAAAGAGCTTGCCATAGATGGTTAGCTTATAGGAGAGCTCTTGTGTCTTCAGAATTGTTCACCTTCAAGGAATACCTCGAGAACGCAGCCATTGTACACCAGTTCCTAGGTCATGTAGAAGACCAAGAGGTCGTTCTTATGGATAGGGAAATATGGAATAGAGTTTCTCGAGCTGTGTTATATCGAGAGTATTGCCACGAGCTTTATTTCTATCAACCAGCATCTGAGACAGATAATATCACTATAGCTCTTTTCATTAAATTTTTGAAAGAAAATTTTCAATTTGAAGAAGAACACTTCATGACTCCTGAAGAACTCGAGCCCATTAATGATATTTATAAATTGTTTATAGAAAAATAGATCATTAATTTTAGTCTTATTTCTTGCATTTATTGTGTTGTTTTTACAATATTATTACAAAAACGAGAAAAAAACTAAAAAAAAAACATAAAAAAAAAAAAAACAAAAACATTTCATTTTAAATATTGTAGTAGGTATATAATTAATATATACCTCTTAAGCTTTTTGTATATATATATAGATATATATATATATATTTGCTAAAATCTAAAATTAAACACAATGCCTAAACTTAGGAATGGTAAACAAACTAAAGGAGAAGAAGAAGATTGGTTAGAAGATAAAACTAGAGACCCAAATGTCCTTACTGAAGATCCAATTCCGGAAGGAGAAACTCTAGATCAACCAGAAGATGACCTAGGTGAAGACAATGAACAAGAAGAAAATGTTAAAGAGGATGGATCTTCATCCCCTAGAGTAGCTCCAGATGGAACTATTGCTTTTGACAACGTAGATCATTTTTGGAAATTTTTCCATAATAACATTGGTGTTCTTAATATGGCAGTTCGTATTGATAAAGGGCAAATTAGTGACACTCAAGCAGCCATGGGACATATGTTTGATGTGCGCACTAATCCCTTGTCTTTCATTGATCAAGAAAGTGATAAGGTCGGACCATCCAATAGAGATATGGTCATTATGATTCAAAACATGCCAAAACAACAAGTTACCCAACCTCCTAAGGAACCCGTTATTGAGCCTAAAATCATTCCCACACAAAAGAAAACTTCCTTCACCGCTTTACTTCGCCAAACTATTGATCAATATGCTTCAAGTAAACAAAAACCTAAAATGAAGCCAAACACCAATTTTCAACAATCTGGAATACATCATAATACAACTTCAAAATTCCTTCATAACACCTTTCCTACCAATAATTTACACAATAGCAACATAGCATCTAACCTTCATGTCCCTCAATCATATGCTCACAAATCCCATATCAATTCCCTATCGAACCAATATGGTGGGCAAACTAGTAATCTGAAAGCCATGGTGAAACAGTTAGCTTCACGTATGGACCAGATAGATCCTTATCATCCCTCGTACAATTATCAAGAGATATGTAGTCAACCTTTGGATCCCATAGTTGTAGCACAACCTTACCCTAAGCATTTTCCCATGCCCATCCTGCCTATATATAAAGGAACCGAAGATCCCATAGAGCATCTTCGCATGTTTAGGATAGCATGTCATGATATATCACATGATGACTTGTTATTACTAAAAATGTTCCCAAAACGTTTAGGTGGAATGGCATTAGAGTGGTACTATCAATTGCCCACTCATTCTTTGAGAAAATTTGAAGAAATAGCTTAATATTTTGTCCATCAATTTAGTGCCTACATCGAGAGGCATGCAACCATTAAAGATTTATACAACTTAAAAAAAGACAAGGATGAATTTTTTGCCGATTTCTTAGCTAGATGGAGGTAGTTGACAGGAAAACTGCACTTTGTGCTACCTTATAGGGAAATGTTGGACATTTTTATCAATAATTTACAAGAACAAATATCTTATGAGTTATCAACTACTACTTTAACTACCTTCGATCAGGCTATAGATTTAGCTCGAAGAGTAGAAGATGCCCTCATTAGGAGAGGCCAAATTAGGAAGAAGGATGATGAGAAAACCTCCATAAATCAATATAAAAACAAACAAGTTGTCGATGACAGGGTCACTGACAACAAAAATGTTGCTAATATCAATGCAACGAAGATAATAGAAAAATTTATATTGAAACCACCTGATAAGCCTCCTCGAGAATTTACTAGATTGAATCAACCGTTATCAACTATTTTACCTCAATTACTCGAAAGAGGTTTGATCCAATTACCAACTATCCAGGAACCTGATCCAACTATACCTGGATACAGAGCTGACTTACACTGTGATTTCCATAGAGGACCTAGACACTCTACCGACGCTTGTAAAAGGTTGAAACATAAAATACAGGATCTGATTGATAATAATGAAATGGAGGTGCAAGCCTTCCAACCTAAACAAAATGCTCCTAATAACGCTCAAAATACCATTCCCCAAAATCAAAATCAAAATGCTAATCAATCATTAGACATATTTCAACACCCTTTACCAAGACATGGTAAAGAGGTGGCCAATCAAATCGAACATCATAATGTTCCTCCTCCTACCCGATATGTAGGAACTATTAGCGGACAATTACCTATTTAGGATCCTCAAATATTTGACACAACCTTATCCCTGGTTACGACCAGGCCCCTACATAATATTCAAACTCCAGATTCTAGTGATGTAGAATCAGATACTGAAAGTGAACTAGACATCACCTCAAACCAATCGAATAGTTCTAAAAATGAATCAGATCCTATTCAACCCATCATAGATGTTATGGTTCCAGAAAAACCATTTCCTAGAAGAGTTACTACTCAACCTTCTTCTAATCAATTCCTCCCAAATGAAAAAGCCATAAATGCTCAACCAAGACCAGTTCGGCATCCTTAATATAACATTGTAGGTACCATTGGAGTCGTTACCCAATAATAGGCTCAAAATTCTCAACAAAAACTAAACCAGAATGATGGATCAGCTCCATTTGTTTTGAAAAATCTCAATAAAGGGAATCATGCTTCCAATGTTCAAACTAAACCCCCTTACAATATTAATGAGCAATTATCCAATACTACAACCAGAATTTCCCTTTTGGATTTATTAAGATCTTCTCCCACTCATAGGGATGAGTTGATGCTTACATTAAGCCAAATGATGGTACCTCAAAACATTCAACCTGAAGCCATGGCCAATACTATCATCACTCGAGAAGTTGATTGTATTGACTTCCGAGATAAAGATATCCCACAACACAGTTTACATAAGGATAATCCCTTATATATTACTGTTCTAATTGGATATGTAGCTTTTAAACGAGTCCTGATTGATAATGGTTCATCTCTAAACATTTGTACTCTTGACTTATACCAATGATTTGGCTTTAGAAGTGATGAAATGAAGAAAACTGATATGATTTTCAAAGCTTTCAATGACAAAACACAAGAAATATGTGGAGTTATTACCATCTCATTGCAAGTTGGTCTTAGAACTCTAGATACCATCGTGTTTATTGTACATTGCCTCACATCGTACAATATACTCTTGGGTCATCCTTGGATCAATGCAATTTGGGCTGTCCCATCAACTTTACACCAATGTGTTAAATTTGAATTTAAAAATCAGTTGGTCACTATCCACGGTGATCCTAGCCCCTTTGATATGTGTGCTTTGGCAGAACCTGTTGGAGTGCAATTTTGCCCCACTCTGTCATCCACACATCCTAATTCTTATTTTTTATCTAAAACCGTGAAACACACACCCATAGCTTCACCTATTTCTCCTCCATTCATTTCATCCTCATATATAGATCAACAATCTTCTAAACAAACCACTCTAGAACCTCAAAAATATCTTCAATCTACAACCAATCCTTCATGTCCTATCCCTATAATTTCAAAACCTATAGACCCATCTATTAACACTTCCACATTATCAACATCTATCATACCTTCCACATCTAAAGATATAGGGAATGATCCTTCTACATCTTATGCTCTTTTTGATGAACTTTTACCAGATTTATCCACAATCTTAATATCAAAAAAAACAAATGCTTTCATGCAAGATTCAATTCTTTTAAATAACTTGCCACCATCTCCTCATACTTTGGGCCTCCCAAAACCTATGGGAATTACTTACCAAGTCGGGAGTTGTGCCTTCATTTATAAAGGATATGACTGGGGAAGAATCCCTCGGAATATCAAAACTCATCATGAAGGATATGCTCGGTGTTATTTTACGAATGAATATATTAAAGCTAAACCCATAATGCTTAAAATGGGATATAAAGGGAAAGGCTTGGGACCTTTCCAAAATGGCATGAAAGAACCTTTCGAGGTAGAACCGTGGCCTGCCCACTGTGGTGTGGGCCTATTTCCTAGTAAGGGTCAACCATTTCCTTTTGAAGATGATGATCAACTCATATGTTATCAAGATTATTTGGATAGGCATGATGATTTGCCTCTAAAAAATTAGCCATTTACATGTAACATGCTATCCATAGCTTACCCTAAAATGATTGCTGACTCCGATGAGGAGTTGGAAGGAGATATCTTCCACAATGTCTCCGTTGAAGAGATGTTACACAATGGATTTTATTTTGATGGTTCTATACCAACTATAGCCCAACTTGAGGTCACGACTCCTCAAGATGAATTATCCAAATTAACCTTACAAGAATTACAAGAATTGGGCGTTTCACCCGCCCCACCTAATTTTGAAAGAGATCTACACATGGAAGTAGAAAACGTCATTAAAATTAATATTGGAACTGAATATAGTCCTCACATAATCAATATTGGATCAAAATTAAGTCAAGAAAAACAAGAACAATATATTGCATTCCTTAAAGAATATGAAGATGTCTTCGCTTGGACATACGAAGATATGCTATGTCTAGACCCTTCTGTAGTCATGCATCATCTAGTGGTCCATCCGGATGCTAAACCTGTTAAACAAAAACTTAGAAAAATGCATCCCAAAGTGGCTTTGCTAGTCAAAGGGGAGTTAGAAAAACTCTTGAATGTTGTTTTTATACAAGCTATTGATTATGCTGAATGGATCTCAAATGTAGTTCCAGTTACCAAGAAAGAAGCTACCAAAGTTAGGGTTTGCACAGATTTTAGAGATATTAACGCTGCATGCCCTAAAGATGATTTTCCTCTTCTAAACATGGATCAAATAATTGACTTTACTGTCGATAGTGGGATGACGTCCTTAATGGATGGATTCTTCAGTTATAATTAGATCAAGATAGCTCCTGAAGATCAGGCTAAAATAGCCTTTATTACCCCTTGGGGTACCTTTTGTTGGAAAGTGATGCCATTTGGCTTAAAGAACACAGGTGCAACCTATCAACGAGCTATGAATTATATTTTTCATGATATGATGCATGATATCCTACATGATTATGTAGATGATATTATAGCTCATTCTATTAATGAAGATAATCATTTAGATGATTTGAGAAAAGTTTTTAATCGATTATGAGAATATCTTATTCAATTAAATCCAGCCAAATGCATATTCGAAGTTAAGTCCGATAAACTATTAGGGGTTTTAGTTTCTTTACGTGGTATCAAAATCGACACTCTTAAGATTGCCGCTATCACTGATATGCCTGCACCTACTAATATATCTAAATTACGAAGTTTACAAGGTAAGCTTCAAGCCATCCGTTGCTTCATCGATAAGCTGGCGGACAAAACTGGTCCCTTTCTTAAACTCCTTAAGAAGGATGTCCCTTTTAATTGGGATGACGAATGTAAAGAAGCTTTTGAACTTCTCAAGCAATACCTCCTTAATCCACCTGTGCTTTCACCACCTAGACCTGATCACCCATTTCTCCTGTATATTTCATCTTTAGATTCTACCTTAGGAGCTATGTTAGCTCAGCTTGATGATGTGAAGAGAGAATGTGCTAATTATTATATTAGCCAAACCTTCATCAGTTATGAAACCCACTATACAACATTAGAAAAACTATTTCTAGCAATCGTGTTTGCTACGCAAAAATTATGACATTATATGCTTAGTCATAAAACTTGTCATTGCTAAATATGATCCCTTAAGGTATCTCATGAGTCGACCTTATTTATCGGGTCGCACAGCAAAGTGGGTTCTTGCTCTAAGTGAGTTTGACCTCACATTCATAGGACATAATTCTGTTAAGGGTCAAATCATAGTAGATAAATTAGCTGCTACACCCTTAGAGTCTACCCATCCCCTCATCATTGAGTTTCCTGATGATTGCCTTCAATTAGAGGCAGACCATATTGAACAATGGTCCTTATACTTTGATGGAGCCTGATGCAGGAGTGGGGCTGGTGCGGGTATTATTTTAATATCCCCACAAAAACATATTATTCCTCTGTCCTTCAAATTAAAATTTGCTTGCACCAACAATACTGTTGAATATGAAGATCTAATCCTTGAATTACGAGCTGCCTTGGCACTAAAAATTAAACATCTATTAGTTTTTGGTGATTCTCAACTAGTTATAAACCAAATTAATGAAGTTTATCAGACCATAGATGATAAACTGCATCCATATAAAGCCTATGTTTTATAATTAATGTCTCTATTTGATCAAGTTACCTTGGAAGCTATTCATCGAACTAGCAATCGTGCAGCTGATGCTATGGCCGCAGCTGCATCTCTCCTACCCTTGGAATTAGATGACGAATATGCCACTATCATTATTCATCGAATCCAAGAACCCGCTTCAAATAAGTCATTCTTAGAACCTTTGGATGTGTTTCTAATTAATGAAACTACTCCTAAACCTTGGTATACAGATATATTTGATTTTCTTCAAAATGGGATTTTCCCTACCAATTCTAATAGAAACCAGCATCGGTTATTACGTAGACGAGCAAGTTGATTTGTAATAATTGGCAATACTTTATATAGGAGATATTTTGAAGGTATCTTATTAAGATGTTTGAATTTAGAAGAATCCAAATCAGCCTTGAGTGAATCCCACGATGGATCTTGTGGAGGACACTTTAGTGGTAGTGTTATTGCTAAAAAGCTCCTTAGGATAGGATACTTTTGGCCTACCATGGAAAAGGATGCACATGATTATGTGCACCATTGTGACAAGTGCCAGAAACATGCTGACCTTGTCCATGCACCTGCACAAGAACTGCAGGCTATTTCATCTCCTTAGCCCTTTTCCAAATGGGGCTTAGACATTATTGGAAAAATCAATCCTGTGTCATCTAATAGACACAAATTCATCATAACCGCCACTGAGTATTTCATGAAGTGGGTTGAAGCTATGCCTTTAGCTTCCTACACTAGCACACAAGTCTTTAAATTTATTTTTAATCAAATCATTTGTAGGTTTAAAATTCTTGCAAATATCATCTCTGATAATGGAACTTGTTTCAAAAATAAATATGTTAAAAAATTATGCCAAAAATATAAGATTCAACATCGCTGGTCCACTCCCTATTATCCTCAGGGTAATGGTCAAGTAGAAGCATCTAACAAAACCTTAATCGAAATTCTCAAAAGATTGGTTAATAGAACTGGCCGCGACTGGCACATTCAATTATATCCAGCCTTGTGGGTCTATCGAACTAGTGTTCGGACCCCCACTGGAACTTCACCTTTTGTTTTGGTTTATGGGGTTGAAGTCATTTTTCCATTTGAATTAGAAGTTCCTTCTTTGGCTCTACTACTTCAAGATACCAAAGTAGGAGATGAATATCGAGCTAGCAGACTCAGTCAACTGGAACTGCTAGATGAAAAATGCATCAATGCTTTGGAGCATCTCCGTGCCTACCAAAACAAGCTTAAAAGATCATATGCTAAAAAATTTCGTCATCGATCCTTTGAGATTGGCGACTTTGTTTTAAAAGAAAATAAAAAAAATACTAATGCAACTAAGGACCTCAAAGGTAAATTTGAGCCCAACTAGCTTGGACCATACATTATCACTGCTAAATTTGAATCGGGAGCATACAAATTATCTACCTTAGATGGTAAAGAACTTAAAGAACCCATGAAAATTTTGCATCTTAAACGTTACTATGTATAAATTTGGTCATTTCATCCTTGTATATATTTGTTTAAAATATTTCAAAATCACTATCTTGTATTTCTTTCAATTTATAAATTCAAAAACACCAAAAACATTCATAATCATCAAAATCTTCAAAACTACTTGTTGTATTTATTTATGGCACTTGTTAATTCTTTCAAAAAAAAAAAAATAATATAATGATAAAAATAAAAAAACAGCAATATTCTTGACTCTTTCGAAACCAAAACAACATAAAGAAGAAAGAGAGAGTCAACATTTTCAAAACTTCTCAAAAAGTATTTTTCTTACAAATATTGCAGTTATATGTTTCAAATTATTTTGGATAAATTAGCATTTATTTGGAATCCCTCACTTTCACACTCACAAAAATAAATATCTTGATTTTATCTGGCATGATTACTAATCTCTCTTATATCAAAGTCCACAAAATTCAATTAAATAAAGTTTGAGCATAGAGAATTGATCTTGTTATTTACTTAAACCAAGCACATCTTTTCACAATAAAATGATTATATTTGTAATTTCCATGCTTCGCTACATAGTATAAGTGGTTTCTTGAGTGAAAAATTTCCCCTGCTATCCTATTATGCACATGGTCTAGAATATTTGAGAATTGGAAAAAGGACAAGCTCACCCCTACCCAGAATAAAAATCCCTTGCTCTACAGCTAATTCGAGCAAGTATCCCTAGTATAGAACAAAAATAAAAAGCAAAGTTAAAGAAAAAGAGAAAAAGAAAAATGTTATTTTATATCATTACAACAATGTTTCAAGCATTATCTCAAAAATCAAACAAAAATACAAAAGAAAAGCAAAAAAGAAAGCAAAAAAAAGCAAAAGAAAAAGTAATAAAATCCCTTTCCCTACCCTTTGAAAAGAAAAGAAGGGTTGATGAGCTTGAATCCTTGGAATTCTCAATTATTCAAAAACTGTGAGGTAAGCCCCATAATAGGTGGTTTGTGCCCAACCTTCTTGGCCTTAGGTAACTCCTAGCATGGCGATATGTCTGTCACATTAGCGACCTTCTTTTGTACAGACCTATGTCTGCTTATGGATTAGCTAGCTCTTGATAATCCGACTTACATAGTAGTCTAATATGGTTATATGCATCTACATCATGGTTAATGAACACTTATTTGGTTCATTCAAATCACTTGTATCATATTATCTTGCTCAAAACTGGTAAATGAACATAGCAATTGCACACACATTTTATATTTGAGATATTTTGTGTATCATTATGATAAATCAAGATTGGAAATGAATTCACATATGCACATGGGATTCCTTATAAATCTAACTTTTGTCTTTAAGATACTTTGAAATATTTTTTGCAAATTGTTTGGAATAATTCATTTTCTTCTCTAAAGTACAGTTGTTTAGCATAAAGACAACTACATGCATAATAGAAAAATCAAAATTTCTTTCAAAACCATACAATCAAAACATATATATATATATATATATATATATATATATATATATATATATATATATATATATATATATATATATATATATATTATTGAATTTCACGACGATGGTATAGTTCCAACACCAAAATTGGAATTTTATGCCTAGCGCAAGTCCTCATTTTCATATTTCCTGTTTATTAAAAATCAACCATGCAATAAAACTATCTCTTTTGGATTTCGCGATGATGGTATAAGTCTATACCTACATATACTATGCCTAGCGCAAACCATTGTAACAATTTTTATTCCCCATTTATTTAAAAATCATGAAAACCATATGAATTAAATCATTTTATTATACAAGTATGTTTTTTGACAAAAAGCATACACTATTTCATGTCATTATGTCAACCTTCAATTTTGCAATGATGGTATAATTCCTAGGGAATTATCCAAAAATTTTATCACACTTAGGAATTTATGCTTAGCAAAAATCATTTTAACATTATTTCATGCATAATATTTTTATGAAACTCTGAAAACAAACCATCATCATCATCATTTGCACCATTGCACCAAAGTCTTAAGACAGTCCCTTAAGCACTCTTTTACTTTTTAACAATATTTCTATATTGGGATTAGCTTGACGACCGAGTGAGCGGTGACTCCATGAAATGGTCTATAATAGCAACAATATCATTTGAAATTATTGTTAGAAGTCTCTTTTTATTTTTATTTTTTTATCACATTACATCACAAACAACCAATTTGTTACATCAGATTATTTCATTTAAAAATATTACAGCATGACATTCAAACCATAATATTTCCAACGACGTAATTACATGAATCATCAAATCAATCAATCAAAATATTTAAACGCATCATACAAATACATAAGACACAAGTCATATGATCAAAAAATATCTGATCAAAAAATATCTCATCTCATACATATATCAACAATATATACATCATTTCAAAACTGGATTGGTATGCCACAATCTGTACCTCAGTGTACTCCATCCTCTATAAAAAATAATAAAAACTATATATCCATTTGTACAGTACAATCTATAGTAGCTAGCCTTGAGAACCCCTTGAGCTCTCAGCCTCATCTCCTCCCCTACCCTGAGGTGGATGGGGTGGCCCCATCGTAGTATGAGTAGTACTACGAGTCCTAGTCGTGGATCGAGATGAAGTCCTCGATGACTCAATCTGTATCGGATCTGCGATGTTAGCTGACAGTGGTAATCACTCCTCCTCTGGCACCATCTAATGGTATAGTGTCTGGTAGAAAGTGATCTGGGCAATAGCCCGTGCTAGCTCTCGAGTGCTCGCCCCTCCGTCCCGTGCTCTGAGGCATGCAATCTCATCTCTGAGCTGTGTTACCTCATCTCAATGTCGTGTAGCCTCCTCCTGTAGGGTGTGCACCTATGCTTGGATATGGATTATCTCCACTCGAAGAGTCACTGTCTCGCTGCTCTCCTCAGTGTCGAAACCCTTGCCCTTATCAGGTGATGGTGGCCTCTCTCTCTATGGATAAGCGGGTCTCTTCGTCCTCCTCTCCCACTTTCATGGCCTCTTCTACACCTGTGGCCTCCTCTAACCTCTCCTACCATGACCCTGGGCCACCTCAATGGCCGCCTGGAACTGCCTCCCTATCTAATGCACAACTACCTAAATCGAACCCTGAGCGCTCATCATTCGAGGAGGGCAGATGCCTATGTACCAGGCATCATAGCTGTCGGCTACCCCAGCGTCATCCCCATCCACTGGTTGAATGGGGACATCATCCGTGTCCTAACTCCAGAAGCACTGCATATCTGGAGCCCCACTGACCGTAGTGTTATCCCAGACAGTCTGAGAAAACTTGTAATCCCTGAGAGATGGGATTCCCTACTGTAGACCGAACTGTCACAAAACTCGGTCGTAGCGATGGAGCTCCACCTCTCCCCTCTCCATCTATAGCCAGCAGGTTCGTCTAATGCAAGCCAACTCCTGTCTATCCTCGGCCCACCTTGGATGATCCCTCCAAGGTCTCCAGGTGATCTGGTCTAGGACAAGGTCATCCAGGAGTCTCTGGGACATCGATAGCTCAATCCGCCGCTGTGCCCCTCTTTGAAGCCACCAGTAGAAAAATCAAGGCCTCTCCCCATAAATTCCTATCAAAGGAAGCCCTACCAGCATCTACACTGTAATGTGCTCCCAACACCAAACCTATAGAAGCGATGTCATAACTAGACATCAGTCGCCCTTGTACACAACCCTGTGCAGGATCCTGTATAGTCGACATAGAACAAAACTGCCCCAAGAGAATCTATAACCATGATCTCGCATGTCACAGATCACATCTGCTAGCACCCATGGTACCCTGCACCTGCTCTAGTGGCATAGCAGAAGTCCACCCACCACTCCAGCCAAAACCTATGTGAGTCTGGATGCCCCAGGCATCTGACGCAGTGCCTCGATGTTCACTCCGCCCTTCTCCAGGGTGAAGCTTGGATCGCCACACAACTGCATCATAGCATGGCATTGATTGGTCGTAGGAGTGATCAACTGTCCTTGTATGGGGATTCTTAGAATCCTCCATACATCCTCTAATGTGGGAGTCATCTCCCTTGTGGGTAACTGAAAATAGGAAGAACCCGAATACCACCTCTCTGCCAGGGCTGTCAGTAGCCCCATGTATGTAGAAACTTGTGGCATCTCTGCCACATGCTGTAAGCTGGCTTGAGCCAGCTGATACCGCTCTACCTATGATAGAGCGACCAAGTCATATCTCAACCCGTCGTATTTCCATTCTCTGCTCTTTAGTAATCCTCTCTGCAACATAAACAACAAAACAATAAAAATCATTAATAAAAACTCAAGTGATTAATAATGCAAGTAAAATTAGTTCAATTTTATACAAATGATGATATCGTCCACTATTGGACAATATTGTCCCAAATTTGAGCCAAATGGCCTCCGATATCGCATGCCAAAATCGTCCCTAATTTGACAAAATCGTCCCCCTTTCGTCGATTTCGCCCTTAGACGAAATCAATGAACTTGAGACGATTTCGTCGAAATCGGGACGATTTCATCTCGACAACGTCGACGGCCCAAATATGGCCGCGATGCTCAAAAATTGATCAAAATTCACCTAAAAAGCATGTAAATTCAACTTAAAAAATTCTAAGCCAAGTTTAGACTCTTACCCGTAGCCCGCACCGGACATCTGTCGATCTATGCGCTGTCTCCACCATTTTTGCTTACAGAGCTCTAAAAAACCAAAAAAATGAAACAGTAAAAATGAATTAGGGTTTTACCCTATTTTTCTTAATTTTATTCAAAACACAATTAAAAACATTTTAAAATTTTACTTTTTCACGTTTTTATCTCAAACGTTTGATTTGGGTAAAAACACGGAGGGGGCACCATAGTAAGCTGTCGTACGATTCGACCAAGAATCATCGCCTAAAAATGGGAATAATTTTTGCTTTCTCATAGGTCGAGAAGAACTCATCTTTAACGTATTTTCTTCAGAAAATTTTCTAAAGAGGGGGTAAAATGTAGCACCCTAAAATTGACGCAATAAAACCTTAATAATTACAATTACTCTAGTAAATATCCAAATTCAAATTTTAACCCCCAAAATCGCTCCCAAACCACAAATTAATCCGTTTCCTCGTTTCCCATGCCATTTTTAGAGTTTGTTTTGATCGTTTGACGATATTGTCATCGATCAGACGATATCGCCTCAGATCGGACGATTTCATCTAGGCTAGGATGTCCAGACGATCTTGTCCCAAAACTAATTTTTCATAATTAGCTTTTGTTCCAATGACGTCTCTAATCCGGGCAGAAGCGTGTCTGCGCCGTTAGAGACCCTCCCCGTTGGAGATCTTCCAAATAGGGATGATCTCCAACCTCCTAACCTCCCTCCTAATCCTATTTAATCCTAGGCCCTCCCCTTAGCATTCCCCTGGCTGATATTTTTTGTAAATTGACTTCATACGCATTAAGACATCCTAAATTGCTATTTGCATTAGTTCTATCCAAATTTTGTTGCAGGTACCTTAGTATTTTTCAGCCGGAGCAAGCTTACATCATCGTAGGTGATCCTGTTCAGATCGGATCCTATCGAATCAAAGACGATTTCGACTGCAGTTCACATTGGGGGCAATCAGTGCCCAGAGTTTGCATTTCTTCATCCCTTTTCTGTTGTATTATTCTGCATTTAGTTAATATTATGATTATTTCTTATTATCTTGCATTTTGGAGTTCACCCATCTAGATCAAATGCATAATTAAGTTATAATTGTCATTAAATCGGTATAATGCATTCATGTTTCTGTTTATAATTTTTAGCTTGATATTGTTATTGTCATTTTACATTGTTTCCCTATGTTAGCATTGCTGTATTTTTTGTGTTTTGCACCTATTTCTCTGTTTGCAGGTCTCTGACGAATTTGTCAGATCTCAGATGATCTTATATGATAGCAGATGATCCTGTCAAATCAGAGGCGATCCTGACTGCTTCAAGAATCAGAATCTTCATCAGACATCCGGATCAGGTATGACTTTTTAATCTTGCTTAATTTCTCTATTTTTTGTTCTAATTTGTTCTTCTATATTCATTAAATTTGTGTTTTCATATAGAGTAATTTAGATTCATTTGGACAAACCTAGGACTTGGATGATTAAAGCTAAATTGAACACATAAAACACATTCACAACCTAGGCATAGAAACTGCCATTAAATGTTTCCTGGTGAACCCACCATCCATCAAAAAATCACCATAATACACCTCCCCCGAGAGGCGGGACCTTCGCAAGGCCTCTCAGTCCGAGGTACCACGCCATCCTTTTCACATCCCCCTTCCGGGCACAGATCCTATAGCCTGAAGGTAAGGGTGTGAAAATTTTGGAGCAATACAGAGTGATAGTGGGTGGCATAGTTGAATGTGTGGGGAAATATATCTGTGGAGTGGTGATTTGTGACACAACAGGATTCAGGTTCCAAGATGAGATCGGATATGTAGGGTTTGCAAAAATCTATGGAGCAACTACGATCACATACTGGGCTTGAAGGAACTCGGGGAGTATGGGCATTGTCATTCTTTGAGGAAGTTTGCCTACGGCTATGAGGTCTGTTTTTGCTTTCTTGGCTAACCCATACAACTCTGGAAAAGTATTGACATTGGAGTACCTTATCATAAGATCGATATCAAGGTTGAAGGCCTGAAGGAAGTAGTATGCCGTGACTTTGTCAGTTAGGAAGAGTCCAACTAGAACTCTTTGCCAGGTTCGAGTGAACCTAACATCGAAGTCTGCAATTTCTTCTTGCGAATGTCTTTGGATTGAAGTGAATTGCTACATAAGATAAGTTGGATCGATGGACTCATTGAAGCCTTGCATCAACTACTTGGCTATCTGGTCCCATCCCATAATAGTGTCGAATGGCAGAGATCTGTACCAATAGAGGAGTTTTCCTCTAATGGAGAGAACTAGGAGCTTCACCATCACTCGCTCTTCTGTGATATCATGGATTGCCGCTAAGGAAATGATGTCCTGGATATGCTCCAGAGTAGTCTTTCTAGTTTCATCAAACGTCAAGAGCTTTTTGATTGCAGTAGGTGGGACTTGCCCTTGGCTCACAAGATTCAACGAAGACAAAGAATTCCATGCTAGAAATAATCTGGGCAGCGGTTGCTGCTACATTTGTTGTTGTTGTTGTTGTTGTGCCATATTTGTTCCTGGGTTTTGTGGAACAAAAGTCCTCGAAGTCCCTCTTGGGTTGCTCGTTTGAAGGCCAAAGGGGACAGAAGCACTAGGGTGTTTCGGTGAGTTGGGAGGATTAGGAGGAAAATTGGTTGCTGTGTTATCGAAAGTTAGGCCTTGCTCGTCAACAGCAGCCTCTTGCGAGGATGTCCCGCATAAGAGATATTTGGGGGTAACTAACCTAGAGTGTTCCCCAGAGGTGTCAATATCAAGGTCAAAGAAATCAGTTTCCTCTCCTCTATTCCTAACTCTCCATCTTGTTTGCATGAAGGCACATGCTTTACTACTGGTCTTTACAACTTAAATATTCTTAGGTAAAATAGAGTTGTCAGATGCTAAGAGTCTCTTAGTAATGAGAGCATCGATTCTCACTACTACTCAGGGGATGAGACTGACCAGGTCTCATCGGGAACTTCATTAGAACTACTAGCTCTGATGAAGACGGGTTAGAAATTTTCTCAAATATGGGACTTTGAGTCCCACTGGGCATGCCAGAAACTATTGGTCATCAAATCCGCATAGGAAAGGACTTTCGGTGGGTTTGCGCACCCTGGACCTACGACCAACATTGAAAGGCCAAGAGGAAGAGATGCCCCTCGTGCCAATCTTTTGAGAAAGGCCGACTCCTATACTAATCTACTTTTTGGGTTTTGAGACAAGATTGCAAGAAAGAAATAAAAGAAGTTTGGGTTAGGAAAAGAAATAAAAGGGTAAGGGTTAGAGAAAGAAATAAAAATGAGTAAGGGTTAGAATATGATGATTTAAGGTGGGAGAGAACAGGAAGCATGATTACTCACTAACAACTCGAATAGCAGTAGGAAATACCAAGAATGGAATGAAAGAAATGTAGTGCCGACCTTCCTATGTATCCTCTGGATGGGTTCACAGGGTTCAGAGTAACAGTGATTAAGAAGAGGGAATAACAGAAACCTCGATGCACCAGGCAGCATAAAAGAAAGAAACAGGGACGTTTTTCCTCTCCTATGTATCCTTTAGGGCAAATTTTAGGGGTTCGGTCCCCGATCGTACACTGGATTCAGGATTCAGAGTCTCAATGTGCGAATGAGAAAAGAAAAAAGAATTAAGCACAAAAGGTAGCATAAAAGAGAGAAATGGAGCACAAAAGATCTTTAGTATTAAACATAGGACATCAAGTTACAACAACTTTCTATCAGAAAGTTCCCCCCTTTTACATTGCAAAGCCTGGGTTTTTATAGAGGACTCGGACCTTTGAATCATTATTATAGAATGGTGGAGTATGCCCTCGGGCCCTGAGAAATCAGCTCCTCACTGCTACTACGTATGATTTTTCAAATCTATTACCAAAAATGGTAATGGTGACCGAGTCAACCGGGGAAATATGCATTAAATGAGCCACCTGGGTGTCCTCGGATTGTAGGTGCGGTGCTCGAGTGGCGGCCATGCTTTTTGGGCTCTCCTTCTCAGACTGATACTTTGCATCCAATTGCCAAAAATGAGCAGCGGGATTCTTGGGCAAGAAAATATGCATTTATGAGGCCCTCTGACCGCCTCAAGAAAATACCCAACTTGGGAAGCATTCCTGGGAAGCACTTCACTGATTTCCACTTCGCAAAATTACTTCGAGGGCACGGAGTGCCGAAGCCGATCTCTTTCTATCCTTCACTGCTTCGCTGGCAAAACTGCTTTGGCGATGGGTCGGGACAAATGCTTCGGGCCGATCTTCTTTTGAAATGGTGGTTCGGGGGAGTTTTGGCCAAAGCACTTTCTTGACTTATGCTACTTCGGGAGAAATCTGGCTGAAGTGGATTTTAGAAATACTTCGGGCCCGAAGTATTTTCTTTGCCTTAGCCGATTCGGGCTATCTTTTCTTCTTTGGCGAAGTTACTTGGATGCTGCTTTGCAAAATTTTCACCCGAAGTAGCTGCTTGGAATGCTTTGGGTGCGAAGCGTTTCTTTTGCTTTCTCAGCAAACTTCTCACCCGAAGTGATGATTTGAAGCGCTTCGGGCCCGAAACTCTTTTCTTTTCATTTTGTCCATCAGGGGGCGATAGGGAAATCAAAATTGCTATAACTTATAAACAAAGAAAAAACTTTCAACCAAACAAATATCATACAAAGTTTTAATTTTTTTTCCCCTTGGTGGAATGTGACAATATTGTCAACAAGAACCTCCTCTCATAAATTAGGGGGAGATTTTGTAGAATGGTATAACCACTTTCCCAACCATAGTATTTATACTTTTGATCAATTTGTTGACCAATTTTTTGAAATATTCTCCCTTAATGTAAGAAAGAGAGTCTCATTATTTGATATATATGATCTAAAATAATATGATGATGAGTCTTTCTATGAATTTGGTAACTGTTGGAGTGTCATTATCACCAAATTGCTATTTTCCCTACCAATGGAGAAGTTGATCCGATTGTTCACTAAGAGTTGCTTAAAACCCATCTCTTGGTTATTGCAATTACAACAATCTATATTATTTTATGAAGCTCTTGCCTAGGCTAGCACAATTGAGGAGATAAAAATTCAATAGGGCATGCTTAAGCCTAAGAAGAAAGAATGGAAAAACAAAGGCCAATATAAAGGAAATTATTCTAGCCAAACCAAATCCAATTTAGCCAATATGGCCAATTAATCCAATCAAATATATCAAGTGGTCATAAACCAGTCGGTAATGGCTCAAGAACAACCTATGTAGAAGAAATAGGAATAAATTAAATATCATGCAGTTCTCTCAAAAACTCAATCAAGTCAAAGCATAGTGCCAGCTGTGGAAAACCAACCACATCGATAATCTATTTAACAACCTTGTTAATAAAATCCATTGGCTGAATCTTATACCTTCATTTTACGTAGGTTATATAACACAAATCAACTTACCTTACCTAAGTTCAAACCTAATTATCCCGTTACACATGGTAAATACTACAAGGAACATTTATTTTTTCCTTATCATATACATAATGGGCATGATATCAATAGTTACCATCAATTCAAATATAGAGTGCAAGACCTTATTGAGTTAGGAGCTATCAAGCTTAACATTCCTCTAGCTCAACAAAATTAAAATCTTAGGATTTATCAAACACCACTTCCTCATCATGAGGAAGCACAACCAACAACAAGAGGGTCAAATACCAAGAATCCTAATCAGGTTAATCATATTCAACAATGCCAAGGTTTTTTGGGTGTTATTCATGTAGTAACCCAAAGTCAACAATAATGCACTAATCAAAAAAATGCTTAGCAGCAATCTGTTTAACTTACTATACATCCACAAGCAAGTGTGTCTCAACCCACCACATAATATTCCATCCAATTTTTTACCAATTCCTCCCAACCAATCCGTATTTTGGCTCATCCATATCAACCCATTCATCCTTCCAATTATCCATCTAGGACAATCATATCATTGAGCAACCGGTTAACCACAATATTAAAAATGACTTCAACCAAATTGTCTATATATGATCTAATTCAACAATCTCCTCCATATTGTGAAGCATTAATTGATATTCTAAATTCCATTGAACTTCAATATAAATATGCTAATGCCTTCAATAATTTTTTGGGGAATATTCAAACATGTATGAATCCTTCCATTAGATTCTATGATTTTGAGATTAAACCAATATCGTTGGAATCAGTGGATCCTCCATTACATGTCATGGCTCAAATTGAAAGGAAGGCATTCAAAAGAGTTTTAATTGATACTTTCTCTTCCATAAATTCATAATCACATCTACTCTTCATCATCTCAATCTTCCTCCATTCCACATCACCAAATCCTCTTTCACCTTGAAAGCATTTAACGATGCTCTTTGCTCCATAGTTGGAACTATTGTTTTGCCCATTTAAGTGGGGGTCAAAATGTTGCATACTATGTTCCATATATTGGAAGGGTCCATGGCATATAATTTACTCCTTATATGACCTTGGATGAGATAAATGATATGTTTCCCCTCTATACGACACCAATGCTTGAAATGTGTACATGAGGGACAAGCACATTGCATACTAGCGAATGTTCAACCTTTTAAATATTGAAATTTTTCTCAAACCCTTATGAGTCCATGTTACCTTCCACTCATATATTTATCACCTCATCAGCCACTTTGTCATTCATCCAATATGGATCATTATGTAAAGCCCCTATTCTTGAGGATCTTCCCATCACCACTTCACATCAAACATCCATTTCCATTTCCCCATATTCATCACCAATGACTACATGCACATGTGGTAAAACTCAATCTAATTTAACCACATCATCAACATCAAAATCTGCTACCACTTTTTCCACATCATTGTCAATTCAAAAATCCACCCAACCAAATCCATCTTCACATGCATTAGCCAATGTCTCACAAGTTGAATTAATAAATTGTGAGGTACCATCCCAATCCACACCCAAGATAATCATGAGTTGTCCATGTAATCCTAAGTTGAGATCCATATCACTAATCCTGGTATTAGTGAATACATGGTACAAGATATTTTCATCACACCGTTCAACATCCAAACTGCTAAGGACTATTATCACCCATGTGACCCACCATTATATATAGGAGCAGTATGTAACATAGGTTTAGTGACTAACAAAATTAATTTTGTATATGGGGGGATTGATTCATTGTCCAATCTAGTTACCCTAGATGAACCCAAACCACCAACATTGACCAATATACAAAAAATGTCAGGTTTTCCATCTTGATATTTTCACATTGTTAATTGGCAAGGACATGGCCTAGGATGGCATGAATAGGGAATGCATAAAATTATTGATGTTTCATATCGAGAAATGCATGATCATTTGGGTTTAGGCTATCATCCAATTTCATCCACTTCTTCTCTTGAACAAGTTTTACAAATATTAAATTTAAATTCAAGAGAAGATATCCATCACATCGATATCTCTAAAAATGAAATCTATGAAGAATTCAACCTTATGTCAATAGCTTCTGATGAATCTAAAGAGGATTTAAATCCTATCATTCCACACACCGAATAGGATAAGTAATACCTTAGAATTTTTTCCATCCATTAGCCCATATTTCTTTTCTTCCACAAGAACAAGCCAAACCAACTGGTGAACCACCACCTCCATCTCATTGATCCACATCACTGACCATTTTACCTGTAATATATGTACATAACCAAAAAAATAAAAACAACAACAAAAACAAAAACATTTTGCATGTACATTGCATTTATTTGTGTTGCTTTTTGTTATTCAAGTTTACTAAATTTCTAGAATCAATTTTAGCTAAAAGGATCCATCCACCAACTACCCTTCATAAGTCAACATGAATATTATTGATTTATTCATCCCACTTCATAATTCATACGATTTGGAAAATCCAATTCCAATTGACATGAGCCTTATTTATAAGGACAAAATTTCCTCACCACCATATCCAAGGAATTATTAAGGGCTTCAGCCAAATACATTCCTCCATCACCTCCACATTTGCCTTCACATTCACATTTAGATCCTGAGGTTTTCTAGGTAAACATAGACAAGGTTGAGTCAAAAGAGCTTGATGACATCATATATTATATTCATCTGATCCCAACACCCCATCAACTTGATGAAGGTTCTCACATGTCCATTGAAGATACTATCGATGTGAATCTTAGTTCAAAGGTAGAAAATCCCCAAATTGTCAAACTTGGTAAAATTTTATCCATAGATGAACAAGAGAAATTAATTGCTCTTCTCAAGAAGAAGGACATTTTTGCATGGTCCTCCAAGGACATGCCTCACCTTGAACCTAACATGGTTGTCTAAAATCTCACCTTGAACTTTGATGCTAAGTCGATCAGAAAAAAACTTATAAGGATGCATCCTACCATTGCCCTCTTGGTCAAATAAGAGCTTCAAAAAATATTATATGTGGGTTTCATTATCCCCATTGACTATCTTGAGTGGCTCTCAAACATGGTACCCATTCGTAAGCCTAACATGGTGATACGTGTTTGCACTGATTTTTGAGATCTCAATAAAACATGTCCTAAGGATGATTTTCCTCTTCCAAACATCGATACTCTTGTAGAAACTTGGGTTGGCCATGAAATGCTTTCTCTAATGGATGATTTTTTAGGATACAACCAAATTCGAATAAATCCTAATGACCAACATAAAATAACATTCACTACATCTTGGGGGACTTTTTGTTACAAGGTGATTACCTTTAGACTCAAAAATGTAGGTGCCACTTATCAATATGCCATGACATACATATTTCATGATTACATGCATAATATTATTTAATATTATGTGGATGATCTCTTGAAAAAATTTAAAACTCCACGAGAGCACATTGGTGTATTGAAAAAAGTCTTTGATCAACTTCAAGAGCATAATGTAAGTTTGAACCCCAAGAAATGTGCCTTTGGTGTTATATTTGGCAAACTACTAGGGTTCATTATCTTCAAAAGAGGCATTGAGGTGGACCTAAACAAATTCAAGGCCATCATGGAGATGCCTCCCCTAATAAACTTGAAGGAATTGCATAGTTTACAAGGAAAGATTCAATCAATCTATCATTTCATTGTACAACTTTCTAAAACATGTAGGCCATTCAATCACCTACTACAAAAGGGGTGCTATTTTCATGGATAAATGAATGTCATTTTTTTTTTTATGATATTAAGCAATACCTAGCTTCTCCACTATTCTTAGCTCCTCCTCGTTCGAGATTCCCATTTGATATTTATGTTTTAGCAATGGAATTTGCACTAGGGACAATGTTTGCACAAAAGAATGAAAACAATCAAGAGCAATCTATCTATTACATTAGTTGAACATTGGTAAGCTATGAAACCAAATATGCTTACATGGAAAAATTGTGCTTAGTAGTGGTTTTTACCACTAAGAAACTCAAAAATTACATGCTTAGTCACACCACATATGTCATAGCTTGATAAAATCCTTTGTGTTATATGATATATCACACTTACAATAAAAAACATACCGCTAAATGGATGATGCTTCTCACTGAATTCGATCTTGAGTTCATTAGCCAAAAATCCACTAAAGGTCAAGTTATAGCTGATCAACTTGTAGAAGATCCACAACCTAGTGATAATCCCTTTATTTTTGAGCTCCCATATGATTCAATATTTACTATCATTGAACCATAATAAGATGTCATTCCAAAGGAAGACGTTGGTATTACACTATTCTTTGATGGTTCTAAGTGTGAAAAAGGTCAAGGTGTTGGAGTAGTGTTTCATGCACCCCAAGGGGTGCCTATCTCCTTATCATTCAAACTAGAATTCCAATGCACTAACAACAATGCATAGTATGAAGCCTTAATCTTAGGCCTTCAAGCAACTATAGCTATGGGCATAAAGTGTATCAGGATATTTGGTGATTCTCAACTTGTTATCAAACAGGTAACTAGAGAATACCAACACAAAGAACCAACCATAAAAATTTACCACTAAGTAGCAATTAAATTGATCTCTAAGTTTAATTGATATAAAATTGATAGTTTACCACATTTGAATAATATATTTGCATATGTGATGTCATCTCTGGGATCATTTATTCCAAAGGATGCAATAGGAGAGGTACAACCCCTTATAATCATAATGATATCTAAATATGCAATTATCTATGTTGAATCTAAGGATCAAAAGGATGTTTGCTTTATCTATTAAGTACTAGGTAAGCCTTGGTTAAACCAAATAATAGCCTTTATCAAGTTTGGAACACTCCATTAGTTATGTCATGGACTACTAAACATATTTTCAAGCAAAAGGTAGCTTGTTTTACTCTCTTGGGGGACGTGTTGTATAGACATGGTTATGACAGAGTTCTCCTTCGTTGTCTTGAGTTTGTTGAGGTTCAAAGAACCATAGATGAAGCTCATGATGGCACTTGTGGTGGTCATTTTATTGCAATGGCCATTGTAAAGCGTATTCTATGCATAGGTTACTATTGGCCCACCATGGAATAAGACTATTGCACATATGTCAAACATTGTAAGCAATATCAAGAGCACACTAATTTAACTCATGTGCCATCACAAGAATTACATCCCATTCAAAGCCTTTGGTCCTTTTCACAATGGAGTCTTGATTTAATTGGCAAAATCTTACCTCCTTCTTTAGGACAACATACATTCATCATCATAGTCACAAAATACTTCACAAAGTGGTTCAAGGTAAATCCTTTAACTAGTATGATAGGACCCAGAATTGTGGAGTTTATCCTTCACCATATCATTTGTCATTTTGGTATTCCATCAAAAATAATATCAAATAATGACAATTATTTCAAGAACAAGAATGTTCGATGACTTTGCAAGAAATATAACATGCAACATAGTTTCTTGGCTCCTTGTTACCCAAAATAAAATGGACAAGTTGAGGCTACCAACAAGACCTTAATTTCTATTCTCAAGAAACATGTTAATGAAAATAATAGAGATTGGCATACACAAATTCCCTTGGAATTATGGGCTTATCGAACAAGCATATGCACACCTACTAGGAAAACACCATTTTCATTGGTCTATGGAGCCGAAGCAATCATGCATCTTGAGCTTGACATCCCCTCCTTGCAATTTTCATTGCAG
Organism: Wollemia nobilis; assembly: GCA_028583015.1. Classification (NCBI taxonomy): domain Eukaryota; kingdom Viridiplantae; phylum Streptophyta; class Pinopsida; order Araucariales; family Araucariaceae; genus Wollemia; species Wollemia nobilis. The sequence continues at coordinate 219,307 of JAQPPZ010016976.1, read as the reverse complement.
GAATTCATAGATGATGACACTGCTAGACAAGCACATCTTGACCAACCCACACTTCTTTATGAAAGGTGAGTCAATGCTTTAGATCATTTATGAGTATATCAAGACTGCATTAAGCATGCTTACAACACCAAAGTTCATTTATGTAAATTCCAAGTAGGATATTTTGTTCTTAAAGAGAATCAACCAAACACCAATGCATTACTTCATCTTCATGATAAATTCATGGCTAATTGGTTAGGTCCATACATTGTTATTCAAAAATTAGGTAAAGGCACTTATAGACTTGCCAGTCTAGAGGGAGTTGAAGAACCTGAACTAGTTAATGCTATACACTTGAGAGAATTATATGCATAATATTATTTATATATGTATATATATATATGGCTATTACACAAAAATAAAATTGCATTTCATACATCGCATTTTGCACACATTTCACAAATTGCATTTCACACATTTACATTACACACATTTCATTTCATTTCATTTCATGAAATTAAATTTCACAAGCTACATTACACTCATTCCATTTCACAGATTTTATTTCATACATTGCATTCATACATTCCATTTCATATTAGGTATAATTTATATGGTTTAGATATTAATTGGTCCAATACAGTCATGTTGCCTTAATCAGGGGCACCTTCAAAACATCATTCATTTCATTGCATCATTCCATAAAGCCAAATTTTCATTTGCAAAGCCAAATTTCCATAATACCTAGGTGTTTTTGGTCACTCAACCACTCCTAGTGTTTTAAGCAACCTCCTATTCATGTCGAGTTTTCTTTAGGACCAAGACACAATTTTCACTAAGAAAATTTTGATTTTTAGGAATTGAATCCAAAAAATTCTTGAACCTAACACAAATCACACATATTAAAAACATCTTGTATCAAAGAGGGATAACACCATACTTGGGTTTAACCTTGAAGTGAAAAGAGTACTCCTTGCTTGTCCCATCATGCACATAGTCCAAAAATAAAAAATAGTGGTTTTCACCACTATCGAAAAAAAAATATAGTAAGGATAGGGTGCAATTCTCATCACACTTAGGTTGAGAATACAATTCTCCAAAGCTCTAAATATTTCATCACACACCATAGATCCTCAAGTTGTAAGTATAGTACTACATTTCCAATAAAACGGTTACGTAGTCATCCCCAAAGCCTAAAGATCAAATTCTTAGACTATGGAGCTAGTCTCCACTAGAGCTATAAATTCTTGAATGGTAGTGGAGTATGCTCATGCATGGTGACACATCTTTTTTATAGAAACCTCTGACCCCACATAAGGACAATCTAGCTTCTTGGTCTCATCCATAACAGGTCACATACAATTTACTCAATATGCGTTAATGAACTCCCTTGCACACACACTGGTTCTTTATTGCCTTGAGTTAGTACCATGCTCTTGATTTGGTAAATAAATGCACTGCACAAACATTTGATCTTAGAGAAATCAAACTACCCTTAGTGAGTTTGTTTAATATCACTAGTATGTCTGAGTCTCTGTAAAATAGTCAATTTTCCATATAAACATCCATATTTTCTTCCATGTCAACATCCATGTCTTCTTCCATCCATAACATTACATGTGTCATCCATTTCACATACCACCAATTTGGTGCCACTAATTTAAACAACAATGCTAAAAATGGCCAAGAAAAATCTAAAATTTGAATTATCATTAGAGCATTTACATCCATACACATTTTCATTACATTTTTGCATTATCACTTGCATTAATCATCCATATACATTTACATTAAATCTTCCATATACATGTTATCACTTGAATTAATCAAACATATACACATGCATTCCGCAAAATCATTTACAAAAAAGCATTCATACAAAAAAAAAAACACAAAAGTAAAATCCATGTATATATATATATATATATATATATATAAAAAAAAAAAAAAAAATAAAAATATATATATATTTTATAATATATATAATAAATAAAAAAAAAAAAAAAAAAAAAAAAAAAAAGCGTATAAATATATATATATATATATATATATATATATATATATATATATATATATATATATATATATATATATATATATATATATATATAGAGTATTTTTAAAATACAATGAGTGACCAAAGACTATATACAATGGATCACCAAGGCTCATATCCAAAAAGTGCATCTAAACACTAACTAATACCTATAAGAGGATCCTTGTGACCCTGAAGGAGCCCTAGACCTAGAGCTATGCCTAGACTCACTAGGCCTAACAAACTCGAATATGGATGAGGAGGATGGATTTGGAAGCCCAATGTCATGCTCCATTAATTGATCCTCCAACAATCAGATGTATCCATCCTAGGATCAAAGGTGTTGCATGTCATGTCTCTATCGATGACTCCTCTCTAGTAGATCTACTTGGAGCCTCGTGATCCTATTCTTACCTCCACCTATACTCGACCATACCTCTAGCTCCATCCATAATCAATCTATATTTGCATCTTGAGCCGCTATATCCATATCTCATAGTTGAGCTATCTCAACATATCGTGCTGCTACCATAACATATTGCTTTACCACCACCTGCTCTAGCCTCACCCAATCCTCCTCACTCTGACTAGGAGGCCCATATAGAATATCCTCCCTATTCTCTATGCTACCTCCATCTCCTAATTATGTAGCCTACTCTATTGTACCTCTATATCCCCTAATTTGATTCCTAGATCGAAGATGTCTCCAAAAATTAACAGCCTCATCGACATCCTCAACATATTCCATCCATATTTCCTCCATATATGACTGGACTTGATACCCATAGTGGCTAAGTCATGAATAATGCATCATAATTTTTAGCAGTCCCTACATCATCCACATTAGGGAGATCCATATCCTCATCATCCTCATAAGTTGCCCTTCATGCCTCCATACAAGGTAAGCCTATATCATCCTAATGATGTTTGTAGAGCATTGGTGCCTTAGGAACTCCTTGCCTCAGTCCGAACTATCATAGCACTCATAAGAACTGGATTAGATCCACATCACTCATGTGCCTCCCAACCATCCACTTAGCCAATCACACCCACTATAGATGCTTCCCATAACCTATCCACATTGAACCTCACCATGGTATCCACATCGCCTGAGTTGCTGTCAATCTAGCCCACAGATACCTATACCACTAACTCATCCAAATAGGATGACTCGGTTGCACCTCCTCTATCACTAGACACCTCATCACATAGGGATACTCCCTATCCCATACCATAGCTAGTAAAACCATATGCCTAGCCACACTTAAGTTCTCCTAGCCCCAACACTATAGTAGCAAGCTACACCCCAACCCCTTCTACCTCCATCTCCTCACCTCATATAAATCCTGGAATAACTACACCAACAAAGTAAGAGCCCCTGTGTACACTTGAGGTGTAGTGATCATATCGCACACCAACCTGGTAAGGTTCCATGGAAACCAACAACCAATATTATTTAGGACCACGATGTTGGCCAACATGAACATCACCAATGTGGATAGTGCATCCAACTTCTTGTCCACATATATGGACAAGTATGTTATCCTTCCACCCATTACATTCACATCCTACCACCGATCTCTAAACATGTGACTCAAATACTATTTGTTATTGTATCCAACCTCAACACGTAAACCCTCCACTAGCAACTTGAGGATGCGGTATACATCCTCAAGTGTTACAATCATCTCTCTAGTAGGGAGATGAAATATCCCCCTATCTAGATCCCATATATTGTACCAATGCATAGAGATACCCCTAATCAACCCTCACCACATCTATCCAGACCATCCCAGCCAACCCCATAGCCTCAAACCAATCCCAAGAATCCTCCCACAATGTATTTCTCACCCCCAAGATGAGAGACAAATACCGATACTGAGCCTCCAAAATATTTAGCTGCAACACAACACATTAATGTCAAATACATTGCATAATCACAAAAAAAAAACTCTTTGCACAAAAACAAAGAGCTTCAAATGCATTACCTTGGTGAAGTGCACATCTACTCCTGCTACCACATCCACACCCTCCATCACCATAGCTTCTATACCACACCAATTACTCACTCTTTCCACTCTACTCCACTCCACTTCACTCCCTCAGACACAACTTCTAAAATTTGTGAATGCATAAATGAATCTAATTCCCTTCTATCAGCATTTTGTAGCTATTTTAGGTGTACTAAAATGCCCATGGGCGCTCCTAGGTGCATTGAAATGCATCCATACATTTGGAAAGTGCCAAACTCTGGTGGGCATTTGTGCAAGTAATAAGTGCCCATCGATGTTTGGTGTCAACATTGAAAAAAAGAAAAAACTAAGCCAAAAAGGTAGCTTACCTCCACCACATAATTCCAAATTGCATCCATACATCAATTTTATCATAATTTCATGTTTTGTGAAAACCAAAATTGATTTGGATTCATAGTTTTTGCTTACGACCAAAAGTCATAAAATCACATTACAAGTTACAAAATGTTTCAAAATGGTCCAAATTTTCACAAAAAACCATTCTCATTATTAATTCCATCATTGCATTATTTTTGTGAGAACATGGATTAATTTGGGGATTTAACTTTTGTTTACACCCAACAAGTGTAAAATTATCTAAAATTGCTTCCAAAACTACTCCAAATCAATGCAAAAGTTCACAAAACTTTGCAATCGAATCATCAATGCATTTATCATCATCACATATTAATTTCAACATTAGTTTCATCCATCAATTATTGCATTTGCATATTTTTCCAAGTCATATGCAATTTCAAGTGAACCTTGTATCTAGTGGTCTATTCTACCTCCATGGTGATTGTAGCGATTTACATCCATGCAATTCAATGAGATGAATAAATCACCATAAGGATACTTGGCCAATTTTCATCATCTAATATCTCATTGTTAGAAAATAGAATTAATTTTGGTACTTCACCTTTCGAGTGAAACTATTCCAAGACCAACTTGCTCAATAGTTGTCATTGATGGCCTTGTCCACACGGCTTAAAACATGGATAAATTACAATACATAATTCTACTTAACAATCAATAATTACGTAGATTCAACTAGGATACGCTTCCTAGCAATCATTCGATCTTAGGGTGATTGGTTCCTAATATTTTGCATATTCATCACTTTGCATTTCAATGGCACCATACGACAATTTCTTCAATAGCATGGAATCACCCCAAAATTGGGGCAAAAAAATTTAATTTTGATCTCCCACAATGGGATAATATTATATGATCATGGCATCTACACTTGGCAAAAACCCTTTTCTCTGTTAGGGCAAAAATAGAATCAATCATTTGCATTTTTCCAACAACGCCCTTCCACTGTTGGGGCAAAAATGACATTACATTTACATCATTCATATTGTCCATAATTGCACCATGCATTTCACATAATAATTTCCATAAATTTAATAATTAGCTCATGAGATGCATTTGTCACTCAATCACCAATTTAGGGGGTAAGCTACACAATTAAAATTCTTTTGTCTCCAAGTTCATCTTTGAATTCCAACAATAGAAAGTTGTTTCTGCATTGTGTTTCACACAACACGATACAAAAAGGGGTATCTGTAGACACAAAAATCTAGCCACTTATCATCCATTCGTAACTTCCCATGACATTTATTCATTATTTATATATATTTAAATAATAATATTTTATATATTATATTTATATATATAACAAATATATATATGTATAAATTGATTCTAGCCATCCATAATGATTTAATATTAGCCATACATCCATCTTAATAAATGCCACCTACCCAAATTTAATCTCCACCCTCCTTCATGTTTTAATCTTGACCACACAAATTGTGTCTTTGAAACCCTAACATGCCCTAGGGAAGATTATAAAGAGGAGTCATTTTTGATGACTCAACCCCTAACAAGTATTTGGCCTAAGTTTTCAAGCATCCTCACCACTTACATCCTCCATTAATTACCTTCGTATTGTCTGCATCCACCATCGTCCATATTACGAATCAAATCTGCTATACAACTTCTACTTCACACCTCAAACACCCTCAGAGCCTCGCAAGCACATCTAGGTGCCTCAAATCATCACCAAGCATCCCCAAAAAAATGCAAAGCACCCACACACATTCATTGAGAACCTTTGGATGCTTCCCATCATCAATGAACTCCCACAGACACTTTTTATCCCTGAACTGCAGCCCCATGGCCCTCGAATGCTGTCAGGGTGCATCTACATCACCATATTCTACAACAACAATGAATACAAAAGTGACAAGTAAGTGAAGATAAGGTAAAAGTTCATTTGAATTTATTTCATTCCTGTATTATTGTTCTCAATATTCTTTTGGAACATCTAGGGTTAGTAATCATATTTTTAGAGGGTCTCAAGTAGTGGAGCCCTCACAGGTATTATTGACTATTTGTATGTTGTCTATTGTTTGTAGGTACAAGAATCATATCATTGGAAGTTGTTGAATATTCAGTGGTCCTGCATAGGATACCAGAAAGCCCACTCACTCTATTGTGATCAAAGATGAATAAGAAGACACCACGATTTATTAACCTAGCATTTCAAAGAACACAATATTTGTAACAGTTGTAACATCTATATGAATATAAGATTATATTGTAACAATGAATATTTAAGGCTCCCCTCTTTATATCATTAAATTTTCTCTCTTTTATGCAACATTTTGTGTATTGATATTATTTATCTATATTTGGTTTTTCATTTTTGCATCCACACTTCCATTTTCATTCATTTCATCACAAAATATGCATTTCTAATTACAATCATTTCACCTGTAATATACAAATCCATTTGTAAATATTCCATTGTACAATATGCATTCCTAGTAGTAACCATTTCATTTCAATATATGTGGTTCCAGTTGTAGTCATTTCCTTCATACAAACAACCACAATTCAACAACACAATACATTTTGAACCAACATATAGACTCTAAGCTACTACCAAAGTCAATATCATCTATTTACATCCTTCTATCAATAAAGACTCCTTCTATCATTCATTTTAACTGACCTCATTAATTCCATTACCATGCTACTGAACAACCAAGAAAACCCACGTTGCTCAAGGAAAATATCACTTTAATCCTTTTTCTAAAGTATGCAAGAATTATAACAATCTTTAAAAAAATATAGAAATCAAACCTGTTTCTTTTCCTTGTTTAAATCAAAACATGTTACTAAGTTCATTTTCAAAAAGCACGCCAATATTTTTTTTCTATTTAAAGGAAAATATAAGATATTAATATTTAAAAATCCATTCATGTAATTTGATGAATTCCAAACAAGATCTAATTAGGATTGTTGGATAAAATGAGTAATAAATGGATAATGTGTCACAACAAATCATCCCACCCGACTTGCCCATGATATCCTAACCAAAATCTATATCAGTTTCATACCAAACATAGAGTTATGTGTTTATTTACTAAGTATGAGCTTAGACTTACTGTGATGTATACAATACTCTGGGTATTTCTAGACCTCCTAGTTATTATTTTCAACTCTACCTAAACAAAGGATTCTCATTTCAACTATGAATCAATAAACGTATTTCCTTAAAGCAATTTAATCTATAGGTAGATTAGTTTAGTCCACAACATTATCCAATGTCAATTATCTATCACCTTATCTAAAATTCAACCATCTACTCCAATCAGGCTCATTGAATCATCAATTGATAATAGAGCAAAAATCTTAACATACTCCTTTCTATCTAAAGATAGAAATATACCAGTTGACATCTTGAATATCTGAATTGGAGATAAAATGCCTATTTTAGTCAAAACCAAAACTTCTAAAATAAAAATTTGTTCAACTTACCGTACTGATGTTCTTTTTACCAGTGATTTCATCATGTTGCAGAGCTCTCTGTTCCACAAAATGCCCAAATTTTATCTTTTACCTCACTTTGACTTCCCCGATCTCGATGACATCCTAAAAACCAAAAATTTTAGCCGGTTAATAGTTATGCAATTACTTTTGGTATGAACTAAGTATTTTTCACTCTTGTTGAATGAAAAGCAACATCTAGTTATGTCGTAACAACTCCAAGAAATAATAATACTTTCCTAACAACTATATTTTCCTATTAATGTAACGAGCTTCCATTCCATTCAGAGGTATCGAACAATCCATTCCATTATTTATCGTTATGATATTCATTTTATCCACTAAACTATCATTGTAATAACATCCATGGATATCTCTCAAGCTATTTTCTTGAAGCACAACATAATGAAATCAAGCACACATTGATAAAACATCACATAAATGCAACATATTTGTTGATTCTTTTCCTTATGCGAAATTATGATATACATCTTTTTGAAAGGCATTTATTAATGTTTCCCTTCTCATACTTTGATGAAATATCCATGACATCATTTTCCCTAGCATCCTATTCTCTATTGTTGGTTCTTTCTTCCACTTACAAAAAATCTGTTATTGCACAAGTACAAGTTCTATTAGATACACCATATTATTTAATGAGATACATGTGTTCTTCCAGAAATTAAACACAATTTGATTAATCAATAATTTCAAATTAAAATATGTTTCACAAGATATATGTTTTGCATACTAAGTTCTAGATAGTCAATATTCTAATAACACACAATATTAGAAGAGCATGAATCCATCTAAAATAAAGAGTCTACCAGGAGTGAGCCATGACACTACCTTTGATGTCTAGGTTAAAAACTCCCATGTATAGTTATTTATCAATGCCTCAACCTCATATTTCATTGCTACATCATATTTATATATCTCATTGACTTTTTTAAAGGTTCTTCAATTATATCATCCACTAACCTTCACCATGAGTACACAATTAATTATGTTTTTTTTTCACAAATGATGCCACTTACTCTATGCAACTAGAAATGCTTCCTTATTGGTAGAATAATTTTTTTTTCTTTATGCATGTAGGTCTAAAATCCATATCATGTTCCATGAAATATTCAAAGAAAATGCAACATCATTAAGAGTGTAATCATATACATCATCATGCTCCTTAACATGATTATCTATAAACTCGTCACACTAGTAGAGTATAGTCTCATCATCCATAATGCTACAAGCAACAAACTTGAAGTTCTTCTTGTCCATGATAAAGATATTATCATCATCAAATTTTATCTTGAACTTATTTGCCTAGGATATCTAGATATAGAAAGTAAATTTACATCCATGCATCAAACATAGCATATATAAAAATTAACCATCCTTTGTGGATTCACATTGTAAATTCCATTGACTAGAACATCCTCATAATATATTGTTTAAATAATAAATCCATCATTATTAATATTCCCATAGTCATAAAATGTTTTATTTTGCATTGTAATGTGGTGGGAAGCACCTAAATCTAAATTCCAATCATCACTACTAATTGAAAAATAATAAAAAAATATGAGAGAATATATTTCCATGTGAAGTCTATGTAAACATGCTCCTTGTAGTAAAATTGTATCCCTCCAAATATTCATTGTTTGAGGGGCCTTTAAAATGACCTCGATATCCTTTAACATATTAAAACATGAATTATCCATATTATTAGTTTTATCATAACAACCATATTTTAGTTTATCTTTATTTATACATTCTTCTCTCTTTCATGTTTTTCTCTCTGTATTTTCCTTTGTGTTTGGATTGCTTTTGTATATTTGTATTGTTAGGATGCCCTAGCATGTTTTGGTTGTGGTGGTAGTAGGTAGACTCCTTTCTTCCTTTGCAATAGGTAAAATAAAAGACTATATATATATATATAGACACACACACACACGTTTTAACTAAATTATCCATAGCTTCTATGTGTGCAACTAAAGTCATTTTTTTGAAAATATAGAGATTGGTGATTTTTTCAAAAAAAATATTGAATTGAAAATTCAAGGCGATTTGACTCAACAAAGGAAAAAACAATAATTGATGATTGTAAGCACTTTTTTCTCTACTATGCTTAACATCGTTCCAAAAAAGGATAATAGATTGTTAAAGTGAGTAAATCATTGTCAAAATAAAATTCGTAGGTGGTCCTATTATGTGGAGTATGTATTATAATAATTGTTGATACATAATGAACCAATGAAAAACTAGATTCAATAATATAGTATATACTATACATAGTTTGTTCTTATTGTGGTAAATTTTTTACTTAATTAATTATATCCCATTGAATTATATAAGGGAAGCAGGAAAAAACACCACCTTATATATATGTATGTATGTATATATATAATAATTTTTTGTATTATTTAAAATATAAATAGTAAAATATAAGCCTTACTAAATTAGATGTGGTATAATGATAATAATATGTTGCAAGCCTTTAACCATATTATATAAAATTGCAATGGGATGGATATTTTCTACTCTCATATAAGACTTACTAAATCAGACATGTTGCAAGCCTTTAGTCATCTTATAGAGTGCCATTTTGGTGCTTCAACCCTTTAGCCATTAGTCATATTTTAGATATGACCTTAATTATCCAAAGACATAAAAAAAAACATGAAAGGTATCCTAAACCAAAAATTCTATAAAAGGCAAAAAATATTAAAAGGATACAAATTGTGGTGGAATTACAGTCCCATACACTACTCCTTCCTTTCCAAGTACCAACTAGAATATCCAATATAGCTTTTGATAGACCATATTCTTCCTCATTTAGTTATCATAAATATTATGATGTAATAAAGGTGGGTCCATATAAATATTGATTAAAAATATCAAATATTTATATTTTATATAAGTATTATATACTTTGACACTTTGTTTAAATTAAACATTAAAGATAAAAGATAAATCATAATTTTATACTATCATATTTTTTAATTCATATTATATATATATATTATTAATTGATGGAAGGGGTTTTGAAAAAGTCCCTAAACATTTTACAATAATGGAAGAGCTTCAGATAGGGTCCTATAAGGTTTCCTCCTAGGAATAGTAGGGAGAAGAGAAGAAAATAAAACTTCAATAGGGGAAGCCCCAAAAACAAGATAAAATAAAGGGGTTCCTAAAAATAACACAAAAGGAGGTACAATAACAAAAATATGGAAAAATAGAAGAGCATCAAGCAAGAAAGGACAATACCAACAATATTATTTAGCATCAGTTGGAGTGGGAAAATCCATAAACTAATTTGGTTCATTATATCTATTTTTTTGTGTATTATTCAATGAGGATGTTGGCTTTGTGAATAAGAGAGGTGCTCATTTTAGCCACTCTAGCTAGGGCACTGAGCAGATCATTGAGACCCTACATGTTAACCTATTTTACTAATGAAGGGGACACACGACTCATGGAAAGTATAATTTAGAGGTATAGAAGAGCAACTTTGAGGAGCCACCTTCTAGGTGAGTCCACATTGAAGTGCTACCACACATGGTTTTTTGAGATAAAGGAATATGTTTCATTGCTTCATAAAATATGTGATCATGCTCAATGATAATTAGAAGCATTTTCCTCTTTCTATTATGTAATTTAATCTATATGGAATGATGATGAAGCTCCAACATGACTTTGGGAGTATCATCTTCACCCTTGAGTTCAAACTCCAAAATATGATTAGCCTTTTGAAAGGAAGTTTATTGATCATCCATATGGCTAGGCTTTAAATGAGGGGATACATGTTGAGGGTCACCCATGGGGCTTCCCCTATTTGGGATGATGCTTATCATGGTCTTCTGGGATTTTTTGTAGAGAACATGTCGGTAGATGATCAAATGCATGCCCTAGTGGAAAAGGAACTATGATGACATTTTATTAACATTGCTTACAAATTTTTCCATGGACTTAAGGTATTTCAAAATGTTCATGTTTTTCCTCCCATGATTGTGGTAAAGAAAATTTTGGTGGAAACTACTAAGAATATTTATCTAGCCATACATAGTAAAATATTGGAACATATACACCACCACCTTGTCCTAGATATAGGAAGGGATTCTCTCAAAAAAAATATCTTATCTTTGCTGAGTTTCTCACCTTTGTAATTTAAAAGCAATAGTTCACTGGCCAAGGAATGATTTTCTCTATGGACAATCTCACCATTGTTAGGGAATCCAAAAATTTGAACCAACAACTCAACATCGATCATGAATCTTAGCCCTTTCATAGTGACCCTATCATCATCCCAACTATGGGATAACTCTTTAGAAAGATCCACATCATGGCCACCAAACATTTTTAGCAAGGGAAGAAAACCAACATTATCCAAAATATTTTCCACTAGCTTATCCAATTGTAGCACCTCAGGTTCAAACCTAGAATCAATTTTAGCCATGGAAAACAAATTGGATGGCCAAGTGGAGCAAAGGTGGTGAGAACAGGAAATGGTGAGAATGGTAAAAGTAAAGGTGAGGGTCTAGATGAGTCGACAAGGGGGGAAGCACTAAAAAGGAAGGAGCCAAGAGAGGTGGTATGCCATATGACAAAATATCATAAGGAGGAGTCTCCAAGATGAATATTTAGAGATGAAAAAATGGGAAAATGGGTGTAATTAGAGCTTAAAAATAAAACAATCCACACTCTATTAATATTTGAGAGGACTATGAGAATCATACCAATGAAACTTGTGCTAATACAATACCTTATACAATGATCTCTTCTATGCCAAAATATCCTTCTCGGTATCAAAACCACCTTTTGGAATAAGGTATTAGAGGATAGGTCTTGGTGGTGGTATTTGAGATAGCAAATAAAATGGCCAATGTGCTTCTTTGGTGTCACAAGAAAGGAGAGAATCTTGGTGATGTGGAAAAAAATCTTAGAGGAATTAAAAGCATGAGTTTGGAAAAGATGGCATGCAATTTCATCAAACTAGGAAAATGACACTATTATATGAATCATGAGGGGATTTTACCATGCTTACAAAATGATAAAAAATCCAAGGTGAGGCCATCAAGAAGTTTAATTGACAATCACTAAGGTCAAGAGAACAAACCGAAACAAAAAATATTAGGGGGAAATGTTAGAAAATGGACAAAATGAGACCAAGAAATTATCCCAAGGGATGGGGAGAAAAGTCGATAGCTAGAGTTTTAAGCAATCCTAAGCATACAAGTAAAGGGTCCACATGGTAGGGATGAGGAGAATGTGGGGCCACAAAGGGAAAACGACATGTGCAAAAATAAATATGACATTGAACATGAACACACTACAAACATGGACCAGGAAAGATAGTCTAATGAGGGGGTTTTGGACTAACATTCTCAGGGTCAACCTGGCAAAGGCAAAGGGATTAAAATGACTGAATACCAATGAGGGAAAAATAACACAAAAGGGGTTGAGGAAATTTGTAGCTCCATATGGATAGATCTTCTTGAATAAGGCTCAAATTGGCCAAATCATCCATAACTTGATTTCCTTCATGGTAAATATGTTGAATGGTAAAACTATCAAGATTTTGCAAGGATCTCTTGGATTCCTCAATAACATCATCTATACTCCAATTTGGAGAACAATATTTCTTTAGATTATTAATTTTGTTCATGGAATATCCTTCGATAATTATCTTATTAGAAGTAATATTATCCTAGATAGTTAAGAATTGGAAGAGGGCCCTAGCCTCAACAAAATGGCTGGTCTAAATTCTAAGGTTTTTAACAAAAGCAAGTAGAATCTTACCCCTATAATTTATTAAAATACCACCTACACCTACATAACCTATGTTATCATTATGTTATCATTAACTGCTTCATAAAAATTTTGTTTGATCCATACCAATGGAGGGAGGATCCACTTGACTTTTTATTTATCCACCTTTATTGGGGTTAGAGGTAATAGAGGAAGAAGAAGGAAGGCCAAGAGAAACAACCAACCTAGTATCCATATGATTTTCCTTTCCATTAAAAGAGGATCAGATAGGAGTTTTATTTCCCAAATTCTATAATTTTGATTCCAATAAAAAAATGGTCTCTAGATTCATCTTGAAAAGCTCTATTATTTCCCTCTTTCCAAATTTCCTAAAGGAAATGAGGAAGATAGAAAGTACACAAATATTTTAGTCTATGAGCATAAAATGGGGATGACCATTGAAGGCACAACTCTTTGATATTAATGTGTTGGTCCCAAACATACCCAAAGGAGTTAAGGATAAAATGAAGGACTTCCTAGGAAAAGGGACAACCAAGGAATACATGACGAGTGGATTGCAAGTTTTATCTATAGATATAACGTTTGTTGGGGATTAGCATTCCTTTTAATTATAGGTTTTCAATATTGAGAATATTATTTTGAACAACTAAATAAAAAATAAATCTATCTTGGGATTGAGGTGCTTAAGCCAAATTTGCTTGATCAAAAACCATTTGTCAATCTTTTCTTCTGAAAGATAATATGTAGATTTGACTAAAAAGAGACCATATTCATCAATTTTTCAAATAGGAGAGTCTTCAATCTCATAATTAGGGATGAAGTAAGTCCTTACCATTTTGTAGATATATTTTCCTACTTTAGCTTCCTTTTCACTAAGGTTATCTCTTGGAAAATATTTCCAAACTTTCCTTCTATGGTTTAACTCAATGAAGTTACTAACTTTATTATCAATAATACAATTTGTTAGGGGCTTTAGAGTGGCAAGGTCGGGGTTCTCAAAAATACAAGAGTCGATAATCCAAAAATCCTTCTAAAATTCAATTACATTACCCTTTCCTAACTTCCATATGATCCTTTTCTAGATGAGATATTTGGTTTTAAGAGGGGAGTTCTATAAAGCAGAACATTTAGGAGGAGAAGATTCCTCCATGAGATTATTATCCTACCAAAGATATTTTGCATTGATGATGTCAACCCATATAGCTTTATCCCTATTAAGCAATTTTCAAACCTTTTTAGCTATGAGGGAAATGTTAATATGCTTAATTTTCTAAACTCCAAACCTCCAAATTCTTTCCTCGAGAAAATCTAGTCCCATGCAACCAACAAAAAATATTTTGGGGTTTTTAGATCCAAACCAAAGAAAAGGATTTTGGTTTTGCTCAAGTTTTTGGAATATGGATGAAGGTATTTTGAAGAGGGAGAGGAAAAAATAGGAACAATTTGTAAGGAATCTTGGACCAATTAAGCTTTTCCAGCTTGATTAAAGAGAGCTCCTTTCCACCTAGAGAGATTTTTTTGCATTTTTTCCAGAAAAGGGGCCCATAGACCATCATGAGCTTTGCCAAAGAATAGAGGTAATCCTAGGTATATGGAGGGAAGATCCACAATTGCACAACAAAGGATCTTAGAAATTTTCAACTACCTTCTGAGGGAAGTTTTAAGGAAGAAAATCTTGCTTTTAAGGAAATTGGTGTTTTTCCTAACCGCTTCTTCATAAATATTGAGGATGGAGTTGATAGCCCTAGCCTAAGGAATGGACGATATGATAGAAAAAATGGTATCTTATATGAATTTTTAGTGTATTATAGGGTTTAGGGATGAAGCTAGACTATTTCCTGAAATGGTTCCTTGGTTGCAAGAAACTTTTAAGGATCTCCTAAAAACTTATATTAGGATAATAAAGAGGAATGATGAGAGGAGGTCTCCTTGACTCAAAAATTTTGATATTTTGAAGTAGCCAATGATTAATCTATTAAAAATAACAAATAATCTAGCCAAGTTGATGCATTCCTTGATTAATTTTATCCAATATTGATGAAAATCAAACCTGTATAGAATAGGGAAAAGGAACTCCTAGTACACACTGTCATAAGATTTATTCATATCCAACTCTAAAAAAATGCTAGCTTTCCCATTTTTATCAATAGAGTGGATGAGTTCATGAATGGTAATTATTCCATCAGTGATAACCCTCCCTTAAACAAAGCTTCATCAGCAAGGATCAATTATGAGGGACAATTTATTTCTTCCTATTGGAGATGAATTTGGAGAGAATCTTGTACATAACATTGTAGGGACTAATGGGTTTAAAACCAAAAACGAAATTAGCCTCTGTATATTTGGTAATGAGGGTTAGAAAATTAGAGTTATCATCTCTAGGAATGTGGTTGGTTTTTTGAATCTCCTGGACGAAAGCCATTACCTCCACTCCCACAAAATTCCAGAACTTTTGGAATAAAAGGGCTAGAAAACCATTCAATCCTGGAGCCTTGTCCCCTATCATGGAATTTTTTTCTTTTACTTATTTAGTAGAAAAGGGGTTGGCTAGGAAGAAGTTGAGGTTAGGAGGAATGAAATAGGGAATGTTGATAAGAAGACTACTTGAAGTGTGAAGGTCAATAAAATTTCCTAGTCCAAGCAAGTTTTCAAATATGGAGACACCTTCAGTCCTCATTCCTAGGAGGTCTTCAGTAGATGAACCATCGGACTTTATCACCTCAATTTTGTTATGGCTTCTATTTTTGAGAGTAGAGGCTTGAAAAAACTTGGTGTTGAAGTCCCCTTCCTTTAGCCATATGCATCTAGATTTTTGCCTCTAGGAGATCTCTTCACATACCAAAATATTATGAAACTCAGCCAGGAGCTCCTTCTCATTATGTATTAGGTCCATCGAAGAATATATAGTTTGATTAGTAAAATTGATACTACTCAATTGATATTGAATATTTTGCTTCCTAAGAAAGTGGTGATTAGAGACTTATTTGTTCCATTTCTTTAAATTATTTTTGATGAAGCAAAGATTTTTTGCAATCTATAAAATGCAAGGACCTAAGAATTTTTTAGCCCACTAATCGAACACTAATGGGAAGAGATCTTGATGTTGTAGCCACATAGACTCAAACTTGAAGGGGGTTTTGAAAGAGAAATATAGTTGGAGGGCTTCCAAGATAAGGGGGTTATGATATGAGCCAATTTTAGGGAGGGAATAGAGAGTGTAATACCCAAAGGGAGAGATTCCTTCCTTTGAAAGGATGAATCTATCATGCCTAAGCTAGATGGGTTGACTACCCAATATCTTATTGCTCTATGTTAATTTAGAGACTCTCAACTAAATATCCATCAACTCATTACTATTCATAAAATTCATAAAATATTCAAAGAATTTAGAGTTATTGGGGCTACCTCCAAGCTTGTTAGAAGAATAGAGGGAAGATATAAAGTCTGCAAAAAATATCCATGCTTCATTACTAAAATGTTTCTCATATGATTCAAAGTTTTCCATATATAGACTCGTCCCATGGGTGTTTGGAGCATAAATGTTTGAGAGAACCCATATATACTTTATGAATTTATAGTAAAACATGATAGTGGTGATCATTTTAAAAGTTTAAATGAGCCTACCTTCAATTTTCAATTGATCCCAAAGATATAAAAGGCCTCCAAAGGTCCCCTAAGCTAGACTAGCAAGAAAATTGCTATTTTCTAGGTAGCTTTAGAAACTTTCTCCAAGTTGTAGGCTTCAACTTTAGTTTCTTAAAGAATAATTATATGGGGATTCAAATATCTCCTCATGGAAACCACAAGATTTTGTTTAGCATGTCCATTGAGGCCTCTAAAATTACAAGAGAGGATCTTCATTTATAATTTTTTAAAATAAATTGTCTTCCTCTGTACTAGGTAAGGAGAAATTATTTTTTAGACCCACATCAGAGCTTGACTTTATTACATGGTTTTCCTTTTTAGGTAGACACAAAGTGGAATAAGATCCATTAGCAATTTATATCTATGCTTCCCTTTTCCTAAGGCCCTAAATCAAAGATCTACCTTTATTTTTTTGTTACCAACATCAACATAACTTTTTTTAAAAAAAATTTGGTAATAGCACGAGGGGAGCTTCATGTAGGGTTAATTATTTGTACAAGGATGGGTTTAAATTAGGGTATGGATTCACTAATAATAGGGTAAGATAAAAAGAGAGACCAAAATGAGGAGGGACATTTGATAGGGAACCCTTGATACTTGGGGGCAAGATCTTGATTCAAGAATTGAAAGGAAGCCTTTGAGATATTAAGATGGTGGGAAAGAGAATCTAGAAAAGTGACAGTCTCATTGGGCACATGGGCTCCATGGAAGGAAGAAGAATGAATGAAAAGGATTCTTCAAGGATGGGGGCCTCGATATCCAAGAAAGAAAATGGGTTTATTATTTATATGTTTTATTCTATATAGTAATTAATTATATTTAGAGTTTTTATTATTAAAATTATAGAACAATTAAAAATTTTCTTGGATTAATTTTTTTAATTGACAATAAATTAAAACAATCTCCTATTACATTATAACCATGACCATAAATATATATTTTGAAATCCCACATCTAATGTCATTTAATATGTTTATAAAAATATTTAAAATATAATGGATATATACATAATTTAAAATTTATATAAAACAATTCAATATCTATTAAATATTGTAGTTATCTTTATTTATTTTAAATAAATGTAAATAAAGGATTTTTTTATTTGGAGGTATTAATTGTAAGTAACTATGGTTTCAGTTGGAATAATCTATTTTTATCAATTTAAAAATATATTTTTAAAGTAATTATATAAATAATATTTATAAATTTATTTTATTTCTTCAAATGAATCACAAATATTGGATAATGTATTCTTAGAAAAAGTATGGTGAAGTCAAAGTATAATTAATTTTGATGAAATATGAAGTGGTTCACCATTTATTATACCTTAAATAACTAGTTGTTGGTATTTTATATAATGATTTCCAAATAATGTCAAATATGTATTTTCAAGATCTACCATCACTTGTCACCTTAATTCCATCTGTATAGATAAAAATGGTGTTCAAAGGTCCTTTAAAACACTAAAATATTATAATCATTCTCTCTCTCATTTTTTAGCTTTGAGATTAAATTTATTTTTATTCTTTGTTTCCATGACATTCAAACATTTTCATTATTAAAGTGACACATTTCAGTGTTGATTTGGGTTTATTAATTTAATATTTTAATACTTTATTATCCTCTTTTAGATAAATCAATATAATCTTTCTAACACTTTATATACAAGAAGGAAGATAGATATTACTTAACATGTTCCTAAAAATAAGTTTATGTGGAAATAAATAGTGCCTAATATATCAATGAGTCCATAGATAGTGAATTGAGGAGAAGAATTTGAAGAACACAAGGTTATACTAAGAGTGGGGTGTGAATAGTATAAGATAAACTTTTGCTTTTCTTTCAAAACAATATTATCCAATGTTATCAATTGCAATCTCTTTCCAAAGCAATGTTAACTAATATCATCAATAGTAGAAGCAAAGCAATGCACATATCATCATACACAATGAGAGACACAATTTTAACATGGTTCACCCAATGTGGGCTACGTCCAAGGAGAAAATATTTCTTATAAATTTTCTCAACAAATATCTTGGGAACCAAATAACTATTACAATGTTATTGGACCTGTATCCAAAGGAGACACCAATACCATATGCTCAAGTTTGTGGATATTTATCCATAGGAGAACTCTACCACCTCATGTCTGGTTCATGGGCCTCTATCCATAGTAGAGCTTTATCCCCTCAAATCTAGTTCGTGGAAATCTATCTAAAGGAAAACTCTATCCCCTCAACTCTAGTTTGTGGAACTTTATCCACAGGAGAACTCTATCCCTTCAAATCTAGTTCATGGAACTCTATCCATAGGAGGACTATATCCCCTCTACTCTGGTCATCTCCAAAGTTGGTACACACATCTATTTAACTCTGCTCAAAGCCTACTCATGAGGCTTACTCAGGTCTGCTCACAAATATATCTAAAAACTTCTTCAAGTATTCTCACAAGACTTTCTCAAGTCTGCTCACAAATCTTCTCTCAAATCTACCCAAAATATATACACACTACATGCACAAACCTGTCTCAACTCTATCCTAAATTTGCACACATTACATGCACAAATATATCTCAACTCTATCCAAAATCTGCACACATTACATGCACAAATTTGCCTCAACTCTATCCATAATATGCACACATTACATGCACAAATCTATCTCAACTCTATCCCAAATCTGTACATATTACATGCATAAATTTTTCTCAACCCTATCCCAAATATACACACATTACATGCACAAACATGTCTCAACTCTGTTCCAAATATGCACACATTACATGCACAAATTCGTCTCAACTCTGTCCCAAATCTACTTCAATTCTTCTCATAAGACTTGCTCAAATCTACCTCAAACCTACTCACACACCCTTCACAAAACTGCTCACAAGCCTTCTCAAATATTCTTACTATCTCTGCACAAAACTACTCACAAGCCTTCTCAAAAGGCCTACTCAAAATAGCTCACAAACCTATTCTCAACTCTGCTCAAGACTGCTCATCACTCATGATCAAAACAACTCATAACACATAAAAAAACCCAAATATTGCATACAAATGATGTTTAAAATAATGCTTGTATCTCTTTCAGAAATGTTTTCTTCAACTACGTAATTTAGACATATTCTACCCATAATTGTTTCAAGAACATATAAAGAATAATATGCAATGCAAATGCTCAATATGTTATCTTCCAAAGTAACTCAAGGCCCAATACACACATTGTTTCACTAAACATGATTTCAAAAACTTTAACAATCACTTTCAATGTCACTCAAATCAATGCCCAAATGCTTCACAATGATGCATAAAATTATTCTCAACCCTAGCACAAGTATTTTCAATTTTACTAATCAATGATGCACAATTTGTTATAAAACCCTAACACATGTATCTCCAATTTCACTAATCAATGATACACAAATTGTTCTCAAACCCTAGTACATGTGTCTCCAATTTCATTAATCAATGAGACACAATTTGTTCTCAAACCCTAACACATGTGTCTCCAATTTCATTAATCAATGATGTACAATTTTTTCTCAAACCCTAGCACCCGTGTCTCCAATTTTATTCAAAAATGAAGCACAATTTGTTCTCAAACTCTAGCTCAAATATTTCCAACAATGCACACTAATAAAAAAAATATATCTCCACATTCAAAATGTTTCCTCAAAGCATGAACACCTAGAGAGAGATTTATATCAACATAACTCAAAATTTCTTTGATGAAGATGTGCCCACAAAAACTTGTCTTAAAAACTTATCTTTCTTGTGTCACTTCAAGGGTTGGATAGCAAAACACTTTTCAAGTCATCCACATGAAAAATATTCTCGAAAGATGAGCATATTAAAACTTGAAAATAATACCCTATTATTTCCTTTTATCTTCACTATAATACAACATGTAGAACCCTTAAACCTTTTTCTTATGATGTGCATGAATTACAAAATACAATGATCATAAGTACACCCTTTTCTCTCTTTTCTAATAATGCAATATTTAAATCCTCATACAATACCCAAAGCATATTAATGTTAATTTATTTCATGTAAGAATTACATAAAAAAATATTTTTATTGCACGTCTAAACTTTCAATAATTATAAAATACTTGCCTAATCCTCATACCTCTTGGACACACATTTCTCAATAGCACTTTACTCTAACAAGTCTCTTAGAAAATATTGCTACCCAACCACCTTTACACCTTGCAAAAATTAAATATATCAAATCTTATACCTCATAATTTTTGCACTCAACAAAAATAAATACCTCTTATGCTGCCACGAATCGAACATTGTCAAGGTGCAGGACAACACTCTCCAAGGTGCTCAACGACCAATCGTGCTATCATAACTTGGTGACACAAAATGTGACCCACATAATTTAACTTAACTCTGCCTCAAAACAGCAAAAGCTCTTCTACCCAAAACCATCATCGAGGGAACTCGAACCCAAGATCTCTCTCTACCCAATGCTTAACACACGACCAATAACCAACTGTGTTATGCCAATAGACGTGACATCAATCAATGCTTCCATGGATATATTCCAAATACTGTACCTCAAAATAATTGTTGCCTCTAATGTTCACTCACTCACTCAATGAATGGGAATCGATGGTAATTCGAGTAGTGATTTCCTAAGGTAAAACCTTGGGTAAAAATACATGTGCCCTCCTTTGCCTTGGACTACATCAGCTCTAGAAACAATTCAATTTTATTTCCTCCTTTTACCTTGGACTATGTTGGTGCTAGAAACAATTCAAATTTATTTTCTCTATATGAATTTTGATGCCATCCTCCTTTTTGAAACTTTGGATTATAATATTTAAAAAAATTATAATATATATTTTAAAACCTTGGCCCATTTGTCTTTAATAATTATTCCTCTTGTCCTGTAAACCTTGTTCTATTGCTTTTAAATATTTTCTCTTCTTGTCCTTTAAACCTTGGTCCATTTGTCTTTTTTAAATCCTCTTAATAATATTTAAATATTATACTCTTTAACATATTTGCCTTATTTTATTTTTGCCAACCTTGTAACATGCTCTTTTTATCATCAACCCTTGAACATAAAATATTTTTACCTTATGCATATTTTGACATCAATGACAACACAATACTTTAATATTTCCAACAATATCCCCCTTTGTCATTGATAGTAAGCCTTCCAAAAAATAATTTTTTACTACCACCAGATTCCAATTTTGCTCCCCTGAGAAGTTGCTCCCCCTTACTGATTTCTCTCCTCCTTACTGAAACTCTCCCCCTTTGACATCAATGGCAAAGGGCTCCTTTGGGGCTAAAAATAAGACTCTTAGCTCAGCCTCCTTACCACCTCCTCTCCTTGAGGTGATCAATTTTTGGGTGGGAGTAAATCTACTCCCAACTTACAATGCTCTTCTCCTTTTTCAACTTTCTTTTTCCACACTTTTTTAGTCATACCCTTTTGATCCTTTTGAGTGTCCCTATTCTTGCTTGTATTTGGAATGGAAACTCTATTCTACACCACTTAGCCTTATGTCCAAAATTATTGCAATTGTAACACTCGATATTGTAGTTTCAGAATGGTGTAAATGACCTGAAATTTCTTTTGTTAAAGACAATCATTTTAGCCATAAATCCTACAATGTATAGCTTTGTGACCTATTGCGGCTCCTCCACAACGTACCCCAAAATTGGGGACCCACCTTTTATTTTTGTGTTTGTGAGTCTTTGGTAGCCTTGGAGTGATATTGTTCGATATATCCCATCCTCGATATTTGCAATTTAATTCCAATGTTCTTGGTTGTTGGGTGCTTTTGGTTTTGTCATGAGTGTCGAATGTTTTATTCAGTTTTAGTTTTATAGTTATCGTCTGTTCTTGTCAATGATATTTTATTGTGGACGATTTTTTCTTGTCAATGACTTTTTCTTGTCGATGATTTTCTCTTATCAACGACTTTTCTTGTTGACGATTTATGTTCTTTTCGACGACTTTTTCTTGTCAACAATTTTTTTCTATCAACAATTTTTGTCGTCAATTTTTTGTCGATGATTTTTTTTATCGTCAAATTTTGTTGCTGACGACTTCATCAAATTTATTGTCGATAATTTTTTTATCATCATTTTTTTTTGTTGTTAGCGGTTTTATTGTTAGTTTGTTTTGTTTTCTAATATTTGTTATAAAATGAAAATAATAAAATAAAAATAATAAAATAATATATATATCTTTATATATATGATATTGTAAAAAAATATAAAATAAAAAAAATTTCATACATATATATCCTATATATATATATAACCAAAAATAAAATAAAACAATGAAATATTTAATATACCTACATAGATGCTATATACATGTAGATATGATAATAAAAATATAATAATAATATAAGTAAAATAAAAAGAAAATAAATAAAAACTTAAATAGCTATATGTTCATTCAAATACATATAGGTACTTTAATAATAAAAATATAAATAAATAAATAAATAAAATAATTATTCCTTTCTACTCGATGCAATTTCACGTTGTATGGTCACACTTCTTAAGGCTCACATGATATATAATGTTTTGCAGGTTTTAAATATTAAATATGTAATGCTATGCTTGTGTGCAGGTTAGGTACGCGGCATTTGATGGATGATTCAAAGAAGATATGGCGCACCATGATATGGGGCCCACACGACAGTGAGCAATGACCGAGGTATGATCGGCGAACGAGGGGCCCAGTGTGGTGAGGTATCGATGAGAACATGGACGAATAGCTGTCCACAACCCAATGAAGGGGTTTTGAAATTGACCAGCGATCGGATGATGTGGGTTGGTGTTGTTCAATTCAAGCACTCCGGATACATGGATAGTGATGAGCATCGACGTAGACTAGGCCCCCGCAAGATGACTGGTAAATTCAACAGCTTCAATACAAGCAGCATGGTTGCTAACTAAGAAGATGCGAGCAACACGATAGACCGATAAGGCGGTGGTCCTGAAACAACAACGATGGTGAGAGGTTTCAAATATGATGGATGATCACTGGTTGAAAGAAGGGAAATAGCAAGGTATCATCATAAATTTTTGAGCAGATGAGCAACAATCATCGAGAAAATGGCGGACGTGGACTTCATTTTGAAAGCGAATACAGGCCGAGGAGAACACAGGGAGTTTTGTATTGGGTATGATTTATGCCAGCTCCAACGGATAGGGGTCACCGAAGAGGATATCCATCGAGTCTTATCCATATTGGGGGAACATTATGGCATTCAAATGACACCAGCAACATGCAACTATGGCTTTTGATGTCCATAGCAAATGCCTTAATGCGAGGACGTCGATTATAAAGGGGATGATATTCTTTAGTATTTATGAGGAGACTCGACCTTATAACGTCTCTATATTGAAGTGTCATCTAGAAAAACCAATAAAGAGGCCTTATCACATTAAAAAAAAAAGGAAATGCTTGGAAAATAAAATGTTTGGAAGGCCAATTGAAAAACAAAACAGAGAAGAAGAACGTAGTAAGAAGAGAGACAAAACAAAGAAATGAAAAGGCACCTGAAAATGGAAACGAAAGATCATGGAGAAAACGGAAAGACAGATGGAAATTGGTAAATACTTCATCGAAATAAGAAAAAAGGGTTGGACTTTTTGGCAAGGCCAAGCGCTGCCAAAATGACAATGTAAAAAATGAAGCAAATCTCAATGCAATAGTTTTTTTTTTTCAGAAATTTGGGTTTTGTTAGCAAGAAAGGAGGAGAAATGTCTGCATGCAGGAATTTAATGTCCCATTTTTTTTCTTTTCAGATTTCGGATCTATGAAGGATGTTCAATGCTTTTTTAGGGTTACATTGCTGAAATTTTTGAAATCTGAAATTTATTTTCTGTCCTTAGGAGCTAGCACTTAGTTTGTTTTAGTTGTGCAAATGCAGGTTAAAATAGATTAGGTTGCATGTCAAATTTTCTCACATCTTCGGTTTTGTAGGACGGGATGCCATCAAATTGAAAGGGCCAACATTATTCAAATTTTCAGCATTTCATTTCCATTTCCAGTTTTTTTTTTATTTTTCCAACTTTTTATTTTACAGTTTTTTTTTATTTTATTTTCAGGCATTAAAATAAAAATCGTAAAAAAATAAAATGACAAAAATAATTACATGGATCCCTAGAATGAACATCAATATTCAATACGCAATAGATTCAGACTCATTCCGATGTCATTTCGATTTTATATTAATTTTTGAAAACTGCTGTTTTTAGGGGTTTTTTATAATTTCGGAAATTCATTTTTTTCAGTTTTGGAGGTAAATCAGATTTTTAAATTCTGCATGTTCATTCATAAGCCTATGATGACATTTCCTTCATGAAAATTTCAATTTCATTGAAGGGGTTATGTTTATGGCATTTCACAAGTTACCATATTTGGAGCAATAAATGCACCTTTCTTCATGAAAATTCTGATTTCATTGAAGGGGGTAATTTTATATGTTATATTAAAAGGTTGTTATTTTAAAGCATTAAATTATTTTTCTTTATGAAAATTATTTCATAAAAGAGGGATAATTAAATGACATTTTAAAGCCCTTATTTTAAGGCTATAAATTATTGTCTCTTTGTGAAAATTAATTTCACCAAAGAGGAATAATTTATTATTCATATCAAAGGCTATTTTTATCTTCATGATAAGAAGCTACATTTAAGGAGCCTATTCATCATTTCGGATTCACATTCATAGATAGATTTTAATCTTTACTTTCATGTTTAAAGTAGGATTTAATGCAAGGTAAAGCTTGATTAAAATCCACTTAATAAGGGAAGATAAAATCTACCTTAAAATCCTCAAGATAAAAGGAATTAAGGCACTACATCATGGTCATATGAGGGCCAATTCACATTTACTTTTATTTTGGTTTCATGAACAATCATTAAAGTAGCATGGTAAAATAAACCAACACATGCCCCTTGTTTACAGTTACTTGCAATCACTAAGGTGTTCCTAGCATTGAATTGATATATTTTATTGAGATTACTAATACACATATGCAAATGCTAATATAGCGGAGACCTTGGAGAAGTTGTTTTGTTTAACTTCTTTGCAAGAGAGGGTTTTGGGATCCAAACCCTAAGGGAGAGTGTAATTTCACAATTGGGTAAAATTAACACTCAACATTTTGGTGCTAGAAGGAGGGCATGATGTGGTTTATTTTATTGTGATTTTAAATGCTATAGGGATTTAAATTGTGGAATATTTCATGCCCTATTATCTATTATCGTTAGGCCTCCTTTAGCACTCAATATTTTGGCGCTAGAAGGAGGGCCTGAATTGGTTTACTTTATTTTATTTATGCTAAGCAATTCATGCATTGGTTTTCATTGATCTAACGCTTTTGGATTGTTCATACATGAATGATGTGATTTGGTGTAACTTTGAGAGTTTTAATTGCTAAATATTTCAAGTTCATTTGATTAGCATCTTTGGTAATATTTTAGCACTCAACACTTTGGGAGCTAAGAGGGTTTGAGTTGATTTATTCTATTGCTATTTAGATGCTAAATTGTTCATGTTACTTGAAATATTTATCCAAAGACATTGGTCTTGACTAATGAAATTTTGTTGATCACTTTCATTGATTCTAACATTCTCTATTTGATGATGTGTTAATACTAACCTTTTGGCAAATTTGAGAATGTTCTTTCATGTCATGATTTAATTGATGCATATATTTTGGATGATACTAACATGATGATCTTTGTGGTTTACTCATTTGAAAATTGTTAGTCATTTTATGCTTCGTTGCAAGATATTTTTATTTGACTAACAAATTTGGTTCTAAAGTTATTCTTTGAGTTTCACTAATGGCAAAATTTGAGGAGCAAGTGGCATCTTTAAGAGAAGAAATGGTATCTATGTTAGGGAAGTATTATGAGTGTTTTCCTATGTTTGGAACACCCCATCAAATTCCTGAAATGTTATTGGAGTTTCTATGACTTTTTAATCAAGAGGTGTCATCAGGATACCTACAAAATTTGCATGTCTACAAGAGCACGTTATTTCAATGCCAAGTTTTTTATGAGGCTATTGCTTGTAGGTTCTTCTCATACATTTTGGATGACATATCATTCTTGTGGTATGGTCAATTACCCATGGAGGTTAGGACTTCTTGGATCCGACTAGAAGCAACCTATATTTATCATTTTGGTAATCAAGTTGACTTAGATATGTTGCAAAATCAATTTACCTCTATTCGTAAAGAGCCTAATGAATCCTTGAGTCAATTCAATGGGAGGTTTCATGAGTTGTACTCTCAAATGTGGGAAATTTTGGACATACAAGAAGAGGAAGCTATTGAAGTATACATGGGAGCCA
The DNA here is from genome assembly GCA_028583015.1 of Wollemia nobilis. Lineage (NCBI taxonomy): Eukaryota > Viridiplantae > Streptophyta > Pinopsida > Araucariales > Araucariaceae > Wollemia > Wollemia nobilis. The sequence continues at coordinate 191,673 of JAQPPZ010016976.1, read as the reverse complement.
TACCCCCCGCACTTGCTACACTTATTGAGGAAAATCTTGATGACTCATATTTTCCTAGAATCTATGAGGTTGCAATAATGGTAGAACAAGGGCAAGTGGAGGCACAACATGTTCCCATGAAATATTGTTCTTCTGGAGTTATTGATGCCAACCTACACCAACCATCTAAGATAGCACCCTCCACTCCAATGATACCTAAGGTGAATGATAAAGGGGATGAATTTGAATGTCCAAATTTTATAACCACCTTAGATATTGCCCAAGAGGAGGTGCAAGTTGTCAAGCCAACATCCACCAATGAGGATTGTGTAGAGATGGATTCATTTCTAGAAGTGCATGAGTATTCAGATAATGGTGTCCTAAATCTAACTAGTTTGGAGATATGTGATAGGATAGAACCTACCATCGAATTGAATGAAGTGGTTGAAAGTGAAATTGGAAGAGAATCAATAAATGAATTTGAAGACATAATAGAATTTCACCACTTGTTCTTGGAAGACACTTTGGATGAGATGCTTGAAACTGATGATCAAGAAATTCCTCACCCTCCAAATTGTGATGAAATTGAATCATGGGTTACAAATGTAGATATTGATCTTGCAAATTTGGATACAAAAAGTAGCCCACTTTTGGAAATCATTGAACCATCTAAGGAAGGTGAAGGTGAATTTGATGAGAAACACGTTGATGAATTGGAAGATGTTGAAGAAATAGTTGAGCATCACAACTTGATTTTGGAAGATGATCACTATGATTCTTGGAAGAAATTGGATGAATATGCTCACTTTAAACCTTCTAATGAACCCTTTGTGTCAATTGATATGCAGGATAACACAATCACTTTCTCACAGGAAGATATTACAACTCCTATACAATTTGAGAATGTTTTGGAAGAGGGGTTGGAATCTCATCAAATTTTGGAAGATGATAATGATCCTACTACCAAGGACAAAGAAGAAAAATAATTGATGGATGAATCAAAAGATCATGTCACGGATACCGTAGAGTTTCATCCCACGAATTTGGATGATAATTTTTACAATGGTTGGGGAAGATATGAAGATGTGTTATTTTCTCACACCCCTATTGATGAAACTTCTATTCCACTTGATATGCAGGAGGTTGAAACTTCTACTTCATATGAAGATCTTACATTCACAATATTTGAGAAGGTTACAAAATTTGATCATGTTGAATATAAATTCATTGAAAATTTTGTTGAAATAGAAAGGGAAGAAATGGTAAAATTTTCTTATGACTCATCTATTTTGGATGAGGAAGAGGTAAAATATTCTCTTTCATTTTGAGATATTGAAAATTCGGATACTAATTCGCATGATTGTTTTGAGGATTCAAATGAAGAGATACCATGGATAGTGAACAAGGAGTTGGAATCAAATGACAAAGAGGTTGATCTATTGGAAACAACTCAAATGATTGATCATGAAGATGGGTTACTTGACACACACCTTGACCAACAAGATTTAAGGGTTGAAAAGGATGGACATATTTTCAATTGGGTGCCCAATTTTGGTATGTTTGATGAACAGGTAATCAATGAAGAAATTGCAAATCCTCACCAAGTTTTGGTAAATGAAAATGTGCAAAAGGTAAAATCTAACCTTTTGTGTCCAAGCATCCAAGCTTTAGGTGAAAATTTGTATGACCATTTATTGAATTTGAATGATGTTTATGATGAAATGCCATTGAAGGTGAATGAAGAACAAGGATTAATTTCCACGTACACCTTTAATAAGAATGCTTTGATGAATGAAAAAGAAGTTGATGCACTTGAATTGTTGAATCAAATTCATCAACAATTAATTATTGAATCTAGGATAAAAACTTATAATGATTCCCATTTAGTAAATATCCTAGATGCTTGCAAATTTTTGCATAAATTTGATTGGCCTAAAAACATGAATAATGAATTGGCTTTGAAATTTTTAGAAATAGGCTCTTGTTTGCAAGATTTCATATTTGAAAAAGAAAGCCTAGTTCTAAATTCAGAATTGAGTTGTGAAATTGACATTTTAAAGAATAGACAAGAAACAATTGAAAATCAAATGTTGTCTAATCAATTTAATGATTTGAATCTCACCTATGGGATTGTTAATGGAACTAAATCAAATTGGTGGGGTGAGAGAGGCAAGTTGAAGTTTGTTGCATTGTTTGGCTTAATCTTGTTTTTGTTGGAGTCCTACAACATTTGGCATGCTTATCATGTTATATATCTTTTGAAATGTTCTAATCATGTTTGGGATCCAGGGAAGTGATAGTTCAAACTTTGCACCATCTTGTACCATATTGTACATTTGTATATAGTTTTGGTTTGTGTTTTGAGTTTTGTGTTTTGAGGTTGTTCCCTTGTTTTGGGGTAATGTTTCGTGGTTGCTAAATTTTGGCCTCTAACACTTTTGAAGCTCCATTTATTTAATAGATTGGATTGATGAACTCGAGAAAATGGGGATGAGTTATTTGGTGATCATGCTCAGATTTTGGGACTAAAATGGTGGAAAGTGGAACAATGAAAGATTAGCCAAAGCTCCACATGGGACTCTCACACACATTAAATGGTGTTTCTGGAAGTAAGAAGGATGAAGTTGTCTTGATTATGCAACCCTAGGCAAAAATCTAAAATGCTCTACTTTGGCTTTCTAACCTAGTGAGACTTGAGGCTTTGCAAGAGTTCCATAGGTACAAGCTATGCAACATATTTCTTGAAATCTATCATCTAGTTCAGGAAAAATCCATCGGGGCTATAGACGCCTAACTGGTAGTGGGGCCCTAGCTAGGCAAAGTTTGATACATAGAAAAAGAGAAAAAATAAAAAAAGAGAAAAAAGAGAAAAAAAGAGAGAAAAAAAGAGAAGAAAAGAGAGAGAGTGAGCATTGAAAGTCTAGACACACCTAGGATATATGGGCTTTGCAAAGCATTAAGCGAACACACGGGTGAGTTAGATAATCCTCACCGAGGCTATAGACGCCTGACTAGAAGTGGGGCCCTGGCTAGGCAAAGTCTGATACATAGAAAAAGAGAAAAAAATAAAAAAATAAAGAGAGAAAAAAAGAGAAAAAAAGAGAGAAAAAAAAGAGAAGAAAAGAGAGAGAGTGAGTATTGGAAGTCTAGACACACCTAGGATAGGTGGGCTTTGCAAAGAATTAAGCAAACACACGGGTGAGTTAGATAATCCTCACCGAGGCTATAGACGCCTGATTGGAAGTGGGGCTCTGTCTATAAAAGTATTCATTTCTTGAGCTGTAATTCATAGCCTAATACAGAAAGGGATGATGGAATTTGGAGGACTTTCATAAATGCGGGAATGAATCAGTTTTTCACAAACTGAACAAAGGGAGATGGATTAGTTGTTTTCATGCTAAACCTATTTACCCCCACTTTCTTGAGACGTTGCTAAATAGTACTTTTTTCTCTTATATTATGTGTTTTAATTTCAGGTTGGGTTCTTACCGAAATGCTTAGGAGGATTTCCTAGAGGATTTCCTAGGAGAGTCACCATTTGTTGTGGCTGCTACACAACATACCCCAAAATTGGGGACCCACATTTTATTTTTGTGTTTGTGAGTATTTGGCAACCTTGGAGCATTATGGTTCGATAAATCCCATCCTCGAGATTACCAATTTAATTCCAATGTTCCTAGTTTTTGGGTGCTTTTAGTTTTGTCATTAGTGTCGAATGTTTCATTCAGTTTTGGGTTTGCAGTTATCATCTATTCTTGTCGACAATATTTTATTATCAACAATTTTTTCTTGTCGATGACTTTTTCTTGTCGATGATTTTTTCTTGTCAATGACTTTTCTTGTCAACGATTTCTATTCTTTCTGATGAATTTTTCTTATCGACAATTTCTTTTCTATCGATGATTTTTGTAATCAATTTGTTGTCGATGATTTTTTTTGTCGTCAAATTTTTTTGCTAACAACTTCGTCAAATTTGTTGTCGACTATTTTTTTTATCGTCATTTTTTTTTTGTAAGCGGTTTTATTGTTAGTTTGTTGTGTTTTCTCTTATTTTTTATAAAATGAAAATAAAAAAATAAAAATAATAAAATAATATCTATATGTCTTTATATATATGATATTGTAAAAAAATAAAAAATTCATACATATATATTCTATATATATATATGAAACCAAAAATAAAATAAAACAATGAAATATTTAATATACCTACATAGATGCTATATACATGTAGATATAATAATAATAATAATAATAATAATAATAATAATAATATATACGTTCATTCAAATACATATAGGTACTTTAATAATGAAAATATAAAAAAATAAATAAAATGATTATTCCTTTGTACTTGATGCAATTTTACGTTGTATGGTCCTACTTCTTAAGGCTCACATGATATATAATGTTTTGCAAAGCTTTATTAGGTTCTCAATGTTAAATATGTAATGCTATGCTTGTGTGCAGGTTAGGTACGTGGCATTTGATGGATGATTTGAAGAAGACGTGACACACCATGAGCCCACATGACAGTGAGCAATTACTGAGGTATGATCGGAGATGAGGGGCCTAGAATGGCAAGGCATCGATGAGAATGTGGACGAATAGCTGTCTACAATGCAGCGAAGGGGTTTGAAATTGACCAGCGACCGGATGATGTGGGTTGGTGTTGTTCGATTCAAGCTCTCCGGATGATGTGGGTTGGTGTTTTCTCCATAAATATGCAATCAAGCTATCATAACACTATAGCTAAAGGGATACCTCGATGACAGGTAGTGTGGTAATTCTGGGCATCGGATGAGAGGCCCACATGGGCGACATCGAGCTACAACGATCACGAAGGGCGTGGATGTTGTGGGTGGTCTAACTGAAGTTCTACAGGGTCAAACACAACGGTGAAGATTTGGTGATCTACCAACATTAATAGTGCGACGTCACGATATGCTATTTTTGGCATCAAAGCCACAACAATGACCAAGCAGGGAATTTCAATACGGTCAAATATGAGGAAATGAAAATGTAGAGCTTGAATCAGCAAGTGGGTGCTGACTACGATGATCCAGCATCGCGGATGTGGACGCTAATCAGAATAGCGATGATGAACATCATAGACCATACAGCACAGTGAAGCTTAGACATCAAGATGACGTGGACGACCGCGTGGGCAAAATAATGCAGGAAGAAATGGAGCGATAATGTCGATGCCAACGATGAGATGGAGGCAGTATGGGTAAGATATAAAACCACCCATAAATGAATGTTTAAACAATTGAAAATGAGCACCCCACCAACGACGCTCAAGGAAGAAAACAGAAATGGAAGATAGAGTTTGTATTTCGGGCTAAGGGGATTTTACAATGACCAACTCGATAGTCATGAACACTACATAGATCGACGCAAGAGCATATGAGAAAGGCATAAACGATGTGTGTGGGAATGGCAGTGGTCCAGGATAGCATGGGTCCCAGATTCCGTCCACGATAAAAATGACATCCACCAATGTGTTCAAGTCGGAGCACCTAAGACCCATATCCGAGATGTTTGGTAAAACAACATCGTTGACAACATTATGGGGCCATGTAGAGAAAAAAGAGTCTAGTATCATACAAATGACAAATGGATTTATTCATTATTTTAGTAAGGCTAAAGTGGACAAAGTCATAGAAAAGGGCGGTTATTGCAGGTCCATAGCAAATGCCTGAATGCAAGGATGTCGGTTATAAACGGGATGATATTATTTAGGTTTTATGAGGAGACTCAACCTTATAAATGTCTTTATATTGAAGTGCCATATGGCACAACCAATAAAAAGGCCTGCTCATATTAAAAAAAAAAAAAAAACACTTGGAAAATAAAACATTTGGAAGACCAATTATAAAACAAAACAAAGAAAAAGAACGCAGTAAGAAGAGAGATAAAACAAAGAAATGAACAGGCGCCTGAAAACGGAAATTAAAGAGCACGAGGAAAACGGAAAGGCGGATGGAAAATGGTAAATAATTCATCGAAATAAGAAAAAAAGGCTGCACTTTTTGGCAAGGCCAAGCGCTGCCAAAATGACGATCTAAAAAATAAAGTAAATCTCAATGCAATAGTTTTCTTTTCAGAAATTTAGGTTTCGTTAGTAAGAAAGGAGGAGAAATGTCGGTATGCAGAATATAATGTCCCATTTTTTTTCGTTTTTAGATTTCAGATCTATGAAGGATGTTCAATGCTTTTTAGGGTTACATTGCTGAAATTTTTGAAATCTGAAATTTATTGTTTGTCCTTAGGAGCTAGAACTTAATTTGTTTTAGTTGTGCAAATGTAGGTTAAAACAGATTAGGTTGCATGTCAAATTTTCTCACATCTTCGGTTTTGCAGGATGGGATACCTTCAAACTGAAAGGGCTTTGCATATTCAAGTTTTCAACATTTCATTTCCATTTCCAATTTTATTTTTATTTTTCCAACTTTTTATTTTACAATTTTTTTTTAATTTTCAGGCATTAAAATAAAAATCGTAAAAAAATAAAATGACAAAAATAATTATATGGAGCCCTAGAATGAACATCAATCTTCAATACGCAACATATTCGGACTCATTCCAATGTCATTTCGATTTTATATCAATTTTTGAAAACTGTTGTTTTTAGGGGTTTTTTATAATTTTGGAAATTCATTTTTTTTAGTTTTGGAGGTAAATCAGATTTTTAAATTCTGCATGTTCATTCATAAGCCTATGATGACATTTCCTTCATGAAAATTTCAATTTCATTGAAGGGGTTATGTTTATGGCATTTCACAAGTTACCATGTTTGGAGCAATAAATGCACCTTCCTTCATAAAATTTTGATTTCATTGAAGGAGGTAATTTTATATGCTACATTAAAGGCTGTTATTTTAAAGCATTAAATTATTTTTCTTTATGAAAATTCAATTTCATAAAAGAGGGATAATTAAATGACATTATGAAGCCCTTATTTTAAGGTTATGAATTATTGTCTCTTTGTGAAAATCAATTTCACCAAAGAGGAATAATTTATTATTCACATCAAAGGCTATTTTTATCTTCATGATAAGAAGCTACATTTAAGGAGCCTATTCATAATTTCGGATTCACATGATTTTAATCTTTACTTTCATGTTTAAAGTAGGATTTAATGCAATGTAAAGTTTGATTAAAATCCTCTTAATAAGGGAAGATAAAATCTACCTTAAAATACTCAAGATAAAAGGAACTAAGGCACTACATCATGGTCATATAAGGGCCAATTCACGTTTAATTTCATTTTGGTTTCATGAACAATCATTAAAGTAGCATGGTAAAATAAACCAACACATGCCTCTTGTTTACAGTTACTTGCAATCACTAAGGTGTTCTTAGCATTGAATTTATACATTTTATTGAGATTACTAATACACATATGCAAATGTTAATATAGCAGAGACCTTGGAGAAGTTGTTTTATTTAACTTCTTTGCAAGAGAGGGTTTTGGGATCCAAACCCTAAGGGAGAGTGTAATTTCACAATTGGGTAAAATTAACACTCAACATGACCAAAATTATTACATGAGAAACAATGCCCTTGGAAGAAATATTCATCTTGTCTTGAAAAATCTGATCTCTTGGTCCTTTCTTTGCCTTGTTTGTGGTTATCGATGTTTCTTGTTTGGTTTATTTCTCTATGAAGCTTCCACCCTTCAACTTATCAACATAGGTCTTGGGTTTTTCTTCAATATCTTCTTTTAGAACTTCATTTTATTTTGATCTTGACTCCTATTTTTGTACCTCTTGACCTTCTTCAAAACCAAGTCTTGTTTTGATAAATGAATATCTTTGTGCTTTGATAATGTTATCCAAAGCTTTTGAACTTTTCCCAAACCTGTGCAGCTTATCCTTAGAATATTTTACTTTCATCCTTAGAAAAACCACTTCATGTTCTAATATTTCACATTCTAATTCTTTTACCTCAAACTTTTCAACCATAACTTCTTCAAATATCCTTACCTTAAATTTTATGTTTTTGAGATCTTGTAGAAGCTTTTCCTTTATTTTCTCATCTTCTTGAACTTGAGAATTTAGTCTTGAGTTCTTCTTTCTAAATATTTTCAACTCTCTAAAAGCAACAATAAGTTCCTCTTCTAGATCAATTGTGGCTTCTTCTTATTTTTCTGAATCTTCCTCTTAGTCTTCAATTATAGGAGCATATTTTTTTTCTTCTACTTGGTCAGAATCATCTTCTACTTGACCTTCAATAAGAGTGTCCTTTTCCTCATTTCTAAAAATAGAATCTCTTCTTTCTAACTATATGAGAATCTTTCATCACTGTCATTTGAAGCACTGCTTGTGATTTCAACATAGAAACACTTCTTGTGCCTTTGAAAAAAATTCTTCTCATGCTTGCCTTGACCATACCTATTTTTATTTTCATACCTAAATTTTCTTTCTTCCTTTTTCTTATAATCCTATTTCTCTTCACTGCTACTACTTCTAGCTTGTGGACAATTAGATGCATAGTGACCAAAGTTACCATAATTAAAACATTTCATAGTCTTCATATCTTTGTGTTTTCTTGAGTCTTTCTTATTTCTTCTCACATAGTTAGATTCTTCAATACTGCTTGACTCATCACTTGATTATAGTTTCCTATATTTTGTCTTCTTTAAAAATTTTAATGCTACCTCTTTATTGGAATTTTGATCTTTTTCTGTCCTCATCTCATATGAAGTGAAAATTCCATGTAACGCATCCATTGTCAACTTATCGATATCCTTCATCTCTTCTATTGTTGAAACCTTTGCATCATACCTCATGGGGAGTGATATTAATACTTTTTGAGCAACACTAGAGTTCTCAAATTTTTATCCAAGTCCTCACATAGTATTAAAAATTTTATCAACACAGAGTAAGTACATAGCAATATCTTCGTCATATTTCATATTCAATTCCTCAAAATTCCTCCTGCGAGTTTTAATTTTTTCCAACTTAACCTTGTTGTCTCCTTCATATGTTTGCTTCAATTTGTCCCATATTTCTTTTGCTTATTTGTAGTGCATAACTTTCACAAAATATGATTCACGTAATCTACTTAAGGTTCCATTCATAGCCTTTGTATTATTTACATATAGTTGCTTGCCATTCTTTTTTGTGGGAGGAGTAGCTATAGGTGTGAACCCATCCTCAATATATTTCCATGTTTTATATCCTTGTGCCATCAAATAAGTCTTCATAATCCTACTCCAAAATGTATAATTATTCCCATCAAACATTGGAGCCTTATTTGTTGAAGATCCATTCTGAGAAGCCATTTGTGTTCCTGTAAGATCTTCCTTCAAGATTTTAGACTTTTTCTAAAGGAACTCGATCTGATACCAATTGAAGAACACAAGCTTATAATAAGATGGGAGTGAATAGTATAAGATAAAATTTTGCTCTTCTTTCAAAACAATATTATCCAATGTTATCAATTGTAATACCTTTCCAAAGTAGTTTTAACCAATATCATAAATAGCAATAGTAAAGCAATGCATATATTATCATACACAATGAGAGATACAATTTTAACATGGTTCACCCAATGTAGGCTACGTCAAAAAAGAAAATATTTCTTATAAATTTTCTCAACAAATATCTTGGGAACCAAATCTCTATTATAATGTTTATAGACCTCTTTCCAAAGGAGACACAAATACCCTATCTTCAAGTTTGTATATCTTTATCCATAGGATAACTCTATCCCCTCTAGTCTGGTTCATGGACCTCTATCCATAGGAGAACTTTATCCCCTCAAATCTAGTTCGTCAAACTCTATCTATAGGAGAACTCTATTCCCTCAACTCTAGTTTATGGAAATCTATCCACAGGAGAACTCTATCCCCTCAACTCTAGTTCAAGGAACTCTATCCATAGGAGAACTCTATTCCCTCTGCTCTGGTCACCTCCAAAGCTGGTCCACACCTCTTTTTAACTCTGCTTTAAGCCTATTCATGAGGCTTATGTAGGTCTTCTCACAAATCTATCTAAAACCTTCTTCAAGTCTTCTTAAAAGACTTGCTCAAGTTTACTCATAAATATGCTCTTATATCTACCCCAAATATAAACACACTACATGCACAAATATGTCTCAAATCTGTACCAAATTTACACACATTACATGCACAAATCTGTCTCAAATCTGTCTTGAATCTACACATATTACATGCACAAATTTATCTCAACTCTATCTCAAATTTGCACACATTACATGCATAAATCTGTATCAACTCTGTCCTAAATCTGTACACATTACATGCACAAATTTGTCTCAACTTTGGTCAAAATTTACACATATTATATGCATAAATTTGTCTCAACTCTGTCCCAAATTTGCTTCAAGTATTCTCATAATACTTGCTCAAATATGCCTCAAACCTACTTGCACACCCTTCATAAAACTACTCCCAAGCCTTCTCAAATTTGCTTACTATCTTTGCACAAAATTATGCACAGGCCTTCTCAAGAGGCCTACTCAAAATAACTCACAAACTTGTTCTCAAATATACTTAATATTGCTCATAATTCATGCTAAAAAAAACTCATAACACACACTCAAAAAATTCCAAATATTGCACACAAATGATGTTCAAAATAATGCTTGTACCTCTTCCCAAAATACTTTCTTCAACTATGCAATTCAGAAATATTCTACCCAGAATTATTTCAACAACATATAAACAATAATATGCAATGCAAATACTTTCACATATTATTTCGCTAAACTTGATTTCAAACACTTTCACAATAACTTTCAATGTCACTAAAATCAATACCCAAATACTTCACAATGATGCATAAACTTGTTCTCAACCCCAGAACAAGTGTTTCCAATTTTACTAATCAATGATGCACAATTTTTTCTCAAACCCTAGCATATATGTCCCCAATTTCACTAATAAATGATGCACAATTTGTTCTCAAACCCTAGCACATATGTCACCAATTTCACTAATCAATGATGCATAATTTGTTCTCAAACCCTAGTACATGTGTCTCTAATTTTGTTAATCAATGATGCATAATTTATTCTCAAACCCTAGCACATGTGTATTCAATTTCATGAATCAATGATGCACAATTTGTTCTCAAACCCTAGCACATGTGTCTCCAATTTCATTCAACAATGAAGCACAATTTATTCTCAAACTCTAGCTCAAATATTTCCAATAATGCACACTAATAAAAACCTTTTATCTCCACCTTAAATATGTTTCCTCAAAGTATGAGCACATAGAGAGGGAGTTAAATCACCATACCTCAAAATTGCTTTGATGAAGATGTGCCCACAAAAACCCGTCTCAAAAATAACTTTATTTTATCACTTGAATGGTTCGATAGAAAAACACTTTTCAAGTCATCCACATGAAAAATATTCTCAAAATATGATCATATTAAAACTTGAAAATAATACTCTATTATTCCTTTTATCTTCATAAGAATACAACATGTAAAACCCTTAAATATTTTTCAAATTATGTGCATGAATTACAAGATACAATGATCACAAGTACCCCATTTTCTCTCCTTTCTAATAATGCAATATTTCAATCCTCGTACAATATCCAAAGCATCTTAATGTTAATTTATTTCATGCAAAAATTACATAAATAAAACAATTTTATTGCACCTTATGAATCCCTTCTAAACTTTCAATAATTCTAAAATACTTGCCTCACCCTTATACCTCCTGGACACATATTTCTCAACAACACTTTACTTTAACAAGGATCTTAGAACAACTTGCTACCCAACCACCTTTACACCTTGTAAAAATTATATAAATCAAACCTTACGCCTCCTAATTTGTGTTCTCAACAAAAAAAATACCTCTTATATTGTCGCAACTTAAACTTTGTCAATGTGTAGGATAACACTCTCTAAGGCACTCAACGATTGACCGTGCTATTACGGCTTGATGAAACAAATGGTGGCCCATGTAATTTAACTTAACTCTACCTTGAAACAATGAAAGCTCTTCTACCCAAAACTGTCATTGAGGTAACTTGAACCCAAGACCTCTCTTTACCCAGTGCTTAACACATGATCAACAACCAACTGCGCTACTCTAGTAGGTGTGATGTCAATCAATGCTCCCATGGATATATTTGAAATACTGCACCTTGAAATAATCACTACCTCTATTTTTTTCTCGCTCACTCCACAAATGGGAATCGATGCGCAATTCGAGTGGTGATTTCCTAAGGTAAAACCTTGGGTATAAATACATGTGCCCTCCTTTACCTTGGACTACATCGACACTAGAAACAATTCAATTTTATTTCCTCCCTTTGCCTTGGACTACGTCGGCACTAGAAACAATTCAAATTTATTTCCTCTATGTGCATTTTGGTGCCATCCTCCTTTTTGAAACTTTGCATTATAATATTTAAAAATATTATAATATTTATTTTAAAACCTTGGTCCATTTGTATTTAATACTTTTTCCTCTTGTCCTGTAAACCTTGGTCCATTGCATTTAAATATTTTCTCCTCTTGTCCTTTACACCTTGGTCCATTTGTCCTTTTTAAATCCTCTTTATAATATTTAAATATTATACTCCTTAACATATTTGCCTTCTTTTCTTTTTGCCAACCTTGTAACATGATATTTTTATCATCAACCCTTGAATATAAAGTGTTTCTGCCTTATGTATCTTTTGACATCAAGGACAACACACTACTTTAATATTTCCAACAGAATTGAGAAAGATAAATGTTAGTCAACATGTTCCATAAAATAAGTTTATGTACAAATAAAGAAAGTGTAAGATATTTATGAGCCCATTGATATTTTTTATTGGTAAAAGAGATTTTAAAAGTCTTATCCAAACCTTTTACAAATAGATCCCAAAGCCAAAAAAAAGGAAAAACATGAAATAAAAGCTAGCAAGGACCAAGCCAAAAAAAGGAACCAACAACAAGCCACTCCGATCGCTGTCAAAAAATATAGGTTGATGGGAGAAACAAGAAAATCGGGTTAATAAAGATGAGAGTAAATGTTGAACAACTGAATGAGAGTAATGAGCCCATAGATATTGAATTGAATAGAAGTATTGTATTTTAAAGGTGCTTAAATAAAAATCTTATAAATTGGTGATTTTCTTACTTGAAATTAATTAATTTCTACATATATGTAACTTTATATCTAAGAAAATAATAAAATAGGATTTTGAACCATTTGAACATTAGTAGAGTAATATCTCATTCAAAAATATCAAAAAATAATGAAACAAAATGTTCTAAAAGGTTTTTTTTTAATAAGTAAAAGAGTTATATTGCTTAACGAGTTTTAAGTATCCCTAAAACTTAATACAAAATCAGCACTGGTAGTTGTATCATATAGAAGGAAATACAAATAAGGATTTTACTAGTAAGGGCCTCAAAGGAGGATGCAACCTCAACCTTGAACATTCTAATATGATTCCTTATAGACAGAGGGTGAGGACGCAGCCTCCAGCTAGAAGCCATATGCAAAAAGATATTGGACTTTAAACAGGGTACTGTAACCAAAAAAGTGAGTCTATCCATACAGTAGTAGTGAAGACTAGTAGGAGCCATGTAACCAGCTAAGAGAAAGGTCCCACGCAGGGTGGTCGTAAGCATAATAAGCATTATAAGGTGAAAATTAAAAAACAATAAAAGGAAGTACAATCATCAAAAAAAGAAGGAAATCAATCTTCCACTTTGACTTTGCTTTCTTCCTTCCAATCCTCTTCCTAAGATTCCTTAGGATCATCTTCCTTTGGTTCAGTATTCACAATAGCCACGACCACTTCAGCAGGTCCTTCTCCCTCTTGACTCCCCTAACCAGTGTAGAAAAGCTTGTGAATCCCCTCCATGATATCCATGGTGCAATTCATCATGCAAATTATCATTGCCATGGTGGAAGCAATAATGAAATCCTTGTGTTTCTTGTTCTCCTCATGGTCATCCTTAATCTCAATCACATTACTCTCGGAGGCCATGTTATGGATTCTCACTGATTTTCTCATCGGTTCTTCAGCACTGTCAAAAGTAATACTCTTAATTGCATTTAATTTGGAGAAGGCTTCAATGGCATTTTTGTTTTTTTAGCTTGGTTCAGGCATTCTAAGGAGGATTTGGGTTTGGAAGGGCTTCCTAAAATAGGGTTGGACTTGGGGCTATTGGCCAAAATATAAGTGTATATGACTTTAAACATGCCTTGGTGGTGAGAGAGATCTTGGTTATTTTTATATCTACAAGACGATATGGAGTGGTTCATGGAATTTAGGAAGAAAAGTGGAATACTTGGAGTATTGATATCATGAAAGTGATTAACAAATGCCAAATGATAGATTTTTAAAGATTAATCAGGATCATCCACATAGATAAACTCCATAATTGGCTTCATGACAACGTTCCAAGGGATAGTTAGGTCGATTTTAAATATGCCAGGGCTTTTGGAATTTTTAAGGATTTTTTCGTTGCCTTTGAAATGCTCCAATTCCATCTCCCAATTATGCTTGTGGTGATGGATAGATCGACCCTGAGGGTTTTGGCTGGTAATGGAGGCAAGCAGGTGGATGTCTACCATAAAATTATGCCCATGAAAAACGACTGCCCCATTATCGTAGGATTCAAATAACACCATGGTTATGTCAAGGTCATCCCCAGAGAACATATGTAGGAAGGGTAAAAATCTTCTATCTTGGAGGATTTTATCAGTCATGATGTTAGACTCATAGACGCTCGGTTCAATATAATCACTCGACATGGTTTCTACAATTTATTAATATTTTGACACTTATTTGGTTGCTACAATTTATTAAGATTTCTCCATCACAAATAAACCATCTATGGTATATATAGTTGACTCATAAATCTTATGTGGCTTTAAATTTTCCTTTTAGTATGGGGTGAAGAAATATCCCTAAATTCCTTGTGATGAGGTTAGATGTTGAATTAATATGGAGTGATCTTCCTATAAAAATTCTTTCCATTATACTCAAATTTCTCTCCTTAGTAAAGGGAATGAGTTCAAATCCATTAAGGTTGTTCTCAAGAAACAATAAACTATAGCTCTAATGGACTTTATGCAAGTAAATGGGTAATGTTTTTTTTCTTCTAAAAATAGTCTAAAGATGCTTGAAGGAATCGAGGATAGGGTGATATTTAACATTGTCAATAAATGTATTTTTTCATGGAATATTTATTAGATAACAAATACCCTATATACATATTATGGTAGATTTAACTATTATTTCCTTGGAGTATAAACCAATACATATTATTGTCATGATTATAGTAAATTAAGCATTGAATATTTTACATCATGTCTTTTATTAAGATATTTTATCAAGGAATTGTCCTGACACATCAATATATTTGGTTGGAAATGAATATTAAAGATTATATTCCGATCCTTGTAATGAAATAATGAAAATACATTTTATTTTCCTTACATATTATTTAAGAATACGGTCATTTTTCTTCTTCAAAAGTGATGGGAAGGAAATTATTACTTATTCCCTAATTTGATATGTTATATTCTTTAGCAATATTTTTTCTCTTTAAGATGATTGGATATCAGGAAAGTTTAAGGGGTTGGAATGATAGACCTACAATGTTAAAAATGTATGGTAGAGTCCTTTAGTGAAATTGCATCCATCTAGCATTTATAATATGCCATCTATTTCTCTTCTTTACAAAAATAATAAATTAAAAGGTCATTTGTTAGAAATGTTGAGTTGTCATTGATGTAAAGGGTAGAATTGGAAGGATGATAAGCATACTCATGAGTTTGGGAAATATCATATTTTGGGTAAATTATTCAAGGCTGAAATATCTTCAAGGAAAAATATATTATTGTCAATGAGTTGTGAAATATCAAAGGGCTTATTTGATTTTTAATATTTGAATATTTAAATCTATCAAAGGGTTTAAATATATAAATATTATAATATTTAAATATTGAATTTAAATATTATAATATATAAGAGTGGGCTGGTATGGGCACCACTTATAAGGTGTGATATATAAAATAACCAAAGTTCATTTGACATAACAATAGTAATGAAATATCAAAAATAAATATGGGTGTTCGATCATAGTTCAAAAATGCGACGACGGTGGTAGCTCTGAGGAACAATATGCATGGCATATTGGAGTGAAGAATATAAATTCACTAAAATATCTTTGATGGATGAGAAAGCACCAAACAATCCTAAGGCCCAACGATCGTGAACTAGCAGATGAGCGCATGAATAGATTGATGAGAAGCATGGAACAATAAGAGTGGAAAGTAAGTTTGGGGGTTTCAAAACCACATGAAGGATATCATAGAGTGTAGTTGAGATAAGTAAATATAGTAAAGTACACATACTTAAAGAACCCATTACAAGAAGAAAGAGATAGCAGGTCGTATAAATTGCAGTCATCTCAAAGTGATTTGAGCAAATATGGTTTGTTTTATATACTGTTGTACAACTTGGGTTGTACAACTTGGGTTTGAATATGAACAAGGGAGGACGTCCTAGAGATTAGAACGCATTTGGTGGTGTAGAATAACAAAGTGGTGGAGAAAGAAAAGGTTTTAGAAAATTCCTTTGATATACTGGATAGAGCATGTATACAAAGACAAAGCAAGGAGGAAATAATGGAACATGCCAAATAAAGAGGAGAACTCACAGTATCAAAGTGTGGTATCATAGATTCCCAAGAAGATATTATCAATAAAATGTCCTTAAGACAAAATGTGGTATATTGAATATAATTACACAAAGAGAGTCATCAAGTATGATTAAGGGCACAAGTTTTCAACAAATACATATTTGGCATTATGGTACTCGAGGTGGTTGCACCTTAAACAACACAAAAAAAGGTATTATCCAACTCACGAAGAGGATGGTGAAGAAGACACTATAATAGCAATAAAAAATAAGACATCAACTTCGTAGCTTTGAAAAGTAGACGAGCCATGCAAAATATTTGAATATACATGATGGGACATATGGTTCACTAATTCCTATAATAGGTGTGATCGATTCATCTCGTGATTCTAACGAAGTTTTTCGAAGGAACAACGAATTGCATACACAGAGATGCAAAACATAACAAAAGCTTGCACAAAGTAGACAAGGCTTACAAACATAACAATGGTATTTTGATTTAACCAAAGAGAGTCTAAAATATGTAATGCACATCTTGGTTGACCTATTACAAAGTAGTTAAGACCATGCATGTAGAGAATATAAAAGCAAGTAGAAAGGTAATATCTAAGTAATTCATTTAATTAAAATAAGGAAGAGTAGATAAAGTTGTTTGTCAACCTTACTAGTATATTACGTAAAATAATTGGAGGTTTATGTCTATATTTAAAGGAGATTGCAGTGATTGAGATTTAGGTGGCATTCAAATGGCTATGTGGTTGTGGCAAGCATAAAAAATATTAACATAGTTGAGGATAGCCAATAAGAAAGAATACCAAGCATGAAAGAGTGGAGTTAAATTCACATGTCTAGCGCTCATAAGTATCTTCATTAGTGAGAAGATAATGAATATAACACAAATAATTTATTTGGTAAAAATTATGTGAAGCTCATTGAAGCTACTGGTAGAAACATTGAGTAAATAGTGTAATTTAAAACCACATTTGTTAGAGGATAAAAGTGTCAACAACACTGCCACAAGGAAGAACGAAAATGTATGAGGGAATTATTGTGTGAAATTTAAAGTTGTTCTTTATTGGAGTGATAAAAGTGTTTGTAAGGAGTTTTTGATAATATCTTGAAGAGCAGAAAGATATTAGAGTGCATATCCATAAAGGAGGTACATAAAAGATTAAAATTTGAGATAAAGAAGCAAAAACGAGGAAAGTTATATATCAGATTTGAGAGTAGAACTTGATGCAATTATTGAAAAATATTTTGGAGAATTTTATTTTGTATATTTTCTATATATTGCATGGTCAATTGAAGGTTGAGGAAAAATAAGGGGTCAGCACAATGGAGCATATTTGAGCAGTATTTGTGAGCAGATTTTGGAGCATATTTGAGCAACATTTTTAAGTAGTTTTTGGAGTAGATTTGAGTAGTATTTGTGAACAGGTTTTGGAGCATATTTGAGCAATTTTTGTGAGTATATTTTGGAGAATTTTTTAGCAGTTTTTGTGAGCAAGGGGATTGGTGTCTCCTATGGATTGGTGTCCACAAACTTGAGCAAGGATATTGGTGTCTCCTATGGATTGATGTCCATGAATTTGAGCAAGGGGATTGGTGTCTCCTATGGATTTGTGTCCACGAACTTGAGCGAGGGGATTGGTATATCCTATGGATTGGTTTCCATGAACTTAAACAAGGGTATTGATGTCTCCTATGGATTGGTGTCCATGAACTTGAGAAAGGGGATTGGTGTCTCCTATGGATTGGTGTCCATGAACTTGTATAGGGGATTGGTATATCCTATGGATTGGTGTCCATGAAATTTTATAGGGGATTGGTGTCTCCTATGGGTTGGTGCCCAAAAAATTTATTGAAGAATAATATAAGCAATATTTTGTCATGGTTTTCTCCCAAGAGTGTGTTTCCACATAAAAACATTGTCTCTTATGTGTATGGAAATTATGGCTTTATTTATTATTGCATTCATATTATTGTTGTAATAATTTGTATTGAAAAGTTTTATCTTATATTGTTCACCCCCCCTCTCAGTATAAGGTGAAGGAAGATCTTACAATAACACACATGGCTAAGAAGGTGAAAGAAGATTCTCCTATTATCAAAAACCAAAAAGGGAAGAAATATGTAGAAAATGAAGAGGAAGCCATAGTTGACATAGAATAGGAACTTGTTGTTTCTCTTTAAGATTTGAAAATGATTAGAAAGAATAACTCAATATTGAAGACTTAAGTACAAGAGGATGAGATGACAAAGGCAAAGTTGTCACAATAAATCATTGACTTGAATGTGAAAATTGAAGAGGCAAAGAAAATTAAAGAAGGTATGGTTGAGAAGGTAAAGGTAAAAGAGTTGGAATGTGAAAAACTGGAATATGAGGTTGTCTCTCTAAGGGAGGAAGTTGAAAAATCTAATTATAAGCTACAACAAAATATTAGGTTTGATAAAAGCACACAAATCTTGGATGATATTATCAAAACATAGAGATATTTGATTATTGTTGGCAATTTTGGGTACTTTGGGTACATTGCCTTTGCTCAAGTGTATAAGTTGTCATTGATGTCAAGAAGCTCTTGAAGGAATTTGATTTGATGTCAAATAATTTGTTTTGATGAAGGTTACGGCATGACGAGTTTCAAAGGTCTTTTGCAAACCCCAAGTTGGCAGGTTTAGAGATTACAGGTGGATGCATTGGTTTAATGCATTTGGGTCCAAGAGGAAGTATTTATTTAAATAATTAAAAAGCTTGTTAAGGTTCCATTTAATTATTTTTAAATAAATAAATTATTATTTGCAATGGGTTCTCCTAATCCATGGTGCAAATGTTTTAACATTGTGGGCGCTAGCCAAGACCTCCACCAACATGTTAAACTCCTCACCGACGTCAAAGAGCTTATGGTAAATTGCATATAAATCTCCCTCGACAAAAACAAAGATTTATCCCATCCAAATTTCAAAAGGTTTTTCTCGCTGTAAATTTGACTGTGTCTTCGCTGATTTTCGTGGATCGACTGTTCGTTTGTCTGCACTCGCCATTTATCGAATCTACCGTAAAGTTTATTGTCGTCGGGTCATGGCACAGGAAAGGAAGGGACTATGGATTCATTTTATCCCTGTGTAGAAGGATCAAGGTTAACAGCGTGAGGTTTAAACCTCACTAGGTGCCTTTGGAGCACCAGTAGCGGCTAGGCTATTAGCGCGCTACCCAAACAGGAGGTTCCTCGTTCGAATATCGTGAAAGGGTTTTCTCGTCGTGAAGTGGACGTAGCAGGTGGTGTTAGAATTCATGCGCAATTTCTCCATAGCAATTTTTGATGTTGGCTAAGGTATTTTGGAAATTAATTTTTGCTAAGTGTATTTTGCGGATGGAGGAAGTTTGTTAGAGGGAAAAACAACTTAGGAGTTATAAGGAGTTTAAAGCTTGTTTGTATTTTGATAAAAGATTCTTTTTGAAGATGTTGAAATTTCATTCTTATGAGAGATAAATTTTATTTGTGATAAGACTATAAGGGAGAAATAAGGTGTATAAGGGTTAAATTTTTCTTGTAATGTTGAGAGTGCTTTTGGTTGTTTATGGAAATGAAAGCATGATGTTTTAAGGTCAATTGCTTCTTGTGTGAAGTTGTGAAACCTTAAGTGGGCAGCTTTGAGATTGATATTTGCTTTCATTAAATTGGTAATAATCAAGCTATTCTTTACTTGGTTAAAGTGTTGAGCTTACTCCTTTATTAATGATTTGAAAAGTTGTGTGTGCTATTGCGAGTTGAGTTGGTGGATGCTTTTGTTCAAACAATATTGGAGAGAAAAGGAGTTCTACTTGTTTCCTTTTCTGATGTTGATTGTGAAATGCTTCAAGGTTGTGTTTTGAGTTGAATGGTGTTGATTGAACTTTTTTTGATGAGCATTGTTGTTGAAGCCCTAATTGATGGTGAAAAGAACATGAGTATCATTGTTATGTGATTCTTTGCATAGTTGGAAATTGTTGGAGTTTCATGTTCTTGAAAGAAAGCATTCTATCCTATCCATTTCAGATATTGAGTTGAGTTTTCAGATTTGAGATTGAGTTTGAGTTGAGTTGAGTTGAGTTGAGTTTTGAGATTGGGAGTTGAGTATAGAACATATTGATTCTCTAACAATTCTCTTTATGCTTCTATGAGTTTGACAAATCACATTGGGTCTCTAACAATTCACCTTGTAATTTCCTACTAAGAAAGTTTTTCTTGGTGAGCTTGCTGAGGTTTTGGACAGGTTTCGGTGGGGACTTGTGAGCAGGTTTTGGATAGGTTCCGGTGGGGACTTGTGAGCAGGTTTTGGATAGGTTTCGGTGGGGAATTGTGAGCAGATTTTGGACAGATTCCGGTGGGGACTTGTGAGCAATTTTTGACAGGTTTCGATGGGGATTTGTGAGCAGATTTGGACAGGTCCTAACAGAGGACTTGTGAGTTGAGTTTTGATAGTTCTATCAGAGAACTTAAGGACAGAGGAGCACTAGTTCTTTGAGAAGAACCTGAGGACAAATATGGTAAGTATTTGAGAAGGCTTGTGTGCAAAGGATTGATTTTTTCAAGTGTTGGACAGATCTGACAGACATAGGAAGACTTGTACTAGACTGACTAACTGTGTTTGGTACAGGTTGCTGAGCTTCTATGGATGTGATCATAGAAGGCAGAGGTCTCTTAGGCTAAGCATTAAGGAAAGGAGGTCTTCGATGGAAAGGAGTTCCACGTGCTGGCAAGATGTAAAGGCAGTTGATCTTCTGAGGGATCATTTCCAGAGCAGAGGGGAAGGTATCTCCTTTGAGCAAAGGCTCATAAATTTAGATAGAGGGGAAGGTATCTCCTTTGAGCAGAGGCTCGTAAATTCATATTGAGGGGAAGGTATATCCTTTGAGCAGAGGCTCATAAATTTTGATTGGGGGAAGGTATCTCCTTCGAGAAGAGGCTCATAAATTTAGATTGGGGGAAGGTATCTCCTTTGGGCCGAGGCTCATAAAAATTGTAATTGGGAATGATTCCCAAAGAGCTTTGAGATAACTTTTAGAGAAAAGTTTTGTGGACATAGCCCAGTCATTCTGGGTGAACCACGTTAAAATTGGTGTCACTTTGTGGATGATATTGTGCATTGCTTTGATATTGCTTTGGGTATATTGCTTTACTATTTTGAAGTATAAAGGAAAAATTAAAAAGAGGTCTTATATTGTTCACCCCCCCTCTCAGTATAAGCTTGTGTTCTTCAATTGGTATCAGAGCAGGTGCCTTCAGAAAGTTTAACAGCTTGAATAAAAATCTAGTAAAGAACACAATGGATCATTTAAGTGGCAATGTAGCACCTATTCTTGATGGGTCAGATTTTGGTCCTTGGAGTGCAAGGATGAAGGTTCATCTAATGGCACTTGGTAATGATCTATGGGAAGTGATTGAAGATGAGTGCACTATTCTTGTACATGGTCCTAATACTAAAGAAGAAAGGCTCCTACATCATAGTAATTCAAAATCAATGAATGCAATCCTAAAAGGCTTATAGAAAGCAGATCTCACCAAAGTGATTCACTGCAAAATAGCTAGTGAAATGTGGAAACAGTTGAAGGTGGTTCATACAGGTGATACAAATTTTAGAAAGTCCAAGTTAAGACACTTCAAAGGTATGTTTGAACACCTCAAGATGAATGATGATGAAAATATTAGTGACTACATGCTTCATATGGATGAGGTTGTTAACTCCATGAAATACTTTGGTCTTGAGCTTGATGAAAATGATGTTTGTGATAAGATTTTAAGATCTTTTCTAATAGATTTAGTGAAAAGATTTCTGCTATTGAGGAAGCTAAAGATTTGGATAAGTTGAAAAAGGATGAGCTCCATAGTATACTTGTAGCATTTGAGTTGAGAACTCAAGTAAATGTTAATGTCAAGAAAGAGGCAGCTTTAAAGGCTATCAAGGAATCCAAGGGTAAACAGCTTCAAGATAGTGATGATTCTTCTAGTGATGAAGAGGCATATTACAGCAAGAAAGGCAAGTTCTCTAGAAAACACAAAAGTATGAAAAATATAAGATGTTTCAATTGTGTAAAGTTTGGTCATTATGCTACTAATTGTATTGTTCCCAAGAATGAAAGTGATGAAGATAAACAGGTTTCTAAGAGCAAGGATTCTGAAAAGCACAAGCATCACAGGAAGAACAAAGATGAGCACAACAATCAAGGAAAGAGGTATTCTCACAAGCACAAGAAGATTTTCTACCTAGACAAAGCAAGTAAGTGTTCTAGTAGTGATAGTGAAAGTTCTTCAAGTGATAATGAAAATGAGATGTTGTTCATATCAGAAAAAGAGGAAGAACCGAAACATAGATTCATTATCATGAAATGTCTTAGATGTGGAAATTTTGGTCACCTTGAGGATGATTGCACAAATAATGATTTGGTTTCTAGTATGTATGAGGATGCTTCAGAAAACTATAAGGAAGATGCATGTATGGTTTTTGAAAAGGGTATCACATCTAGTGATAAGAAATCTGAAAAAGGATTTGATGATTCAAAAGGCAATCAAATAAAGGATCTTGAAAGTGAACTTATTAGTGCTCTTAGTGCTTTGAAAAATGAAAGAAAGAAGAATGCTAGACTCAAGGATAAGTTAGATGAATGTTGTATGGAGAGAGATGATCTTATAGAAAGTCTTGACTTCTCTATAGCTAAGACACAAGAACTCAAGGATGAGTTAGAGTCTAAGGTTCTTGAGTATAGTGAGTTAGAACATAAAATGGCTTTTTTGGAAGAGGAAACTAAAGAGTACAAGGATAAGCTTTACAGGTTTCAAGATAGCTCCAAAAAGGTTAAGTCACTCATCAAAGGTCAAATAAATACAACAAATAAAATAGGCCTTGTTTTTGTTAAGCCACACAAGGAACAAGTTGGAGAGTCTAGTAAGAGACTCCAAAAGGAAGAGAGTTATGATGAGGAAAGTACTTCAGAAAAGGAGTCCTTGAATGATAGATGCACAGAAACAAAAAATAGAATTCAGAATGAGAAGAAGAAGTTTTTAGGACCTAAGAGGTCAAATAAAGGAAAGTTTCTAGGCAGATGTTTTGCTTGTCACAGGTTTGGTCACATGGCTTCACATTGTATGGCTCAAGTGAAGAAGGGAAATGACAATTTTAGAAGTGCTAGTTTCTTTCAAGGGTATTTCTACTCTTGTAAATAGTTTGGGCACAAGGCAGTCTATTGTAAGGTAAATAACATGAACATGTTTGATCAAAATAGGTTTGGTCAAAACAGGTTTGGTCAGAACAGGTTTGGCCAGAACAGGTTTGGTCAGAACAGGTGGATTCAAAGATCAGGTTTACCTCAGAGAAACAACATCTTCAAGTGTTTCAAGTGCAACAATGAAGGTCACATAATCATACAATGTAGAGCTAAAATTCAAGAATACAGGAACAGGAACAATGGCATGATCAGGTCCAAGGATCAATACATGGACAAGAACAGGGATGAGAACAAGAACAAGAACAGTGACAAGAACAGGAATATGGACAAAGAGTTCAAGAGAAGGCCCGACAAGGAAGTTATAGACGCTGATGATGATCAGTGCCTAATGGGAGTTTTACTCCCACCCCAGAATTAATCACCTCATTAGGAGGTGGGGGAGGGACTAAGCTAAGAGGCTCATTATTAGTCTCGAGCCCCAAAGGTGGCCCTTTGCCATTGATGACAAAGGGGGAGAGATATGAGTAAGGGGGAGAGCTTCAAAGTGAAGAGGAAAGCTTCAAGTTAGGGGGAGCAAAACTTCAAAGTAAGATTTTCAGTTGTGGGCACAGTTTCTCAGTTGTTAGCACAGTTGGTTTCATTTTTGACTCTTGATAAGTGTTTTCAGTAAAGGTTTGCCATCAATGACAAAGGGGGAGATTGTTGGCAATTTTGGGTACTTTGGGTACATTGCCTTTGCTCAAGTGTATAAGTTGTCATTGATGTCAAGAAGCTCTTGAAGGAATTTTATTTGATGTCAAATAATTTGTTTTGATGAAGGTTATGACATGACAGTTTCAAAGGTCTTTTGCAAACCCCAAGTTGGCAGGTTTAGAGATTACAGGTGGATGCATTGGTTTAATGCATTTGGGTCCAAGAGGAAGTATTTATTTAAATAATTAAAAACCTTGTTAAGGTTCCATTTAATTATTTTTAAATAAATAAATTATTATTTGCAATGGGTTCTCCTAATCCATGGCGCAAATGTTTTAACATTGTGGGCGCTAGCCAAGACCTCCGTCGATGTGTTAAACTCCTCACCGACGTCAAAGAGATTATGGTAAATTGCATATAAATCTCCCTCGACGAAAACAAAGATTTATCCCATTCAAATTTTGAAAGGTTTTGCTCACTGTAAATTTGACTGTGTCTTTGCTAATTTTTGTGGATCCGCTATTTGTTTGTCTACACTCACCATTTGTCGAATCCGTTCATAAATTTTATTGTCGTCGTGTCACGACAGAGGAAAGGAAGGGATTGTGGTTTCATTTTATCCCTATGCAGAAGGATCAAGGTTAACAGCATGAGGTTTAAACCTCACCGGGTGCCTTTGGCGCACCGGTAGTGGCTAGGCTATTGGCGCGCTACCCGAATGAGAGGTTCCGCGTTCGAATATCGTGAAAGGGTTTTTTCGCCATGAAGTGGACGTAGCATGTGGTGTTAGAATTCATGCACAATTTCTCCATAGGGATTTTTGATGTTGGCTAAGGTATTTTCGAAATTAATTTTTTCTAAGTGTATTTTGCGGATGGAGGAAGTTTGTTAGAGGGAAAAACAGCTTAGGAGTTATAAGGAGTTTAAAGCTTGTTTGTATTTTGATAAAAGATTCTTTTTGAAGATGTTGAAATTTCATTCTTATGAGAGATAAATTTTATTTGTGATAAGACTATAAGGGATAAATAAGGTGTATAAGGGTTAAATATTTCTTGTAATGTTGAGAGTGCTTTTGGTTGTTTATGGAAATGAAAGCATGATGTTTTAATGTCAATTGCTTCTTGTGTGAAGTTGTGAAACCTTAAGTGGGCAGCTTTGAGATTGATATTTGCTTTCATTAAATTGGTAATAATCAAGCTATTCTTTACTTGGTTAAAGTGTTGAGCTTACTCCTTTATTGATGATTTGAAAATTTGTGTGTGCTATTGCGAGTTGAGTTGGTGGATGCTTTTGTTCAAACAATATTGGAGAGAAAAGGAGTTCTACTTGTTTCCTTTTCTGATGTTGATTGTGAAATGCTTCAAGGTTGTGTTTTGAGCTGAATGGTGTTGATTGAACCTTTTTTGATGAGCATTGTTGTTGAAGCCCTAATTGATGGTGAAAAGAACATGAGTATCATTGTTATGTGATTCTTTGCATAGTTGGCAATTTTTGGAGTTTCATGTTCTTGAAAGAAAGCATTCTATCCTATCCATTTCAGATATTGAGTTGAGTTTTCAGTTTGAGCTGAGTTGATTTGAGTTGAGTTTTGATATTGGGAGTTGAGTATAGAACACATTGAGTCTCTAACAATTCTCTTTATGCTTCTATGAGTTTGACAAATCACATTGGGTCTCTAACTATTCACCTTGTGATTTCCTACTAAGAAAGTTTTTCTTGGTGAGCTTGTTGAGGTTTTGGACAGGTTCCGA
The DNA here is from genome assembly GCA_028583015.1 of Wollemia nobilis. Taxonomy (NCBI): domain Eukaryota; kingdom Viridiplantae; phylum Streptophyta; class Pinopsida; order Araucariales; family Araucariaceae; genus Wollemia; species Wollemia nobilis. The sequence continues at coordinate 165,398 of JAQPPZ010016976.1, read as the reverse complement.
TGGGGACTTGTGAGCAGGTTTTGGACAGGTTTCGGTGGGGACTTGTGAGGAGGTTTTGCATAGGTTTCGGTGGGGACTTGTGAGCAGGTTTTGGACAGGTTTCGATGGGGACTTGTGAGCAATTTTTGATAGGTTCCTATGGGGCCTTGTGAGTAGATTTGGACAGGTCCTAGCAAAGGACTTGTGAGCTGAGTTTTGATAGTTCTATCAGAGAACTTGAGGACAGAGGAGCACTGGTTCTTTGAGAAGAACCTGAGGACAAATTTGGCAAGTCTTTGAGAAGGCTTGTGTGCAGAGGATTGATTTGTTCAAGTGTTGGACAGATCTGATAGAGAGAGGAAGACTTGTACTAGACCGATTGACTGTGTTTGGTACAAGTTGCTAAGCTGATGTGGACATGATCATAGAAGGTAGAGGTCTCTTAGGCTAAGCATTGAGGACAGGAGGTCTTCTATGGAAAGGAGTTACACATGCTGGCAAGAGGTAGAGGTAGTTGATCTTCTGAGGGATCATTTCCAGAGCAGAGGGGAAGGTATCTCCTTTGTGCAGAGGCTCATAAATTCAGATAGAGGGGAAGGTATCTCCTTTGAGCAGAGGCTCATAAATTCAGATTGAGGGGAAGGTATCTCCTTTGAGCAGAGGCTCATAAATTCTGATTGGGGGAAGGAATCTCCTTTGAGCAGAGGCTCATAAATTTATATTGGGGGAAGGTATCTCCTCTGGGCTGAGGCTCATAAACATTGTAATTGGGAAGGATTCCCAAAGAAATTTGAGATAAATTTTAGAGAAAAGTTTTGTGGATGTAGCCCAACCATTCTGGGTGAACCACGTTAAAATTGGTGTCACTTTGTGGATGATATTGTGCATTGCTTTGATATTGCTTTGGGTATATTTATTTACTATTTTGAAGTATAAAGGAAAAAGTAAAAGAGGTCTTATACTGTTCACCCCCCCTCTCATTATAAGCTTGTGTTCTTCAATTATAAATACTATACTTGGTTTTGGAGAAGGTCAAAGAAACAAAAGGGGGATTCAAACTCAAAAGTAAGAGAGGCATCAAAGAAAATAAATAAAGAAGAGCATAATACCTATGCTAATGTATTGAGAAGTGGAACCATCAAGGAGGAAGAAAACAAAGCATCATTAAGGAATTAAGTCCATCATAGAAACAACAATGATAGAACCATTCAACAATATCCTCCAAGGAAATTAGATAGGTTTTAATATATCTTCCATGGCTATTGTTTCTCATGTAACAAATTTGGTCATCAAGTTGTAAATTGCAGAGTACGTGCTAAGATTAATTTTGGCTTCACCAAGAGGAATTTCAAATCACTTGCACCTCTCATGGATTACAACATCATTTTTTACAATTGTAATAATTTTAGGTATAAAGCTAAATAGTGTAGAACAGTGTTCCTTGAAATTTTGAAATCAAGTAATAAGGATGATGGTCAAACTGTGCAAAAGAATATAACCTCCAAAGTTTGGAGAAAGAAAATAGAACAAGAAGATGAGCATAGTAATTTGGGAGTTTTATTCCCATATCATCATTGAAGACTTAAGAAGAGCAGGTAGAAAGGGGGGCATTATCAAGTGTCTTATATTTCAACCGAGGAGCCTTTGTCATTGATGTCAAAGGGGGAGAATTTTAATAAGTGGGAGCAACTAGTCAGGGGGAGAATATTGTGATCCTATTTATGTAGAGGAAAGTTTTCTTTGTAGGGTTGCCATCAATGACAAAGGGGGAATTTGTTAGAAATGTTGAGTTGTCATTTATGTCAAAGGTAGAATTGGAAGGATGATAAGCATACTGATGAGTGTGGGTAATATCATGTTTTGGATAAATTATTCAAGGCTAAAATATCTTTAAGGGCAAATATGTTATTATCAATGAGTTGTGGAATATCAAAGGGCTTATTTGATTTTTAATATTTAAATATTTAAATCTATAAAAGGGTTTAAATATATAAATATTATAATATTTAAATATCGAATTTAAATATTATAATATAGAAGAGTAGATCAACTTGGGTGCCACTTATAAGAATGTGTGATATATATAAAATAGCCAAAGTTCATTTGACATAATGATAGTAATGAAATGTCAAAAATAAATATGAGCATATAATTATAGTTCAAAATGTGACGATGGTGATAGCTCCAAGGAGATACAGTTGTGGCATCTTGGAGTGAAGAACGACAATTCACTTAAATATCTTTGATGGATGAGAAAGCATCGAAAACTCCTACGGACCTAGTGATCGTGAACTAGTAGATGAGCGCACAAATAGGCTGATGATAAGAATGGAACGACAAGAGTGGAAAGTGAGTTTGGAGGTTTTAACACCACACAGAGGATATCAGAGAGCGTAGATGATATAAGTAAATATAGAAAATTCCACATACTTAAATAACCCATTGTAAGAAGAAAGATATAGCAGGTCATATAATTTGTAGTTGTCTCAAAGTGATTTGAGCAAATATGGTTTGGTTTGTATACTTCTACACAACTTGGGTTTGAAGACAAACAAGGGAGGATGTCCTGAAGAGGAGCATGAGTTCGGTGGTGTAGAAGAATGCAGTGGAAGAGCAAGAAAATATTTTATTAAATGCCTTTTATAGACTGGATAGAGTGCACATATGGAGACCAAGCGAGGAGGAAACAATGAAACATGCCAAAGGAAGAGGAGAACTCGTGGGATCAGAGTGTGGTATCATAGGTTCCCAAGAAGAAATTATGAATCAAATGTCTTCAAGATAAAAGGTGGTCGATCAAATATAATTACATGGATAGAGTCACCGAGCATGATTAAGGGCACAAGTTTTCAACAAAGACATCTTTGGCTTTGTGGTACTCAAGGTGGTTGCATCCTAAACAAAAAAATAAGAGGTATTATCTAGGTCACAAAGAGGATGGTGAAGAAGATGTTATAACAAAAAGCATAAAAGAATATGTCAGATTCGTAGCCTTGAAAAGTAGATGATTCATGTGGTAGATTTGAATATACTTGAGGTGACATCTAGTTCACTCACTAATTCTAGTTGTTGTGATCAATTCATCTCACGGTTCTAATGAAGTGTTTTGGAGGAACATTGGATAACATACACAGAGATGAAAAACATAACAAAAGCATACACACAGGATACAAGTCTTGCAAACATAATAGTGGTTTTTTTATTTAAAAAAAGAGAGACTAAAATGTGTAATGCACCTCTTGGTTGACCTATCACGAATTAGTGAATACCATGCACGTAGAAAATACAAACGATGGCGGAAAGGTAAGATATGAGTAATTCATTTAGTTAAAAGAAGCAAGAGTAGATAAAGTTATTTTTGAACCCTACTGGTATATTGCATAAAAGAATTGAAGGTTTTTTTCAGATTTTATCAGAGATTGTAGTGATTGAGGTCTGGGTGGCATTCAAATGGCTATGTGGTTGTGGTAAGCATAATAAATGTTAACATAGTTTAGGACAACCAATAATAAAGAAGACCAAACATGAAATAGTAGTGAAAGTCACACATCTAGCACTCATAAGGATATTTGTCAGCGAACAGGTAATGCATATAACATAAAGAATTTGTTTGACCAAAATGATGTGAATCTTATTGATGCTATTCATGAAAATAGCAAATAAAAATGTAATTTAAAGCTGCATATGTTAGAGGGTAAAAGTGTCAACAATGCTACCACAGGAAAGAATGGAAATATATGAGGGAATTATTGTGTGAAATTTAAATTTGTTCTTTATTGGAGTGATAAAAGTGGTTGTAAGAATTTTTTGATAATATATTGAAGAGCAGAAAAAGATTAAAGTGTAGATCCATAAAGGAGGTACATAAGATTAATATTTGAGATAAATAAGAAAAAAATGGGAAAGGTATATATCATATTTTAGAGTAGAACTCGATGCAATTATTGAATATTTTGGATATTTATTTTTTGTATATTTTCCATCTATTGCATGGTCAATTGAAGGTTGAGGAAAAACAAGGGGTCAACCCAATTGAGCAAATTTGAGTAGTTTTTATGAGCAGGTTTTGGAGCATATTTGAGCAGTGTTTGTGAGCAGGTTTTGGAGAATATTTGAGCAATATTTGTGAGCATGTTTTGGAGCATATTTGAGTAGTGTTTATGAGCAAGGGGATTTGTATCTCCTATGGATTGGTTTCCATAAAATTTATCAAGGGTATTGGTGTCTCCTATGGATTTGTGTCCATAAAATTGAGCAAGGGTATTGGTGTCTCCTGTGGATTTGTGTCCATGAACTTGATCGAGGGGATTGGTATCTCCTGTGGATTGGTGTCCATGAACTTGAGCAAGGTGATTGATGTCTCCTCTAGATTGATGTCCATGAACTTTATCTAAGGGATTGGTATCTCTTATGGATTGGTGTCCATGAACTTGTATAGGGTATTTGTGTCTCCTATGGATTGGTGTCCACGAATTTGTATAGGGGATTGGTGTCTTTTATGGGTTGGTGCCCATGCAATTTATTGAAAAAAATATAAGCAATATTTTTCTATGGTTTTCTCTCGAGACGGTGTTTCCACGTAAAAGCATTGTCTCTTATGTGTATGAAAATTGTGTATTGATTTATTATTGCATTCATATTTTTGTTGTTATAATTTGGATTGAAAAGTTTTATATTATACTATTCATCCCCCCCTCTTAGTATCAGATTGTGTTCTTCAATTGATATCAAAGTGGGTTTCATCGTGAAAGCCTAACCACTTGCAGGAAGATCTTACAAGAACACACATGGCTAATGATGTGAAATAAGATACTCCTATTATCAAAAACCAAAAAGCGAAGAAAGATTCAAAAAATGAATAGGAAGCCATAGTTTATATAGAAGAGGAACGTGTTGCTCTTTAAGAGTTGAAAAGGCTTAGAAAGAAGATATCAATATTGAAGACTCAAGTACAATAGGATGAGATGACAAAGGTAAAGTTGTCACAAGAACTCATTTACTTGAAAGTGAAAATTGAAGAGGCAAAGTGGATTAAAGAAGGTATGGATGAGCAGTGAAAGGCAAAAGAGTTGGAATGTGAAAACTTGAACATGAGGTTGTATCTCTAAGGGAGGAAGTTGAAAAATCTAATGATAAGCTACAAGAAAATATTAGGTTTGAGAAAAACATAAAAATCTTGGATAATATTATCAAAACATAGAGATATTCAGTTATAAAGATTGGACTTAGTTTTGGAGAAGGTCAAAAGAAACAAAAGGGGGAGTCAAGCTCAAAAGTAAGAGAGGAGTCAAGCTCAAAATGAAGAGAGGCATCAAATAAAAGAATTAAAGAAGAGCCTAAGACCTAAGCTGATGTGTTGAGAAGTGGAAGCATTAAGGAGGAAGGAAATAAATCATCATAAAGGAATGAAGTCCATCACAGAAACAACAATGAGAGAATCATGTGGTAATATCCTCCAAGGTAATCAAATAGGTTTCAATATTTATTCCATGGTTATTATTTCTCATGTAACAAATTTGGTCATAAAGTTGTAAATTGCAGGGTCTGTGCTAATAATAATTTTGTCTTCACAAGAGGAATTTCAAATCATTTGCACCTCTTATGGACTACAACATCATTTGTTACAATTGTAACAATTTTGGGCATAAATGTAAATGGTGTAGAATAGTGTTCCCTGAACTTCCAAAATCAAGTAAGAAGTAGGATGGTCAAACTATGCAAAAGAATATGACCTCCAAAGTTTGGAGAAAGAAAATAGAACAAGAATAGGAGCATAATAATTTGGGAGTTTTACTACCATTTCATCATTGAAGTCTCAATAAGAGTAGGTATAAATGTGGACATTGTCAAGTGTCTTATATTTAATCTCTAAGGAGCCTTTGCCATTGATGTCACAGGGGGGGAATTTTAGCAAGGGGGAGCAGCTAGTCAGGGGGATCAGATTGTAATCGTGTTGAAGTAGAGGACAAATTTCTTTGTAGGGTTGCCATCAGTGACAAAGGGGGATATTTTTAGAAATGTTGAGTTGTCATTGATGTCAAAGGTAGAATTGGAAGGATGATAAGCATACTCATGATTTTGGGTAATATCATGTTTTGGAAAAATTATTCAAGGCTAAAATATCTTCAAGGGCAAATATATTATTGTCAATGAGTTGTGAAATATCAAAGGGCTTATTTTATTTTTAATATTTGAATATTTAAATATATCAAAGGGTTTAAATATATAAATATTATAATATTTAAATAATGAATTTAAATATTATAATATAGAAGAGTGGGTCGACTTGGGTGCCACTTATAAGAAGGTGTGATATATAAAATAACCAAAGTTCATTTGACATAATGATAGTAATGAAATGTCAAAAATAAATATGAGCATCTGATCATAGTTCAAAAATACGATGATGGTGGTAGCTCCAAGGATTAACAGGTGTGGCATCTTGGAGTGAAGAATGGAAATTCACTAAAATATCTTTGATGGATGAGAAAGCATAAAAAAATCCTAAGGCCTAGTGATCGTGAACTAGCATATAAGTGCACAAATAGGATTATGAGAAGCATGGAAAAATAAGAGTTAAAATTAAGTTTGGAGGTTTTAAAATCATGCAGAGGATATCAGAGAGCATAGTTGATATAAGTAAAGATAGAAAAGTCCACATACTTAAAGAACCCATTGCAAGAAGAAAGATATAACAGGTCATATAAACTACTGTCGTCTCAAAGTGATTTGAGCAAATCTGGTTTGGTTTATTTACTACCACACAACTTGGGTTTGAATACAAACAAGGGAGGACATACCAGATAGGAGCACAATTTTGGTGGCATAGAAGAATGCAGCAACAAAACAAGAAAATGTTTTAGAAAATGTATTTGATATACTAGATAGAGCATGCATACGGATACCAAGAAAGGAGGAAACAATGAAATGCACCAAAGGAAGAGGAGAACTCATGGGATAAGAGTGTGGTATCATAGGTGGCCAAGAAGAAATTATCAATCAAATACCTTTAAGATAAAATGTGGCTGATTGAATATAATTACATGGAGAGAGTCACCAAGCATGATTAAGGGTGTAGGTTTTCAACAAATACATATTTGGCATTGTGGTACTTGAGGTGGTTGCATCCTAAAAAATACAAATAAGAGTTATTATCCAACTCATAAAGATGACGGTGAAGAAAACACTATAACAAGAAAAAAAAAAAGATGTCATCTTCGTAGCCTTGAAAAGTAGATGAGACATGTGATAGATTTTAATATACTTGAGGGGACATCTAATTCACTCGCTAATTCAGTTGGTGTGATCGAATCATTTCACAATTCTAATGAAGTATTTCAGATAAATAGCAGATTGTATACATAGAGATGTAGAACATAAAAAAGCATGCATGAAGAAGACAAGGCTTGTGAACGTAATAGTGGTCTTTTAATTTAAACAAAGAGAGACTAAAGTATGTAATGCACCTCTTGGTTGACCTATCATAAAATTGTGAAGACCATACGTAGAAGAGACAAACATAGGTAGAAAGGTAAGATATGAGTAATTCATTTAATTAAAAGAAGGAAGAGTATATAAAGTTATTTGTGAAACCTACTAGTATATTGCACAAAATAATTGGAGGTTTTTATCTATGCTTAAAGGATATTGCAGTGATTGAGGTCTGGGTTGCATTCAAATGGCTATGTGGATGTGGTAAGCATAACAAATGTTAACATAGTTGAGGACAACCAATAAGAAATAAGACCAAGCATGAAAGAGTGGAGTGAAATTCACATATGTATCACTCATAAGGATTTTTTTCAGTGAGTAGGTAACACATATAACACAAAGAATCTATTTGGCCAAAATTATGTGAAGGTCATTAAATATTCCAGGGGAAATAATGAGTAAATTGTGTAATTTAAAGTTGCATTTGTTAGAGGATAAAAGTGTCAAAAACACTTCCACAAGGAAGAACAAAAAGGTATGAGTGAATTATTGTATGCAATTTAAAGTTGTTCTTTATTGGAGTGATACAAGTGTTTGTAAGGAGATTTTGAAGAACATAAGCTTATGCTAAGAGGAGGGGGTAAACAGTATAATACCACTTTTTAATTTTCTTTCTAATCAAAATTATGCAATGTAAAAATAGAAATATCAACATAAGTAATCAAATAAATGCATAAATCACCACATATAATAGAGACACCAATTTAACGTGGTTCACTCAATGTGGGCTACTCCACGGAGAAAATATTTCACTAAAATTTTCTCAATCAATCCCTTGGGAATCCTTTCCCTATTACAATGTTTATGGACCTCTATCCAAAGGAGACACCAATCCCCTAATCAAGTTCATGGATATCTATCCACAGGAGAACTCATTTCTCATTAGCATTGACTTGTGATCTTCTAGAAAAAAATTTACCCCCACTGATCTGGATAATGGATCTTTATCCACTAAAGACTCATGTTCTCACTACCTTGGCTAATGGATCTCTATCTACTAGAGACTATTGTCCTCTATACTCTATCACCTTCAAAGCTCTATCTAAAATCTATACTAAACGTAGTCCTTCGATTTAGCACAAATCTAATCAATCTCTATATCTGTTCTGGCACAAACATGTCCTCAAATATGCACCAAACTCTATCCTCTGATATGCACTAAACACAGTCCTTTGATCTAGCACAAAGCTATCCTCAATCTTTGTCCTTCGATCTGCACTAAGTGCAGTCCTTCAGTCTAGCACAATTTTTTTTTCAATATCTATCCTCAAGCCTTAACACAAATCTTGAATCAATATCAAATCAACTCTTCTAGATCTACCTCAAACCTTAACTCAAGGTTTGAACAAATCAATCAATCAACTCTGCTCACAAGTCTTCTCAAAGACTTGTCTTAAATCTACCTTGTAAGCTTCCATAAAATCTCACACTTATCTATCCACAAGTCCTCTCTAGAACTTGTCAAAATATGCTCAACAAGTCCTCACTAGAACTTGTCCAAATCTTCTCAATATGTCCTCACTAGAATTTATCCAAATCTGCTTTCAATCTGTATTGTAAGCTTCCATAAAATCTCACACAAATCTGTCCACAAGTCTTCTCAAAGACTTACCTCAAATCTGATCAACAAGTCCACACTATAACTTGTCCAATCTCATAGAAACATAAAGATAATTGTTAGAGACTCAATATGCTTCTCATTCATCACAATGCTCAATTATTTTCAATCACTCTTTTAGAAACATACAAAGAATTGTTAGAGACTTAACATGCTTCACATTCACCTCAATAATAAATCACTTTAAATCACTCTTTCAAAAACATACAAATAATTGTTAGTGATTCAATATGCTTCACATTCACCTCAATACTCAATCACTTTCAATAACTCTTTTAGAAACATATAGATAATTTTTAGAGACTCAATATGTTTCACACTCATCAACACTCAACCTCTTTCTCAAATTAATTCAGAATATAGAACAATTTGTTTCATAGAACTTGAGCTATCACTTTACACATCCACTTAACTAGGCTCAACCAAATCTACTCAATCAATCACTCAATGAAATAATCCTTTCTCACAAACCCTAGTCCCAACATATGAAAACTCACTCAAAATATTTCCAACAATTCTTATAAAACAATCTCACATAACAATGGTACTCATGATCTTTGCAAACCCTAGTTCAAGTTCTTCACTAAATTACTCACTTCAACAACAATGCTTATACAACAATATTCACACAAAAATGATACTCATGTCTTTGCAAACCCTAGTTCATGTTCTTCACTTAATTACTCATATCAACAACAATTCTTATAAAACAAGGTGCATAGCATTCACTTCTCAATAACTCAACAACTTAATAAGGAAACCTAATCAACTCCTTTTCACTCCAAAGTTGTTTTTCAAAAAACCAACCAATCAACTTAACCAAGGAAGAATGTACCCATATCTTTTATTTGATGTATAAGTAGACCACACAAATCTGCCACAATCATAAACACTTATTTGCCAAGTACAAAGAGTTAGATGATAAGAATTATCACTCTAACACTTTTCACAATTTACCTTAATCACAAAGATAAATTAAATTTCAAATACACCTTATTGCTCCACATCAATAATAACATTCAACATCATAAATTTCATCAAAATCCCCTATAAAAAGATAACTCAACTTCTACTTATGACTCCCTACTCAATATTGCATTTACTTTCTTTATAACCTAATGCAATAAATCAATTTTCATTTTCCTAAGGTAAAAACAATAATTACCCTGGACAAATTAACCTTTCACCACATAGGTGAAAATAAAAAATTACTTACACCTTATACCTCCAACAACCTTAGCATGTGCAATAATAAAAATTAAAATAAAACATTTATTATCTGCTCCACAATCGGTGGGATTCGAACTTGCACCAAATGCTTCAGTAGCACATTGGTCACGGTTTTCACGCCGTGTGAGCCACATGCTCACCGTGCTTATCTAAAGCGCAATGTGTGCATTATCCTCTTCACTCTCCCCTAGAGCCTTTGGCTCTTCTTCCAACAGGGTGCTTGTTCCACACGTACTTCAGAGGCACCTTTCATTTGATTTTGCATGAGCTCTTTCGCACCGAATATTGTGGATATTTTTTGAATGCCTAACATAAGGTTTAGCTTAAGCTATAAATACCTTTGCCCTTGATTTCATGCATGTCATTGGAGATGAATTCATTGGGGGTCAATGCTAATGTTTTGGCTTCAAATATTTAATTTATAATTTATTTAAATTCATTAGAATTTAAATATTATAAATTAATATTTAAATATTTTGGATTTATTAAGGATTAAAGCCTCCTTAGGTTTTAATAAAAACCTTTTATTTATGCTTTACATAATATTAAAAATAAATATTATGAAAATATTTTGCCATAAACCTTTTGCATTACTCCTTTTGACCTTTTGACATCAACGATTGCTCATTCCTTGACATCAATGACAACTTCATGGACTCGAAATGCCCAATAGTTTTTGATAATATCCTGAAGAATGAAAATATATGAGAGTGCATATCCATAAAGGAGGTACATAAAATATTAATATTTGAGATAAAGAAGCAAAATGGGGGAAAGTCATATATCATATTTGAGAGTAGACTTGATGCAATTATTGAAGATGATTTTGGAGACTTTTATTTTGTATATTTTCCATCTATTGCATGTTCAATTGAACATTGAGGAAAAACAAGGGGTCAAAACAATGGAGAAGATTTGAGCAGTGTTTGTGAGAAGATTTTAGAGTAGATTTGAGTAGTGTTTTTAAGAAAGTTTTGAAGTAGATTTGAGCATTGTTTGTGACCAGGTTTTGGAGTAGAGTTAAATAATGTTTGTGAGCAGGTTTTGGAGAATATTTGAGTAGTTTTTATGAGCAAGGGGATTGGTGTCTCTAGTGGGTTGGTGTCCATAAACCTGAGCAAGGGGATTAGTGTCTCCTATGGATTGGTTCCCATGAACTTGAGCAAGGGGATTGGTTTCTCTTATGGATTGGTGTCCATAAACTTGAGCAAGGGGATTGGTGTCTTCTATGTATTGGTGTCCATAAACTTGAGTAAGGGTATTGGTTTCTCCTGTGGATTGGTGTCAACAAACTTGAGCAAGGATATTAGTGTCTCCTATGGAGTAGTGTCGATAAACTTGTGTAGGTGATTTGTGTCTCCTATGTATTGGTGTCCATGAACTTGTATAGGGGATTATCGTCTCGTATGGGTTGGTACCCATAAAATTTATTGAAGAAAAATATAAACAATATTTTGTCATGGTTTTCTCCTGAGAGGGTGTTTATTATTGCATTGTCTCTTATGTTTATGGAGATTGTGGATTTATTTATTATTGCATTCATATTATTGTTGTTATCATTTGTATTGACAAGTTTTATCTTATACTGTTCACCCCCCCTCTCAATATAAGTGTGTGTTCTTCATCATTAAAAATCCCATGTTCTTAGGGAATCATAAGTTAAAATTCTAATTGCTATAGAAAATTTATGTTAAAATATTGGTTCTAGGGGGTGTTTTTCTACCCCATTTATGTTTCTCATATATATATCTATATCTATATATAAAGTATGACACAGTGGTTTTATCAAATATACACCTAGATTGGTAGAATCCCAATAATTGTTATCTTCATTCTTTCTAAATGATTTTTGAATCATTATAAAAAAATTTAACACTTCTCATTTTATACTCAATTATCCATTTGATGAGATATTATTCAATTTTTTATTTCTATTGTTAATAATCTTTGCATACCAAATGCCCATTTATTGTCTAATTTAACTTTTGTCCTAATGAAATATTTTTATTTTTTAAGCAACATTGAAAGAATTCATATATCCTAATAGTTTAAATTATATTACCAACTTGTTGATACATTTTTTCTATAGGACAACTAGAATATTATTTCATAGTTAATGTCATCCAAGTACTTTTTCCTTAAAATTTTATGTTGTAAATGGTCATTTTTTATGTATATCCTCCAAGTAACTTTAGCTCTACAATTATTATTTATAAATGTTAAGATCCTAATGCATACTCTTATAAATAGCACATTCACTTTTAATTCTCAAAATATTATTGCATTTATCATCTTTTCATTTCACATAAACCTCATTTTAATTTGTGATAAAATGATTGGTATTTGCTTAAATCTATAAAAATAACATTAATTTTTTAGCTAGACATTGAAGCATGAATTTAAGAAGTAACTAATTACTTAATACTAATAAAAAATATCTAGGTGATCAAAATTCAAGATATTTTGTGTCATTTACTAGAATCACCAATAGCTCCTTACTCACTCATAATTGAAAATAGGGATATTCAAATATTTATGCAAAATTTTTATTAAAATAAATACCAAAAGTTTATTTTTGCTTTTTTGTATAGCACTAGGGTTATTGAAAAAAAAAAAATTATGAATTATTATTGGTCAAAATGTTTTTAATAATATTTTTATAGCACCTTATACTTTTTAGAATTATTTTTCTTAAATATATTAGGCACATTAGCTATATCTATAAATTATAGGCAATAAATTTAAAAGTAACTAGGCTTGAAGCCATTATATGAGGCCTTCATCTCTCAAATATTTAATAAATTTTCTAACCTTTCACAATATATTATGAATATATATGAACATAGTCAATATCCCTGTCTCAATCCTTTATATATATAAGTAAAAGCATTTAGAATGTTATTTTTTGTTGTGGATAATTATAAAATAGATAAACATACCATTCTCTATATCCTCAAGTCCTAAAGCAAATACAATTTCAATAAAATTTATTCAAATTGTCATAGGTTAACATATTATAAGATTTAAGAATATCCTACTCAGTTATAATTCTTAGATATTTACTCATTGAGGTTAAATAAAATAGTTTGTTATCATTAATGATATGTTAATATTTGAAAAATACCTTGCTCAATCAAATAAAATTAGGAAGTAGTATATTTAACTTATTGACAATAATTATTTCGTTAACCACAACCCTATATTATAGAGTAGAGTAATATAATATCAAATAAACCTTCATATTTTGACATAGAAATTAAATGTAAATAATCAAAGATATTAAATGTTTTGATTCTTGTACAACCCCATGTATATCATATCATATTTTTTTACCAATATTATTGCATTTAATCTCACTATATACAATAATATATAGGCATGTTGTTTTAATTTCAAACCCTATAATATTATTTTGACATAATTATCATCAATGGTTGTTATAGAGAACGTAACAAGATGAGGAGTTGGGTTTGACTAATCCATGCATTGAGGGACAAGATTATTCGTGTAAAGGATAAATTTTAGAATCAACTAGAGGTACCTATAAGTTATATTCAAAGTGATTTCATGGAATCTCAAGCATAAAATAAGATATCATAAATGCATGGAATATCAAGCTTGGTTCAAAAATAAATTTGAATTACTAAGGCTAACTCATAAGGCAATAACAGTTTTACAATTGGGTCACAAATACAATAAGAAAAATATAAATATAACAAGATATATGTACATGGAAATGAATATGAATAGATTTCCATGAAGCAAATAATCTTGTATTACAAAATAATATTACACTAAATATTCATGATATGGGGATAATGGACATAAATATTGGGGATATATCCATGAGAGATAGATAGGAACATAAGTTGAAATTTTGAGAATGAACATGAGATGACACTGAATGATTTAAATGTTATAGTATTGGTCATAGCTTTAGATGTAGCACTAATGTGAGCTAGTGAGATGTGGTCTAATATTTGTATGATATATGAGATATGAGATGATATGTTGGAGGTTCTATTCTTAAGGAATAATGTGTTGGTGTAGGTCATGAATCTAGATTAAGAATGCAATTGGTGATCTTAGAGGTAAGATATATATTGTTGCTTTCAATTAGCTTGCTCTCTCTTATATGTCTTATGTATATTCTCTCATCCTATTATTTTAAGTAGTACTAAAAATTATCAAATGTACAAGGTTACATCATAGTTGGAAGGGGAGATGTCATTTTTTAGCATGTCTTGAAAGTATAAGAAAATAGTTAAGAATTTGTTTCTTGCACCTTAGAAAAATATGTGCATTTTTTTTGGAGTAGAAAAATGGGTAAACTAATTTAGAACATTTCAATTAGGTGTTAAAATAGTCATCGAATTATGAAATATTATTATATTTATGTATGTGCCAATGACTTATGTCATTTTTTGAATGAGCAACAACTACATGGGAATCCAAGAGGATAAGTTCCAAACAACTAGTAGCAACATCAATTTTGGAGAATGCATTGACATACAAATAAATCAAAGTACAAAGTGCACTATTGTGTTGACATTTCCTCTCAAGTTTTGATATTAGAATTTAGATTACAAATTTCAGACCCAAGTTTATACTTGATGTTGGTATTATCAATTGTTCCTAACACCAATATTGAAGGTTGTTGATTGATGCTTTCTTCCATGTATGCATGGGATACCTAGCTTGTGTTTAGATCATACTCTCTTTCTTATAAAGTGATGGTCCTCATAACTCTTGGTTTTCAATCCCCAGAAATTACCACTAATATGATGAAAATACTTGCAAAGAAAATTGGAATAATATGAAGTTCAGGCCAATCAATCTAAGGTATATTATTTTAGTGCATACAAGATGAATGTTTGAATGAATCACATGATGGAGGTCAAGGTTGGTTCTAAATAAATATTAGATTATAATTTTTACCTAAAAAAGTGATGCCTTGATATTTAATATGTCCTTAATGGTTCATGTGACATGTGGGGTATACCTTCTTATGCATATGGTATGAACACATTAATGATTGGGATGATGAAAGGTTGGTAATGTTGTGTTAGAAAGTCTTCTACACAAATATTTGGCAATGAGATTGAGTATTATAAGAAATAAGCCAAATAGATATAAGGTGTATTATTTTAGTGTATTAGGATGAATATTTAAATATCTAGGATGACGGAGGTTAAGGCTAGATGATTTTGACCCAATATAATAGTAATTTATTCTTCTAGCATGTCCCTAATGAAATTTGACACATACAGTGTATATGTTATATTGTATTCATGATGAAGATCAAGGTTGGATCTAACTGAAATTTGGATAATAGTCCTACACAAATAAAGTGATGCTATGTTCTTCCAATATCTATGCTAAACTATGATACAACTAGTATAGGTAGGTAGCAAAGGATAAATGGAAAATAATGCTTTGCTTATAGTAGTTGATATAGGTATGGTCTATTATATAGGTCTTGGTGCTTGGAGGTAACATAGGCTATTGACATCTAATGTACCTATATATATTGGTGTTGATGGAACAACATAAGATGTCATAAAATTAAAGTAGTACTTAGTACCATAAGTAATGTTATCACCATGAATAGGTGTTGCACAATAGGATATCATGGTTTTAGACCATTAAATAATAAGTATTTATGGGAACCACAACCTATATATATTGCAAAGATCATGATTGTATATAGTTCCCCTTAATAAAATAAAAATCCTAGAACTGCTTACACATAATGGTTGTTTATTCCTATTGAACATCTAGAATCAGATTCTTGATGTCCTAGGTTCTAGTCTTGGGTTTATACATTAGCTCTACCATCTATTAATTTACTTTTTATGGATATATTATTTAGGTTTCTTGGATGTAAAACCATGTATGAAACCTTTATTTTTACACCAACCACACATGTGGACAATCATCCATTAATGAAGCAAACTAGAAGGTCTTATAATAGGTAAGAATATTTACAAGGAGTACATGGAAAAAAAAGATGCAATGATGGACTCTTAGTGATTCTATGTGTGTTGAATGGACATATTGAACTTCCTAAAACTATGGTAACCTATCTAAAATACATTTATACCACCTTGTCTAACCTATGAATGGTGAAATTTATCAAACAATAGGTTGAGTAGCAATGGTTACATATTTCATTGATCTTGTATAGGTGAAGATTGAATCATATGATGGATTTATGTCCTAGTATTCCATCATAGATGCATATAAATCTAATT
Source organism: Wollemia nobilis (assembly GCA_028583015.1). Taxonomy (NCBI): domain Eukaryota; kingdom Viridiplantae; phylum Streptophyta; class Pinopsida; order Araucariales; family Araucariaceae; genus Wollemia; species Wollemia nobilis. The sequence continues at coordinate 148,826 of JAQPPZ010016976.1, read as the reverse complement.
TCTACATTATTGGTTGTTAGTTCAAATTTAATGGGGTGTCTTGAGCCTTGACTATGCTTTTCCAATCCATCACTAGTAAAACTCATCTTATTTAAAATTTTTAAATTTCTTCCCTTAGTATAATTGTTAAACTAGCTAAATGAAATAGAGGGAAAAAAGGATTCTTGAGAATTAAAATTTATTAAGAAAATATAAATTTATATATGAGACGCCTAGATATGTGGTTTTTCTACCTACAACTTGTCAACCTTACCCTATAGATGTATATGCTTATGTTGGATGGCATCATAGGTGACCTCTTTTTTCTTCACTTATTACTAAATTTCCTTTATAGTTTGTTTTTCTAATCCTAAATATTCATGGTTGGGTCTCTCAAATTCATGATCTTTATATTTAACTCTACCATGGAAGTAATGACAAAATGAAGTCTCTTTATGTTTTCTAGAGCATCAACTTGTAGATTTTTATTTTGGTTTCTCAATAGCACAAGCTTGTTCTATAGTCATAGGTCTTATTGTCCTAAATTTTAAACTTTCTACATAATGACATAAGAGGAAACACTTTGTGCATAAATTACATTAATACCACGTTATCTATCCATCGGGTAGATTGAGATGATTATTGCATAGGATAACTTATAAAACCAACTAGTGGCATCCATAAATTATATATAGATCAATAGTAATGAAATATTGAGTATTAAAGAGGATACTATAAATGCATGGATTGTTAGGCTTGACACTAAGAGAACATTGGATTACTTAGTCTAGATCATAAACCATTAATAAAATTACAACTAAGGCATAAATAGAGTAAGCATAATTTAAACATAACAAGATATACATACATATAAATGAACATGGACATATTCCAATGGATCATAATAATATTGTATTATAAATTGATGTTATAGTGAAATAACTTCTATAATTAACAACAATTGTAGCAAAGTAAAACATGAACAAAAGAAAACATTCATTGTAATAGTAAAATAAATTCAATAACAAAAATCAAATATCACAACACAACTCTATTTATAAGCTAAAATACAAATAACACTAATCCCCAATTTTTAAGGTTCACCTAACATAATCCTAGGTCTTGAGATAATAATAATAAAGATAGTTGAAGTTGCTATATGGAAGTTTTTATATGGTATACCCACTTATAAAAATTTATTTGTAAATAAAGGTATAAGGTGTATACCAATTGGTTCGACCAAGCCTCGTAAGGGGGGCAGAGGTCCAAAGTTTAAATATTGGGTCTCGTTATACTGAATGATTATCCCTTTCTTGGTGCTTTTAGTAGTGTAAAAGATATAAAATGATTGTGAAATGGTGGTTATAGGGGTGGAATACATGCAGAACTATGTTGTGGCTTCTAGGAAAGACAATTTAGAATAGTGTGGCAGCCATAAAATCCAGATAGCCTACCTAGATTCATGGTGGCTACCGATTCAACCATTTAAGTTCAAAAAAATAAAAAATAAAAAATATTTGTAAATATGGATATGATTGGAAAATGCTCTAAATATCCCACATTGCATATTATTTCAAAAGTTCTTAGCACTTGATTGGGAACTCCTAAATATTTTGAGACTACAAATTATGGGCTCATGACTAAAACATACTTTTTGGCTATAGAGTGATTCATCATTTTTCATTGAGTACTAAGAGCTCTATCCAAGACCACATATTTTAGCCAATAAACTATTTAATACAATTAAGATGAAAAATATGGTGGATGTAAGAATTTAGAGGAAGCTACTGCTACGATACCACTTTTCTAATGTGATAAACCGCCTTGTAGGATTCTAAAACCATGGGGAAAATTTCTAATTGGACTTGTCTTTAGGGGAAATTACTTATAAATATGGAGTTAAAAAAGACCACATCTCCTATAACGAGTTGTCAATCTGAATGATACATGTCATAATTTTGCTTCATGTTTTTTTTGACATAGAAAATATTCTTTAATGAGCTAAAGCATAAGTTGACACTAGTACAATAAATAACCTGCCTACGACATATTTAATGACCTTGGAATATATTTTACCATAAATAAAAGTCCTGGTCCATACAATACCTAAAGTGTAAACATATTAATGGAGAAATGGTAAGAGGTGGTATACCACTTTTCAACTAAGGAAATATAGTGAACCCATGATATTGTTCATCTTGGATGAAACAACCAAGTTAAGTACCCACATATTTGTTCACAATATTTGTTTGGACATATAATTGATGGTGATAAGCAGAGGACATATTCAAATAAGTTGCATTGAGAGTGAACAATTTCTTTCAAAGAGAAAATAGGATCATAATCATTAAAAATGGATATGGTTACCCTATAATTTGAAAATAAAGTTAAGGAATACTTTAGCAACCTTAATAGTTGTGAAGGTTTGTGATAGGGCATAAAAATGAGCAAAGGTAATCCATCACCGCAAAATCCACTAGTTTTTCCTCTAATTTGAAAATACCCTCAATGAAATTCATTGATATGTATTCCTATTGATGGTCAAGAATAGTTAATGTTTATAGCAAGCCAAGAGATTTAATAGTTTCTCCTTGTTTTGCTAACATACAAAATAATAGCCATAAATTTCTTAACACCAAATTTTAATGATTTCTAAGAAAAATATTGCTTCACCTATTGATAAGTTTTTAAGGTTTTGGAATGTCTAAATAGGGAAGATGCATGCAACTTCTCTAGAATAATATTTTTGACTAACGAATAATGAGAAAGATACCTTCTTATAGAGAACCCCATCAACATACAAGAACAGTGAAGGAGACAAAAATTCAACCTTTATATAATGAATAATATGAGTAGTTTCTAGATATAAATGCTATTTTTGTTGAAGCTTTGAAATCTATTCTGGAAGAGGGCTAAATATGTTACTACTAGAAATATCATCCTCATGTTTTTGACACAAAGTATTATACATCACATTTTTTTCCTTCATATACTAAATGGTAAAAGCTTATTTGAATAGCTTGGTTAATCATTTATTCTATTTGGGATAATAGATGTGTTTTCTAGGAAATGTTTGAGGCTATTATAATTAGTTTTGATAATGAAGCATCATCCCAACAAATAAGGCCCATATTTCTCTATGACATTGGAAAAGAGTAACATGTCATTATCATAAGTTGAGTGACCTATATTCTTGTCCAATATATGCTTCCTTTCAAAATACAATGGGTGTTCATTATGAATAAAAAAAACTCCAATTCCTATTCCTAAAGCATCAAACTTAATGACAAAAAGTTTGCTAAAATCAAGAGTAACCAAAATTGGGGTGCTTAGGTAATTTGAGTATTAGAAAGCTACTTTTGAGAAAACAAAAGCATCCTTCTTAGTAAGAGTAGTGAGCAGGGCTCCATTCTTACCATACTTGTTGATAAATTTATTATAATACATAAATTTATTTGATGAATTTATGCATGATCCACTCCTACATGGATTGACATTATTAGGATCCACCTTAACCCCTTCATAAGATATTGTATGTCCTAATAATTTGACCTTATCTTCCCCAAATAAACTTTTGTACCTCTTAGTAAATAACATTTCTTTCTATAATATTTAAACAACTTTGTCAACATGAGCTAAATGAGATTTCTAGGCCTTACTACAAGCTAAAATATAACAAAATAAGACTAAGACAAATTTATCGAGAAAATAATTAAATATAGAATTCATGAGGTTATATAAAGTGGAAGGAGCATTAGTGAGACCAGACATGATTATAAATAGTCTTGGAGATATCCTCTTCTTGAAATTTAATTTGATGAAACCTAGAATACAATACATGTTTGTTAAAGTATTTACCACCATGTAGTTCATTCAACAAATCATAAATTTTAGGAATAGAAAAATTATCTTTGGTGGTGATCTAGTTGAGAGATAAGAAATATTGACATATTCACAAATATTTATCCTTATAATACACTATGACCATCAAGGAGGAATAAGTAATAATGCTCAGCTATATAATTATTTGGTTCAACATCTCTTGAACAAGATTCTCTATATCTACTTCTAGGGTTAGGGTTAGTGGTAATGATAAACATGAGAAGTATAACTTCTTAAAACTAGGTGTTTGGCATGATTATGTGAATGACTAGTAGAAATTATCATGGGTTAATCAAATACTATACTCTTTTGATTAATAATATAATGCATGTTTGAATATATACATGTAGGGAGTGGTTTTGAAGATAAGACTTCCATACAAATGACCTGGGTGATGACACCATGACAACCTTTCTCTAGGATATTTTTATATTTTTTGTGATTTGACCACCTAGGAATGAGGAGGTTTAATTCCTTGGATAAAAATGACCTTTGTATCTTCCACTATTTTAACATGCAAGTATAATATATTAATAGTAACATATTCAAACTATGAGTCATTGTAACCCTAATATGACATATACAATACCCAAATCCATCATGAAAATATAATCAAACAAAGTATAATATCCAATATAGATGCTAACATTAGTTGTACATTACAAATACCGAGCCATACCTCCATTTATAATGAATACATGGAATTCATCTTGAGTGATTGTATTGAGATACAATTCCAAATATTACATCATTTTATTGTTAGTAAAATTAGGTGTGGTACTTGAATTGATTTGCATATTAACACACTAACATTTCATGAAGACTTGGATCTTGATGGTGTGAATGACCTAGATATTGATTAGGGAAAATTTGAATAAATCCATGGCATCAACATCTTCCTTAGAATTCCCTACTTCAATTAGTAATTCCTATTGTGAAGGATCTTGATCTTCATCCTCATACACAGTTGCTTCCTTAGTATGCATTAGGAAGTTATAACATTCCTCACAATCTTGATCTAAAGGATGGTATGAATGAAATTTATAATAGAATAATAATTTAGGATGATCATCCTTATGATTATTGAAGTAGGATCATAGAGAGTCAAAATCATACTAGGGTTGGGGATGAGTCAATACATTTTATTTGTTTCAATAGCCTCATATTCGACCTCCCTAAAGGTGTATGGATAATTCATATCAACCTCTTATTTGATGTCATCACTAATTCAATGGGGACAGGTTATGATCAATATTATTAAATCCAACTAATATCTATAAGTAAGGAGTCTTATGAACTCTCTATAATAATCCTCAATTGGACTTATTCTCTTGTTTTGCATCAAACAAACCATATACAACACAAAAGAGACTATAAAATTTATGGAGGATCTTTGCTTTGAATGCTATCCAAAAAATAGAATACCTATGTTAGTGGATCTTCCATAAAAACCACTAATGAGCATGTGTTACTAGCTTAATTGTAGCTCATGTCACATGAACTTGTTTAGGAACATTATGTAGATAAATAATGTTATCAATCTTAGATATCAAACAATACAAATCTAGTACCTTAAAGGTTGGAATATTAATGCATAAAATAAAAATGTTATGAGGTCAAGCATGTAAATGAGAAACACCTCCTATGGAGGGATCAAGATTAATAGTGCAACCTAAGTTGAGTGCATCCACACATACAAGATTTCTCATGGGATAATAGGTATCCATGTGATCCAAATGGGAATACTAGGGCCTATGTTTACAAGGTAGTTTGTGATAGATTTTAGTGTTAGGATACAAGTAGTACCTTAGTTTGAATTCATAGGGTGAATGTTGAGGGTTTTAAAGATCCTAAAATCAAAAATTCTTGAGGGGAGAAAGGTCATCCATTGTTGCTACATGTTTAACCAATATTGAATTGAATTCAATGTCAACTACATTTTTGTTTATATTTTATCAATGGAGTCTAATATGTGCATCATTTAAAAATTATCCTCCTTTTTACAAGAAATATAATCATGCATATCAAATAAAATAATATTGTGAATGGAAGGGTGACTAATTAGAGGAGTGAGAGGGTATTCATGGTACCTAAAAATAAAAAATATGTGGGTAAAATCTATTGATGCCAAAAGGGATATTATGGTGCTTACCAAGATTTACGATTTGGTATATTATTTTGCTTGTGCAAGCATGTTTTGACGGCTTGATGCACTATAAATACTTGTTGATTCAAACCTAACTAGAAAAATTCAAGGATTTACTCATACATTAGGGACTAAAAATGAAACCTTAAAGGTACGCTTTGAGCCGTTGAAACAAAAATTTTGTAAGGTGCACCCCTTATTTTGATTGGCTAAAACAATCACAATGATATGGAATTCACATAAGGGCCATAGTGAGATAGATAACATGTTTTTACCCAATTTAGGAAAATTAAATGAAACAACTAACTCACAATATTACAAAATAAAAATGCATTCAAATATGGATCCTCAAAAATTGATATAAATTACTCAAATAGAAACAATAAATCTAGCTAAATAATATTTTTGGATGGTTCACGTGTTCTTTTTGCACTACCATAGTAGCAAATATCCATGCTCTAATACTACGTGCAACAAAATTTCTAGAAATGGCAACAATAATAACAAACTTATAAATACACAAAATAAACCATTTACTAGAATAATAAATCACATTGAATAGTAGGAGATAAAATATTGCAAGTAACATTTTGTCTACTCTAAATCAATACAAATCCTAGACTCTCAAAGAATGTAAAGTACCATAGCCATTTAGATAGAATGAAGTCTCATATGTGAACTAAAGGTAACTTAAGATAACAAGTATGAATTATATTTCAACTACAACATAAGTACCATATTTATAGACTAATACAATAATAATACTAACCCTGATGATAAAGGGTTAAATAATATAACTCTAGATCCCAAACTAAAAATAATAATGATATATGATGTGGCTATATTAAATTCATGGCAATAAATATGAGAAGATGTGGGTCACTCAATGTCATAGCATTAGTTGTAGATATAGATACAACTATTTTCTTGGTGAGATATGGTTTTTTGTTGCTTTACTGATATCAATTGGTAAGATGTGAGGTGATGCAATTTGTATTCTTAAAAATAAATATGTTGGCATAAGTTATGACTTTAACTTCAAAGCACAATTGGTGATCATGTTGAGGAGATAAAATGGTGCTTCTATTTTTCTTGCTCTCCCTTGTATGCCCTTAAGTAGATTCTCCCATCCTATCGTTTCAAGGAGGAGTTCTAACATTTCTAGAATGTGTAAAGTTATGGTGTAAGTAAGAGGCGATACATTGTCTTACAACATGTCTTGGAGGAGTCAAGAAACAACCATGAATCTATTTATCGTACCTTAAAAGTCCATATACCAGTTTTTGAAGTGGTCAAGTGACTACAATAGCATAGAATATTTGAATTGAGAATTATAACTATAATTAAATGATGATGAGCAATATTGGTATCAACCATTTGTCATATTTGCATAGACACCAATGACTTTAATATATTACATATAAATTAGGCATGTGTCATTTTTATAATTTTTAAATATATTATATTATGACTGCATAATATTATTATAATAAACATGGTGATCACATAATAATATTATAATAATTTTAATATTTTTTAATAATTAAAACAATTAGCTAGTTAAACTTATATCAATTGAAAAATATTAAATTTCAATGACTGAAACAACTTTCAACCCAGACCTCTAGACCTATTTTTCTTGTATGTTGACTTCACCCTCCACAAGCTTGCTCTTAAAAATTGATATCGTTGATGTGGTGAGACATTACTGATAGGAAATATATACCCAAATAATATGTATTATGTTAGCATATTCTAATAGTTGAACTCAAAGAGAATCCCATAATTTTTCTTCCTCTCTACACATCTTTGCTTTTGAGAACTCTAATATTATATCATCTATGTAATTTAATATTTTTGTTTAGACCAATAAGGTGGCCATGGAGCTCGCTCATATTTAGGAGCATATTCTTAGTGTGGTCGCCATACAAAACAAGTTCCACACTTTAAAGAATATAGTTGAAAAGGGTAGAGGGTCTCCCAAAATGATATGCTTCCACTCAAACGTGGCACATGAATATGATACAAAAATATGGAAAAAGTCTTCAAACTAAATATAGAAAGGGCAAGAAGGGTTGGGGATGCCTAAATGTTGGAGATGCTTCCTAATAGGAATTCCTTAATGGAGAATACTACAAGCAATATAGAAAAAATTGGCTCCAATAAAGTAGCCCAATCTATCTGGAACCTACACATCCAAAAAAGCTAAGGAGAGGAGACATTCCAGCAATGATTGAGCTTTTCAATCATGGGTAGGCAAGGAGAGAGTAATCCATACCCTAATCAGGCCTTGTAATTTGTAGCAGAGTTTCTAGATATCAATTCCAATCCTTCCACCAAGGTCACTATGAAAGCACACAATTTTTATGTTATATGGAGATAGAGAGAGCAATCTTTAAGACCTTAAAAGTATCCATGTTAGAGTGACTAAGCTGAAATTTAGCTCTAAAGTCATCCCAAGTAGGATGAGAAAAGAAATCGATGATGCACCTAACACCTTTGTGAAAGAAACTATGGTCATGAACCTAGGGAACCTTGGTAAGTGATGACAAGTGACCACTAGATATTATTTTGTTTATGGAGAGGTCGTGCTAGAATTTCTAGCCATTCCATCTTAGCCAAGGTTTAACACTCTCCTAGGCTTTCCAAATGCTCTTGATGATGGAAAATCTCAACACTTTGATAGACATAGGAGCAAGAAAGAAGGAAGGTAACCCCATGCCCCTCCATCTCTTACAAACAAAAGGGTACCCTTCACTAAGATAGTGTTGGATGAGAATATTCCAGGACTCATTTCCTATGAGGGCTCTAATGGTCGACTTAACAGAGATGGCCCAACCTTGATGTTGGGTAGACAACAATACTCCTAGGCAACATAGTGGAATCTTGAACCATTACTGGAAGAGGACCATAAAAAGTCTCATAGAATCTTCTCATGCTTCTTATAGAAATTATTGGATGGGACCCAACAAGAAGAATAATAGACATGGATGCTTGTAAGGTATTTTGATAAAATTTAGAATTTACTAGCAAGGGAGAGCTTCTTGGTGGATTAGTAGGTAAGTTTCTATTCCACCATGTTAATGACATACTTCCATAGCTCTGGCATAAAATTGGTAAAGGTAAGAGGAATTCCTAAAAAATAAAATATTGTCCCCTCTTGGATGATCTTCCACTGATATTGACTAAGCCAATGGGGCATCGAGTTGAGAGATTGCATGTAATATTGAATGGATTATCCAAAATCTAGATAAAAAGTGTCTGGATAGGCAAGCGCCTATTAAATGACACATTCTTCCTCAATAAGAGTGAGGAAAGATTCATCATCAAAATGACCATTGATTAATTGAGTCTCACCTTTGGGGAGATAAATTCTCTAAATAGAACCCTGAGTAGTGTGGTGAGCTAGTAGATAACCAAATCCTTTAGTGGTGAGGACATCCAGGGACAACACCAATGGGTAATTATATCTAATGGATTGAAAAAACCTAATGATTGAGGACTTATGTCTTCTAATAGAAAAAATATCTAAAGCCTCAACAAACATCTCCATAGAACTAATGAAAGAGAGACCAAAACCAAAAACTTTAAGCATGGCCTGAATGAACAACCAATTGATCTTGTCGTACGATTTCTAAAAGTTAATTTTTATGAACAATGATCATTGGTTGTAATTGTGATCCCACTCCATGCCTTCCTAAATAGAAATATTATTGTCAAGGATGAACCTACACTAAATGAAGCCAATTTTTTCTAGGTGCACAATAATAAGGAGATGGTAGATGCATAAATTTAGGGGTTTGGCAATGATCTTATATAAAATATTAAGGAGAGTAATGTCCCTCCTATTGGATATGATTTCTGGATCACCATCCTTGGGGATAAATTTTATAATCCCTTAATTAATAATAGGGTATAGAGAACCCCTAGAACAGGGGTTATGCATAGCGGCTATTTATAGCCAATTGGCTAAAATTAGGATTTTTGAAATTTGGAATTGGCTAATATTTGGGACCCTTGACCAAGGTCCATTAGCCAAAAAAATTTGGGTGCAATTTTTTTTGGGGGGTCGATTCGCCCCAATTTTATAATAATTTTACCATTTTAAGTTTAAATTTCTAACATTACCCTTAATAATAGTTAACCTTCTACATGTTTTTGGACACTATTCACTTGGATTTTGAAACTGATTCGCCAAATTTTTATAAATACATTTTGGGGATGACCCCTTATGCATAACCCTACCCTAGAAAAGGCCTCTTAATAGAATTTGAGAATATTAGGCCCGATAGTATCCTAAAGGGACTTGTAAAAATTATAGGGGAAGCCATCAAGAACATAAAACTTACTATTGGCCATCTAAAAAAGAACTTCCTCTATATCCTTCAAAGAGAGTCTTTTCATAGGCAATTCTTTGAGACTCAAAAATCCACTCTAGCAACATAAAGACATGAGTTAATATCCTAGTCAAATTGAGGGGTTTAGGCATAAGCTATGAACATGATCTGATAGTGCTCTTCAAAAGTAACAAGAATACTAGGAATATCTGAAACACACTCTCCATTAATGTTAAGGATTTTAATACCTAAACATTTATTGCAAGGACATAGGTTTTGAAATAACTTCTTGGTTACCTTATCTCTAATTTTGAGCCAGTGTACCCTTACCTTGATCTATGCCCCTCTGATATCATAGTGCTCTACCATCAGAAGTTGGTGTTTTTCCATTTTCAGGTGCCTCTAAAGCTCCTCATTCAAAGTATTAGACTGAAACTGAGTTGAGGCCACCTCCACCTCCCACTTAAGCGCAACATTGGAATGACAACTAAGCTTAGCAATATTGTGGCCAAGCAAGTGTAAGAAGCTAGCAGTGTGTTGGATAGCAATGTTCCACCAATAAATCTACCATGATATCTCTTTTGATATGGGGATCATGTTCTAAATTTTGATGATATATGACCTCAACATCTTTGTGTTAATAATCCCGCATTGACATCCATTGATCCGGTTGTGGAACTTGAATGGTTTATGAGCCCCACGACTTGCAAATTTTTTTATCAATGGAGTAGCATGCTTAAAAGTGTAAAAAATTGGTCCAACTTATGTGGGATTCCTCACCCTATTAAAATTTAGTCATGGCATGTGTGTAGGGTAGTTGTACCTCTTGCTTATTCCACATTAATACCTCTTCTTATTTTAAGTTTTTGAGAGGGAAGCTTGCAGTATATTGGACAAATGAATAGTAATCCTTGTCCATTCTTCTAATTTTATTCTTTCTAGATTTCTCGTATGTTGACAAACAAGATGCAACATTCCAATTCTTGGGACAAAATTCTTATTCTTCTTGGATATGACCCATCAAATTTAGGTTGAACATGATCTTGTTCATAATCAGGCAGAGGGAAGGATTCTTGGTACTACTTCTATGGACCATAAGAATAATTTGAATCCATGGAAGAGTCAATTTCCTCCTCCTCATTGCATGTGTTGCTTGATGCCCCTTTAAAACTTGTGTAGATTCATATAAGTTATTGTTGCTACCTGCTACTAATAACATTCTCTACATCCACATCAATGTCTATACTTTCCAAATGCACTAGGCAAAATTATTGCTCATCTTTTCAAGATTCTGCAACACCCACCTATTGCCATCTCTTGATATGCAATAAAGTAATTGATTGTATATAGTTTGATCTTTTCAATCTTGTAAAATTGCAAAGCAAATCTCAAATCCATCTGCTAGTATAAAAATCTCAATTTGATAAATCTGAGGTTGCTACCATTCACATATTCCATATCAATACCTTTGATTTAAGTTGGCATTAGTTCTAAAAATTCAATTCCACTTTTTCCTTATATAGAAGATGAACTTTTAAGCCACGTCATTGTTCCATCTCTTTTGGGTCAACATAGTACACATATACTCTTTTATGTGTTGTATAGCTTCTTTGTTTTTGACTTATTGATTGTTCCTACATGTTTGTCAAAGGTATTGGCTGGACTAGCCTAATCTTTAGCTATCTATAAATGTAATTTCAAACACACTTTACTGTCTAACCATGTTAGTTTTGAATGCAATTAACTACTTCAAGAAGAGAAAAAATAACATAAAAAATAAAAAAAGAAATTGCTATTTTAACCTTTATAAGGTTAAAAGTTTTTACTGATTTATAAATTTAATTAGATTAGATTAAACTTAACAATTATAAAATAACTATTTGTTATATTGAATATTTTTTAATATTCATAAAACCATAAATTATCATAAAACAAAGTAGGTTTTAATATTTACAAAATCATAAATTACAAAAACAAAACTTAATAAAAATATAATTTATTAAATATATACGAAACATGATGTCCAAAGACTTCAATGTTTTGACGCACCCTTGACAAGGTGTTATAAAAAAAGAAAAAAAAGTGATGAGGGCACAAGATATTGGAAAGTGTGGAAAGTATGTTGTGTGGAATATTATGGCCAGTCAAGGGCCAGAGAGTCAACAAAGCAATACAACTTAAACATAAATCCAACAATTCAAATTCATGAAAATAAGGTGATTGGAAAGGCACGCAACTGTACTTTTAGTCATTTGCAAAAGCATTCTACCAAGCAGGTGATGATAAATGAAGTTTTATTTTTTCGATCGGGAGCGCACGGTGAAGGGGGATCCCGATATCAGGCTGTGCAGCCGAAGTTGGGTTGCGCACCTGATGTCGGGTTGCGCTCCCGACTCTTGCGCAGTCAGGCTACGTAAGTAAAACTTGCACAGTAGAGCTATGCATGGGATTATGTGCGCAGTCGGGTTGCACACGAAAAATGTGCGCAATCGGGCTATGCACAGAATAAATTGCTAAGTCGGGGAGCGACTGGTCAACGCCCGACTGTGCTGGTCAAAGGCAGCGAAGTCCGACTTCATTGCACGATCGGGTGGACAGCTCCAGACTTAGGCAAATTTTTGCCTTGCGAACTTTTGCTGTCCGGAGGCTTGCGTGGCTACAGCGATGGTTTGCTTGGCTTGGCAAGAACTGTATGGGGAGGAGAGAAACACCGAATCTGAATGCAATGTTTGGGATCTGAGTTCAAACTTATAGAACACGAAATAAAAATGCTCTGAGGCGATTGTACAAACAACAACAAATTTTATGCGGGACAAAGATAACCGCAAACCCTACGGATGCCTTAAACAACAACAAATTTTATTCTTATAAGATGAGGGTTACAAAAGTCCTCAACTGAGGAAAAACTAACATCTGCAGACTAAAGCTACAGGATAAACTGAGAGGGAAAACAAATGTCGAGTCTGCTGCTCGGACATTAAACAGATGAGCTACACTGCTCACTGAAACGATCTCGTCTGCTACTCTACGAATGACTACTTTTCTCTTGCCTGTTTCTCCAAATTTCCCCCACTCTCCACCCTTTGTCTGAAGACCCGAACTGCCTTATATAGCCGCGGGGAGAGGAAGATAGAGGTTATCCTCTGACAGGTTCTGACAGACCCTGAACTAGGGTTTCTGACCAATCATCGAACTGGCATTAACTTATGCGGCGATCGGATCTATCAGACGTCACATCTGTCAGAAGGCACGTGCGACGTCAAGTCAAAAAATTTTGTCGGGATGCCCGACTTCGCGAGCGCAGTCCGGCTTCGCCCAAGTTCGGAGCGCAGTTTGGCGGAGGCATGAAATCAGGATTAATATTTCTAACACCCTCCTTTAAGCCTGATTTCATGAGCGCTTTGACTCCAAGCTGCTCTCGCAATCTATTGAAGTCTTCCTCCTTCAAAGGCTTCATGAAAATATCTACCAACTGCTCCTTGGATCTGCAAAACTGTAGTTGAATTTCTTCGGACTTCACCAACTCTCTGATGAAGTGATAACGAATATCGATGTGCTTCGTCCGACCATGGAACACGGGATCCTTTGATAGTGCAATGGCTGAATTGTTATCACAAAAAATTGTTGTCGCGCCTTTCGGAGGATAGTTCAGTTCACTCAGAACTCTTCGTAGCCAAACTGCCTGGCATGCGGCTGACGTGGCGGCGACATATTCTGCTTCGGCTATGGACAATGCAATGATGGGTTGCTTCTTGGATGCCCATGAGACTGCCCCTGATCCGAGATGGAAAGCATACCCGAAGGTGCTCTTTCGATCGTCGATGTTGCCAGCCTAGTCACTATCTGTGAAGCCCACCAGTTCCAACTGGTCTTGTCTAGCATAAAATAGGCCATTGTTCCGCGTCCCGTTGACATAGCGCAAGATCCTCTTGCCTGCTTGCCAGTGCGTGTCCTTTGGAGTCTCCATAAAATGGCTGATCAGACTGACTCCGAACATCAGATCTGGTCGAGTTGCAGTCAAATACATCAGACTGCCAACTAGCCTCTTGAACAGCGTTGGATCTACATTCCTCCCTGAATCCAGCTTGCTCAGCTTCAAACCTGTGGCTACAGGTGTGATGGCAGGTTTGTTGTCCTCCATCTTGAACCGCTTCAGGACATCCTTCGCATACTTGCCCTGAGAAATGAAGATGCCATCTGTCGATTGGTCAACTTCAATGCCGAGAAAATACTTCATCAGCCCTAAGTCCGTCATCTCGAACTCCTTCTTCATGGTTGTTCTGAACTGGGCAAACAGTGTTGTGTTGTTGCCAGTGTAAATTAAATCGTCCACATACAAGCAGATGATTATGAGCTCACCTACATCATTTGTCTTCATGTACAGGGTGTGCTCATATGGGCATTTTACAAACCCATTTTCCTAAAAATAACTATCAATCCGGTTGTACCAAGCCCGGGGTGCCTGCTTCAAACCATACAGGGCCTTCTTCAACTTCAGGACTTTGCCCTCCTGGCCTTCAATTTTGTAACCTGGTGGCTGGTCTATGTAGACCTCTTCCTCCAACACTCCATTGAGGAAGGCTGACTTGACATCCATCTGGTACATCTTCCAACCCTGTTGGGCTGCCAATGCCAGGATCATCCTGACTGTGTCAAGTCGGGCTACAGGCGCATAAACCTCATGGTAATCGATGCCTAACTTCTGCTTGTAGCCCTTTGCCACCAGTCTGGCCTTATGCTTGTCAACGTCTCCTTGGGCGTTGAACTTTGTCTTATACACCCACTTGACCCCAATGGTCTTCTTCCCTATTGGAAGATCTGTCAGTTGCCATGTATCATTCTTTTCAATGGCTTCAATCTCCTCGTCCATCGCTTGCACCCACTTCTGATTCTGACTTGCATCTTCGAACTCTACTGGATCAACTTCAGTAAAGAATGCAAAGTCAGAGTACTCTTCATCTACATGGGTTTGGGTTGCCTCATAGATTTCTTGCAAGCTCCTTGTCTTCGCTGGCGTCACCAGGTTCTGATTCTACTTGCACATGGAGGCGACCGAGATGGAGTGGTTGTGCTACTACTGGCACCGTTGCTACTGCTGGAGGTTGCAGGTGGTTGCACACTTCCTTCTTCCAAGTCAACAGACTCTACTACTGTTGGCTCTGATCGCCAGTCTCGACTTCCAGTTCCAGGCTTCATCTTCAAGAAACTTCACATCACGACTGATGATGAGCTTCTTCGTCATAGGGTTGTACAACCTATATGCCTTCGCCTGCTCACTGTACCCTATGAAAATGCACTTCTCAGCTCTATCATCCAACTTCTGCCGCTTCTCTTCTGGAACATGTGCATATGCAATGCACCCGAACACACGCAAGTGAGCCACACTTGGCTTCACACCGCTCCAGGCCTCTTGAGGGATTTTGTCCTTCACGCTTTTGGTGGGACATCTGTTCAGCAGGTAGACTGCACATGTTACAGCCTCTGCCCAAAATTCGTGCGGCAATCCCTTCGCCTTCATCATGCTTCGTGCCATCTCCATGATGGTCCGGTTCTTCCTCTCAGCTACGCCATTCTGCTGTGGCATGTATCTGGCAGTGAACTACCTTCGAATTTCATGCTGCTTGTAGTAGTTATGGAATTCGTTGGAGATGTATTCACCTCCGCCATCTGTCCTGAGAGTCTTGATCTGATATCCGCTCTGTTTCTCCACCAGAGCCTTGAACTCCTTGAATCTGGAAAATGCTTCTGACTTCAGCTTGATGGCATAGATCCAAGTCTTTCGGTTGAAGTCATCTATGAACGTTAAGAAGTATTTGTTACCGACAAACGTGTTGGTCTGCATCGGACCACAAATGTCTGAGTGCACCAGCTCCAGTGGCTGTGATGCTCTCCAAGACTGACCGAAAGGGAACGAATCCCTATGTTGTTTGCCGACTAAGCAGCCCTCACAAACTTGATTTTGCTGCTCTATCAGGGGTAAACCCTTCACCATCTGCTTCTTGTGCAGTTGATTCAGGCCACTGAAGTTCAGGTGACCAAATCTGAGATGCCACAACCAGGTAGCATCTTTCACAACTACACTCAGAGACATCAATGATTCATTCTGAATCTACAGTGAAAACATTTTATTCTTCGTCATGGACACTGTAGCAATCTGCCCATGCGACTTGTCTCTGATGGTGCAAGCTCCGTCTTTGAACTGGATCGTATGTCCCTTCTGCACGAGTTGTCCAATGCTCAGCAGGTTGTGCTTCAGGCCAGGCACATAGTAGACGTCACAGATCTGCTTTCGTTCATCGTGCCTAGTGCGGATGAGGATCTTTCCTTTCCCCATTATGGGAACCTTGTTGTTGTTCCCCATATTCACCTCAGACTGGACTATTTCATCCAGTTGGGAGAACATCTCCTTGTTCCCCGTCATGTGGTTGTTGCACCCATTGTCTAAATACCAGACATTCTTCTGGCACTCCTCCTCAATGTTGCAAGTCAACAACACGTTTCCTCCTACCACATTTTTGGTTTCATCCATGTAATGGGCTTGCTGCTGGTTCTCCTTGGCCATCCATTTTTTGCACTGTGAGATGTAATGGCCGAACTTCTTGCAGAAATAGCATTGGACCTTTGACATGTCCTTCTGACCAGATCCAACTTGCTAATTTTTTGAACTGCCTCTTCCACCTTGCTGATGGAAATTATAGTTGGTCTCTCCTTCGCTAGGGTTTGACCGTCCTCCTTGCTTGTTGCCTTTCCCATGCCTACCTCTGCCTCTTGCTCCATGAGAACTAGAGGCGCCATGGTGGGAATCTTGTCTATCGTTGTCTCGGAATGAGACCTGAGCCTTGAATGCTTGCTCTAGAGAGGTCTGAGATGAACGACTCAGCCTCTGTTCATGTGTCTGCAATGAACCCATGAGCTCGTCTATCGAGAGGGTTGTCAGATCCCTCGACTCTTCGATTGCTATCACAACCGAGTCAAACTTGGCAGGCAGACTTCTGAGAATTTTCTCCATGATTCTCTGGCTCTACATAATTTCTCCGTTCAACCGCATCTGGTTGATAATGTCCATCTTCCGGGTGAAGAAATCACTCATGGACTCGGACTCACTCATCTGCAGATTTTCAAACTCCCTCTTGAGCATCTGCAGCTTCACCAACTTTACCTTATTGGTGCCCTGGTACGAGCTGGCCAGAATCTCCCAGGCCTGCTTCGCCTTGGTGGCTGATGCGATCCACGAGAAGATGGACTCCTCGACCGCTTGCATGATGTAGAAGAGGGCCTTCTGGTCCTTCTTCGTGTTCTCTTTCAACAGGTCCTTGTCTTCTTGAGAGAGGGCGGCCAATGTTGTTGCATCTATCGATTCTGGGTAGCCATTCTCGACTAACTCCCATAACTCCTGAGATCCGAATAGGATCTTCATCTGGATGCTCCAGTAATCATAATTCTTCTCATTGAAGCGTGAGATCTGCAACTGCAAGTTGTTGCTACTGGAAGCCATTCTGCTTCGGTCTCCGCATCAAGGGATCAGTGGCTCTGATACCAATTTGAAGTTTCATTTTTCCAATCAGGAGCATAGGGCGAATGGGGGGCCCGAGATCGGGCTGTGCAGCCAAAGTCAGGCTGTGCACTAGAAGTCGGGTTGCGCTCCCGAATTTTGCGTAGTCGGGCTGCACAAGTAAAACTTGCGTAGTCGGGTTGTGCATAGGATTATGTGTGCAGTCGGGTTGTGCACAAAAAATATGTGCAATCGGGCTGCACACGAAACAAATTGCTAAGTCGGGGAGCGGTTGGTCAACGCCCGACTACGCTGGTCAAAGGCAGCGAAGTCCGACTTCGCTACGCAGTCGGGTGGACAACTCTAGACTTAGGCAAATTTTTGCCTTGCAAACTTTTGTTGTCCGGAGGCTTGCATGGCTACAACGATGGTTTGCTTGGCTTGGCAAGAACTGTATGGGAGGAGAGAAACATCGAATCTGAATGCAATGTTTGGGATCTGAGTTCAAACTTATAGAACCCGAAAAAAAATGCTCTGAGGCGATTGTACAAACAACAACAGATTTTATGCAGACAAAGATAACCACAAACCCTACAGATGCCTTAAACAACAACAAATTTTATTCTTATAAGACGAGGGTTACAAAAGTCCTCAACTGAGGAAAAACTAACATCTGCAGACTAAAGCTGCAGGATAAACTGAGAGGGAAAACAAATGTCGAGTCTGCTGCTCGGACATTAAACAGATGAGCTACACTGCTCATTGAAACGATCTCGTCTGCTACTCTGCGAATGACTACTTTTCTCTTGCCTGTTTCTCCAAATTTCCCCCACTCTCCACACTTTGTCTGAAGACCCGAACTGCCTTATATAGCCACGGGGAGAGGAAGATAGAGGTTATCCTCTGACAGGTTCTGACAGACCCTGAACTAGGGTTTCTGACCAATCGCCGAACTGGCATTAACTTATGCGGCGATCGGATCTGTCAGACGTCACATCTGTCAGAAGGCACGTGCGACGTCAAGTCAAAAAATTTTCCGGGATGCCCGACTTCGCGAGCGCAGTCCGGCTTCGCCCAAGTTCGGAGCGCAGTTTGGCGGAGGCGTGAAATCAGGATTAATATTTCTAACAATAGAAAGCTGACAAATTTAGAGTCCATTTTCAGAGATCCACTTAAAAAGTGAAATCTTCCTTGTAATTGTTGAGTTGGGTTAATCATATATCGTTGAAAACGAGTAAACTATTTCCAACGTAAAAAGGTGGTCCTACTACATAAAGAATCTATAATTGTTGCAGACGTAGGAATGGATGATTTAAATTTGGATTCATTTGCCTTTGTTGACTGCTTTAGCGTTTATTCTAATTAGTCAATTAAGTGTATAGAATGGTGATATTGTACGCAAGTCAATTCTTGTCAATGTTGACCCCATATATCATATCTTAGATAATTATAGAATCGCCAATTTTACAAAAAAATTACGTGGTCTTCGCACATAAGAAACCTGCCATTGTTGCTTGCTGTAGATACAGGAATGAATGATAGAAACTGGATTCCATGACAGATTGCATTTATTCTTTACTAGATTAACTATGCGAATTTTTTTCAATGAAAAAATTATTATGTATAAGTAAGGAAGTAAGACTACAAAAATGGTTGAGGCAGTTGCTCTAATGGTTAAGACGATGGTTGTTTCTTAAATGGTCTTGTGTTCAAATTCCTTTTTTAATGAAAAAATTATTATGTATAAGTAAGGAAGTAAGACTACAAAAATGGTTGAGGCAGTTGCTCTAATGGTTAAGATGATGGTTGTTTATTAAATGATCTTGTGTTCAAATTCCTTGAGGACGGTTGTTGATTTAATTTGTGAACGGGTTATCCTTAAAAGAAACCTAAAAATTATATTTTTAACCAAAAACAATTTAAACTTTTTGATTTTTTTATTTTTTTTATGAGGAATCCCTGTTGCTACTCCACCAAGGTCACGTAAGCCAAAGATAATTTCTTATCTCAGAGTCAATTCACAATCAGCTTAATTTGAATGTGAATCAAGGTAGATAACGTAGGCAATAGCATGTGACTCTCCATGCAAGCGAGACATAAGTTTATTTTGGTTGGATATAGGAATTGGTTATAAATCTGTCGACTCAATTTGAATGTGATTTAAAGGTAGATAAAGTAGGCAATAGCATGTGACTTTGCAGTTGAGTGTGATATAATTTTATTTTGGTTGGATATAATTTTATTTTGGTTGGATAAAAGGAATTGATAAGACAGTTACTATAACTTTATTTTGGTGGAATAAAGGAATTGGTAAGACATTTACTATAAATCTACCGACTCAATTTGAATGTGATTCAAGGTTGATAAAGTAGGCAACAACATGTGACCATCCATGCAAGTGAGACATAACTTTATTTTGGTTGGATATAGGAATCGATAAGACAGTTACTATAAAGGAATTGGTAAGACAGGACTCAATTTGAATGTGATTTAACCTAGATAAAGTATGTAATAGCATGTGATCCTCCATGCAAGTGAATCATAACTTTATTTTAGTTGGATAAAGAATTTGATAAGACAATTATTATAAATCTATTGATGTGATCAATAAAATAAAAAGAAAATGAATAAAAAAATTGATAAGACAATTATTATAAATCTATTAATCTGATCAACAAAATAAAAACGCAATAAATGGAAACCATCTGTCTAAACAATCAAACACAGCGCACATGCTACACAGGACATAACTTTATTGTCCTTTATCGAAACAGCAGAATCAGGTTGCAGTTTGTCAAAGTAGATGACGTAGGCAATGGAATGTGGCCCTTCATACAAGTTTGACAAGACTTCATTGAACATAAAACTAAAAACAGCAGTGGGATTTGAGAATACAGTGGGCCGATAAAGTCGAAGGTCATGTCTCAGCAAGCCTGTCATTAGGAAACGACTGTTCTGTCACTTCATTCTCCTTTTATCTTTGCTCACCAACATTTTACCTTACTTAATAGTATAGGACCACCTTCCCATTTACAGGACAAAAATTCTTAAATGTAGAAGCCAGTTTTAAAATAGCAGATGGCTAACATTTCTAATTTAAGGCTTTTTAGTGAATATTGCTTATACATATACATACTTGCTCCAGGTCACATCATCGATAATGCGTGTCTTTGACCACATCACTATATTATTTATTTATTTTATTATAATATTAAGTATTAGAAAGTAAATGATATCTGTTTAATTTATTAAATATTTAAAATTTTAAAAATATATTTTTAATCTTATTAAATTATATATATCAAATCATAAAATAAATTTTTAAAATATAAATAAATAAATACTACATTTTATTTAAATATTAATATTATTTAATTATTTATTAAATAATAAATCATTATAAAATTAATATCAAATATTTTAATATATCAAAATTGTATAAAAACCATAATTTAATACTAAACAACATTTATTAAATTTTAAATATATTAAGATGCTATATGTGAAAAGAAGCCTCCAAATTATAGTAGGTGTTAGATTTGTACTCTTGTCATCATATACCTTTATCTTAATAATTACTTAAAGATAAATATAAAAATAAGTTTTATAAGGTATACTTATTTTTAAATATATAAATTATATAATATTATTTATTATTAAATTTAATTAACAAACTTAAAATTAAACTAATGAATGCATTTTATTAACCATTAATAATATATAATTTATAGATTTAAATTATAAAACATTATAACAATAATAATTTATTTTTATCATATTCAATCTCTAATATACATATTAGCTTAAAAAGATAATAACAAATGCATGCTTATAAATAATAGATAATATATTAATATTATTTTATATAGATAATAGATATGAGGTATATGCATGCTTATAAATTTAAAGTGACTAATATTATAAAAAATATATTTTATTTTTCACTTCATAATTATTTTTAGAGATATCAGGGTTAATGGTACTTTCTATGCCTTGCCTTGGTGTCTTTTTCTAAACATCAAGAGATATTACATTTTTTTATATATAAGGATTGTCTTTTCAAATCTTTTATAAATATGGCATTTGGTGTAATGAGAGTTGCCTAGTTATTAGCATCCATGTGGTTGTGAGGTCGATTCCTCTTGTGTTTGCTGGAATGAGGGCTGATATTTGTAAATATTTGTAAACAATGTTCAATATAAAAAAAATATTTTATAAATTTAAGGTGAGAACTTTTTTGTAACGTTATTTGGTTATCTATCATTCATTTTAGTGTGCTAGAAAACGATTTTAAATAAGACCAATGATTTATCTCTATGATGCACCATAAGATGAGACTTATTCTAAACTTATTTTAACTTATATATTAAAAATATGAGAAATATTGTTCTTATATTGAGAATTTTACTTTAATAGGTTATTTTATTGGTTGTTTTATTGATGATTTGCATTAATAGATTGAAATTTTTATTGTAATTCATCTATGAACATTATGAAATTAATATTTTTTAAATAAAAAACTTAATCAAATTCCTTCATCCAAACATAACATTTACATGTTACTTTGTTTAATTTTCTATTTAGAATATAAAAAAAATGTTATCTTTAGAAAATGTGGTTTTCTCTTTTGTAAATAATTTCCTTGTATTCACTATATAGCACCTAATTATTGTGAAACATACTAAATTATTGAGTTGGATTGAGTTACTTGGTATTTTATCACATCTTTATCTTTTTTTTGTGTGAGATAAAGTAGTGTAACATTTAAGGTGGCTTATCTATCAAAAGTAACAAAAATGTTAATTTTGTTATAAAAAAAATTATCTAGAATTCATCTAGACTAAAATATCAAGGAATTCAGATCATAGATTAAGGAGTTTCTATTTATGCTTTATGTTATAATTATGTAATTAATAAAACAAGGTTGTGAACAATTTGCAAATGAGTGATGGACCAATATCTAGTCTAAGAAAAACTAATAATCAAGGAAACAAAAGTTCTTAAACTATTTTGTTAATATATGGTGGTTATTATAGTTTATTCAATTTTATCTAATAAATGAAAATAATGTATTATTGTTATTTATTACTCAACTAACAATTCTTAGGTGACATTAGAGTTACCTTCATAGCTTTTGATGGAGGAATATACATAAAAATATCACATAAGAGGGAAAAATC
This sequence comes from Wollemia nobilis, assembly GCA_028583015.1. Taxonomy (NCBI): domain Eukaryota; kingdom Viridiplantae; phylum Streptophyta; class Pinopsida; order Araucariales; family Araucariaceae; genus Wollemia; species Wollemia nobilis. Next base: position 125,810 of record JAQPPZ010016976.1, on the reverse strand, counting down.
CTCCTCATTGAACTTCTTTAGTTATTGTTCTCAAATCACTCCACACAAAGAAAATTATGAGTTTGAGTCTATTGAGATTATGTCTACCAAGGAACTATCAATCTATAATGTTAGAGGATTTTATGCATGCAAATCATTAGCATTTTTTATAATTATAGCAATAAGATACTTAAAGTAATCAAGAAGGATATGACCTTCACATTCCATAATTATATGAATGTCTTTTCGTTCAATATTTGTCGTTGCTAAAGACCATAGATAAATACTTTCTAGGTCAATTTACCATTATCTATATCAATACTTAGTGAACAAAAATATGGTTAACTAATGATCATTTCTTTATTTGTGATTATAAATGTAATTTAAAAATTATGTTTTATCCACATATTATTTCAAGGGATGAAGAAACACATTTACACCTAAAAATGTTGATATTGGGTTTAATGTCCTTGTTAAGTTGAAACCTCGTCCATTAAGGTATTTTGGATGAAATGAATATTAAATTTTTATTTTACTCCCTAAAAATATTGATGCATCCATTGATGCTAAAGAAATTTACTAATATAATTAGTTTTTGAAAGATGAATTTCCTATAATGAATTGGATTATTTTTCAAGGGTTTTAAAATAATAGAGAATGTTGAAGATAAAGATTCGTGTTAATGCATGTGAAAAAATGTGACCTAGTGTTATGTGTGAAAAATAGTACTTTATGACCTTATCATTTTACAACACAAATACTCCTCACATCTATATTTTACATGGTCCAACTTTTAAAGTGTTAACAAGATCCTCAATTTTTTTTTGAGAAATATTTTTAATTAATAATTTGGATATTTTTTTGTTGAAATATTTATAATTTGGTCTTATTTAGACAAGGTTAATAGTAATGAAGTACCTATGAGTGCTCCTAATGTAAGGGTGAGTATTATGTAATCCAAAAAATATCTTAACATAAGCCTACGAGCATTTATGTGTGAGCCTACGAGCATTTATGTGTAAGCCTATGGATATTTTCATGTAAAACTAAGTGCATCCTCATGTATTCACCCTTAGTGATATTAATTAATCCACATTTATGGATGCCCCTCATTAAAGGGTATAATTTATTATTATTTTATTATTGTATGTTGACCTCAAAGTCAAGCTAATGTTAACTTGAGGTTGACTACTTTTTAAGAATTTTAAGTATTCCTATAAATACCCCCAATAATTGATAATGTGTAGTCATGGCATGAAATATGAAAATATTATTAGGGTACCTACGAGTATCCATCCCTTATTTATTTTCTTAAATGGTTTTGTCTATCTCTTTTCAAATATTTTTCTAGAAACTTTTCTATTTTCTCTCTTCTTTCCTTTTCTACATATGACTATGGTGAATGAATTTTTTGGGGTGCTCGTGGAAAATATGTGTGAATTCCAACATTGTATCAAATATAAATTGAAGCAACTTTACTCAGTCACATAAAATTGGTATAAAAGGTAAACCATGGAAGATATGGACTAATTGTCAGTTCCATTGAATTCATTGTATAATTTTATTGGTGGTTCTTGTAAAGAACAATTAGATATTTTGCATTTTAATATATATTTTTATATTATTAAAAGAAAGAGGATTTTTATAGGAATCCCACAAACTATATAATCAAACATGCTAAGAATATGAGCATCAAAGAGGACAAAAAACTAAACACCCCTTCGGGGCAAAACAAACTAGAAAACTGAAAAACTTAGAAAACTACAAAAGAGAAAGGGACAAATGGGAGAACTGAGATAGTTCTACCCCATATTATTAACCTCCTGAGCCACTGAAGCATTCAACTATGATATCTCCTTTGAAAAATCTAGAGAATTATTCAAAGAGTTCCAAATACCTCTTTTTTTAATATCAATGACTTTTAGACTATGAAAATAGTGCTTTTCCTATCACGAGTGTCCTTTGAAACATACATGTCTTTGATAGTTTTGTCTCTATGATATTTTTTGGGTAGGATATCCACTTTAGGAGAAGGGGAGAAGGAGGACAGACCATGCTCCTCTCACTTCTTATAACACAAACATTTAGAATTTTACGTGCTACTCCCCACATCCGTTCTGGCCAGTGAAGGACCATCAACCATGCACGTAGGATTATCCTTTTTAGGAGAATAAATGATATTAACGATAGGTCAATTCAAAGGGATCTTATCTCTATCACAAAATACTTTTCCACACACCTTTTGCTAAAATGTGAATCTTTTGAGAAACCTTGTCAAGTTCTGTGCCTAGATATAATGATTAAATATCCTCACTATCATCACTTAAATCCTCAGAAGCATCCTTCGATAGTCTAGGAATGGGACAGGAAATATTCAGGTATCCTTTGATAGGCCAAGAGTGGTACAAAAAATATCCACACATGATTTTAGAAGCTCCTCCGTGAACAAACCATGTTCAAAAGCTACTTTTTTAAACACAAGAAGAACCAAGCAGAGCAAGCTCTAGATGGGACTTGGAAAAAAATTTCATGGGAGAGAACAGTTTAGCCTTACCCATCGGCTCAGCAAGAAACCACTTCCTCACAATATCTGCACTTGATTGTAAAATCAACACAGCAAAGCCTAAACCAAGAAAATTTACAAATCACTAGAGACCCCATAAGGAAAAAAGTAATATTAAAGTGCTCTTTGACTCCAAAGTCAAACGTAAATCATAAGATGTCCCCTCGATACTCACCGGTCTGGGAAACCAAAGAACACTATTAAGCACCATGAATAAAACTAGGTTTATCCGAGGAGAACCTAAAATGGGAGGGATCACATACTCATACACAAGGAACATCACAAAAGACCTAAACATAATAAGGAAAAATCTCAACATCAAGATCAGACAGTAAAAAAAATAAAATTCCAATAAAAAGGAGAAGGGAGGGGACTAAAAACCCATCAACACCTTCAAAAAATAGCCAACCTGACAGAAGCCACCTAGAACAATAGATAAATCCCTAGATAGAAGTGAGCACGATAATTAAATGAAATATAAGGCTTCTACCATGGGGGAAAACCTGAGTCAAAAACAAAGGGACCCAAAAATGTGCCCCAACCATCATGAAACCAACAATATCACCAAGGAGCACTCCTTGAGGGAAAGGACTTAACAAATATAAGAAGAGCTTCCTGCAAAGAAAATAAAATAACAACCACAATTCAAACTGAGGATAGAAGGGGAGCATATGAGAAGACCTCATCAGGAAATATGCCACAAGGAGAAAGTTCCAAACAATTCAGCCAACCTTGGGAATCACAAAATGAGGAAGCCAAAGTTGATTGAGGGAAGAGGTCCTAACACCAATGAAAATTAAATTAAAGCACCAAGATGGAGAGCACTTACAAAGATTTGAAATTTGAAAAAGGGTTTTCCTGCCTGACAAGAACATAAATTCTGAATCAACTTGATCCCCATGAAAATATAGCAAGGACTCAAAATATAATTAATATCGTTGTCAACAAAACAAAGGGAGACATACTTTGAAACCACCACAAGAGAATTAAATAGAAATATATTGTAAATGCATAGATTCAGCCACACTAGTATCTGACGCAATCCCAACTAATAAAATTTAAGTTTTCTAATCATTCAAAAGTCAAATAATCTCTTGCGGAAAATCCCTATGCCAGACTAAAAGGTTAGAGTAGGATACACCAAGATTTTCTAATAAATCAACCATAAAATTCCCTTCTCTAAACATGTGCTTGATCACCATGCTCTCCATGGATCAAATATACCAAATGGGTTATTCAATTAAATTGAACACTCACCAATTAGAGTGACAGGCCCCTCTGAGCATATTGGTAACTTTAGCGAGTCACCTTCAATAACTACCTTACGGATCCCCAAATATTTAAGCATAGTCACCCCTAAGAAAGTAGCTCTCGCTTTCACAACATGAGAGGATTGAACTTCAATGTTCTCCATGAACACCAAAATAAGGTCACCTTTACATTCATGAATCATGCCACCAGCATTGACTAATCTCGGGTTACCCTTAGACACCCCATAAAAATGTAATTTAAACAACCAAATGGAGGTGGCATTCAACACATCAATATTATCGGATCAGGATCTTGTGGGGGCTACAAATCAGGATAGAAACCAAGACTTTCCTTCAGATAAAATTCCAAGCGCCCAATAGGCACAGAAGAGCTGTCATCCTTGGTGGCTGATAAAACATTTTCGTTTACCTTCCAAATTATTCTTTGGATTAATCAAAAAACCTCCCTCTCTTATTTTTTGAAAGCCCTACCATTTCGTTCCTTCCACACACCCAAAAGAAAATGACCTAATAGAAACATCTAGAAACACTTGAGACGGGACGAAGAGAAGGGCGGGATCCATTGGAGCACAAATACAGTAACAAATCAGGAAGCACCCATCATACACCAAGTCTATGAAGAATGTAATAGAACATTGTTTGAAAGACCTGATACTTGAGAAAAAAATGAGAGGTCGAATCCCAATCCTGCTTACAAAGAAAACATCTATTAACCAAATTGAAACCTATTTTATGGAGATTCTCAAGGATCAATATTTATTATGCACCGCCAGCTAGAAAAAATAGTTTATCTAAGGAGTCAAATTTTTGACCCATATTTTCCTAGCATGAAGATGACCATCCCCCTTAGAGCATAGTAGTGCATAGGCCGATTTGATAGAGTACGAACTTTGGCGTACGAACCCTCACTATCGCCATTCCAAACTAGGTGATCCACCACCTCCTATTGTCTCACAACATACAAATGAAGTCCCTCCATTAGATATCTCTAGACAAGAAGATCAAGATTATTCCTTAAAATAGGGGGGATTGGACCAAAATTTGTGACCATTGAGAAATACAATGAAATTAGCCACATTAGAGAGGCCTGCCACCCTGTAGTTCAAATATAAATTCTTGAAGCAAATATCCTCAACCAAGGGGTGATCCCTTAACCAGGGGTCTTCCTAGATTTTATCGACCTTCCATTACCAATAACCCAACTACAATTATCCTTTAAGAAATCACAATATTTGATCAAGCTAGACCATAAGGCTGAACCACCATCTAGAAAGGGATCTAAAAGGAAGAGATCAAAATTATATTTAGCTTTGAGGATCTTGCACCATAAATGGTCAAAATTAGTAGCAAATTTCTAGGTAAGCTTTGACACCAATGCTTTGTTCATTCTGACCATATTCTTTAGATTCAAACCCCCATCCTTTTTCCTTCTACATATTTGCTCCCATAAGACTAAATGAAACTTACCTTTAAGCTCGGGGTTGACCCAAATAAATATCTTACAGATGTTGAATTTAGCTGCCACCCTACCAAGAAGGTTGAAAAGAGATAAAATAGATTGGGATGCTCTGCAACATGCTCTGGACCAGCAGTGCTTTACTAGTTTGACTGAGAAGGGTACCCTTCCACGAGGCTAATTTTTTCTGCACCCATTCCACAACTGGAGTCTAGAGGGTAGGGTTATGCATAGTGGCAAATATTCACAAATTGGGCGAATATTAGGATTTTCAAATTTTAAAATTGGTGAATATGATGACCCTCGGCATTGGCCCATTCACCTAAAATTTTTACGACCAATTTTTTTCTTAGGATCAATTCGCCACAATATGTATCCAAACATAGGCATATTTATACTCGTTAGAAAGTGATTTTCAAGTCTGATCTAATGGTGATGTTTTTATGAATTTATAAGATGATTTAATAGGTAAAAGTGTATCCCAAATATGAACTTAATTTTTAGGGCTTCAAATACCCCAAATTTTGGTGTGAAGATGATTGATTTGATTTGCTTTAGATTATCCATGAGTTACCTTGGTTTTGATTAGGATTCACCATTTTTTTATAAGTATATTTTGAGTCCAACCCCTTATGCATAATCCTTCCAGAGGGATTCTTTGATATGACCTATGAATAGAAAAATATTTAAATAGGTAGCTAGGAGATGAGAAATCCTACACCCTAGAATGTTGGTTATATTACCATATTTAGGAAGAAAATGCTACTCTTTAGAAAAAATAATTTGCTAACAAACCTTTCTCCCATAAAATTATAGAAGGGATTTAATATCTCTAGCATGGAAAACTATTGTAGCACATGAAATAAGAGTGTCATCAACAAACTGATGATCAAAAATTGGATTGATTTGTAAAGTTGACCAAAATCCCATATCATTATGAAATCTATCGATAGATCGACCAAGCGATTCTACCATGAGGATGAATAATAAATGGGAGATGGGGTCCCCCTAATGGATCCCACTACAATATTTGAAAAACTCAGCAGGAGAACTATTGACAAGGATGGAGAACCACACAGTCGAACGCATGCCTCCACCAGATTGATCCAAGAATTATAGAAACTAAACTTCCTTAAAATGTTGAGTAAGAAATGCCAAGACACACGATTATAAGCCTTGTTAACATCTAATTTGAGAAATAATGCCACTCTCCCACTCTTATGAACAAAGTGTATCAGTTCGTGAATGACAATAGCCCCATCCAAAATCTACCTCCCTGGCACAAAACCACTTTCGGCTTGATTGATCAAAAGTGGGAGAAGGAGCTTCAAACTATTAGCCACAACCTTGGAAAATATTTTGTAAATTGTATTGCATAAGATTATGGACCTAAAGTCATTGAAGGAATAGGTAGAATATTTCTTGGGAACAAGAGCAAGAAGCGTAGAATTTAATGCTTTTGGGAAGTCCAAATAACGCTGAGAATGTATGACCACACTACAAATAGCCTGACCACAAATGTACCAAATTTTTTGAAAGAAAACCAGAGGGAAGCCATACGGTCCTAGAGATTTAAGGGGACCTATAGCGTTTAAGGCTTTCTATATTTCATCATTTGAAAAGGTTACTAAAAGCCTCTCATTCATTTCATTAGTGACCATACTTGGGATAGCCTCCAACATTAGAGACTCTGTCGCTAGATCTCGATCATGAGTTTAACACAAAAAAGAGCTAAAATAGTCAACTGCCTCCTCCTTAATCTCCAAAACATCCATCATAAGACTGCCATCCACCTTTACAATTTCTTTGATTTGATTATGACTTCTTCGATGCATGGTAGAAGCATGGAAGAAACAAGAATTACGGTCACCCTCCTTCAACCAAAGCTCTCTAGATTTTTTCTTCCAAAAAATTTCTTCATCTTCTTGCTTATTGTGGAGATCACATAGGAGGGATATTTCTTCCATCAAATCGAAATCTAAACAACCTTGAGAGTCCATAATGGATTCAACAGTCTTGAGTTGAGCTTTCAAATGTTCCTTCTCTCTAAATATATTACCAAAGGTTTTTTTATTCCACATTTTGAGGAGGAACCTAAGCTTCTTGAGTTTATTGATTAAATTTTGCATAACAACCCCTGAAACTTGTTCCTACCACCAATCGGCCACTCGGGCTTCAAAATGAGGATGACAACACCACATCATCTTGATCTAAAAAGGTTGAGGGAGGAAGGGAAGATCTTTGGGAATAAAGCTATAAGAGGTTATGGTCAGACCCAGTCCTGGGAAAGGTAGACATTGCAACATACCCAGATAATTTAAAACTGGAGTTAGAGATAAAAATTCTATCAAGTCTACAAAGAATTAGATTTCTCCCCATTCTATGGTTACTCCAAGTAAAATTTACCCCTTTCAAGTCTACATCTCAAAGATCAGCATGGTTCACAAAGTCCTGGAAATCAAACAGACTCCTTTCATCCACAACATTGCCACCATGTTTCTCAGAAGGAAATAATAGGGATTTGAAGTCCCCAGATAAAACCCATGCCTCATTAAAAAAAGTTTTCATCATTTTAATATCTATTTTGTGTACAAAAAAGATGTGTATTTTCCCTTCAAAATTTGAAATTCAAATTTTTAAATTTGAAATATTCCATAAAATAATCTATTGTGTGGTGTGACATATGCAAGTTTTTTGCATAGGATATTTGAAAAAATAATTACTCTATCAAGATAGAGTTGTTTTTGTTCATAGATGTAGTGGATATTCACTTATTATTAGTCATGTCTAGAGTTTGCATTGTATAAGGCATAATTTTTACAAAAATAAAATATAAAATTAGGCCATTTTTTTTTATGTAGTGGGTTTCATGACTTTTCAATGGAATTTATTTTTATGTGTTATGGTGGCATAATGGCAACATCTTTGCTTTGAAGCACGGACGTCAAATGTTCCATTATTGTTGGGTCATTATTCTTTTAGTGTATGGTCAGGGATTTTAATTTTTTTGGAGGTAGTTTATAATATTGCAAGGAGAACTAAGGATTTTACTCAAATGAGCTAATACTATAAAAGTAAGCCGCTCTGATGCTAGAAACTTTCTTGTGGATTCAAATCCCATGGGTGTCTTTTGGCAGTAGGTTCTATTTTTTTTTAAATAGAAAACAATATTTATATTTATTAGTTATATGTATACTTTTAATTCTAGAGAGCTTTCCTTCTTCTACACTCAAATTTTAGCTTTGCTGCCTATGTATTTAAAATAACATGTATAGTGTAGTTGCTTACAATTTCAATTGTAGATATCTTGCCTTCTTCTAGAATCAATTTTGAGTCTTGTTGTTGATTTAACTTAATTTTTTGGTATTAGAACTTATTTTATATATATATAAATTTATCCAATCCACATCCACCAAGTCTCATAGTTTTATTTATAATTTATCATCGTAGTAGGATGTCCTATTAGTTAGTGACATCACTAGAGGTGGTACATGGAGGTGACAAGTGACAATATCTTGTTGGCTAATTTTTTTTCTAAGGTTTGTTAATTAATTTTTTTGTTTATTTGTGGATTTAATTTGCCAAAAAAATTGGAAGCCATAAAATTTGTATACAAGAGTTTTTTAGGCGTATCGTTTTCAAATTGCATAAGTTTTTGAGTTCTAAAAATTGGTGATATTAGTTTGAGAATTTGTTATTATTTTTTATGGGATTTTTGTGTCCAATATAGACCTAGTTGTAATTCTTCCTTTTGATACAATTTAAACTCCAATAATCTATTAGCATGACAATTACTAATTTTCCTTGCATCTAGATCATGTATGATTTAAAATATTTATTCTACAAGAAGTTCATAAATTAAAAAAATTATTTCTTTTATTACAACATGTTTGACATCCTCACAAAGCACCAACCATATAACTCCAATTAAGTTTTTTGGTGTAATGGTTGGAAAGTTATACTAGATATTTGATAAATTTTAAAATTTCCATGCTTGTTCTTATCTTTACTCATAGTTGATGTTTGATCTAACTCCAATAACTTGTTAGTGTGGTTATTTATAATTTTTTGGACTAAAAAAAGAGTAGTTTTTGAATGATTAGTGTAAAATATGCCTTGTTTATATCATCCATTTTTAGCCATTGGGGTTGATTATTCAAAGACTTACCTATTACTTGATGATTCATGTCCCTTATATTTGGATTGGGTGATAGATTATGATCACCACAATGTATGCTAAAGATATTCTAATTAGAAGCTAAATATATTGATCTAGGAGGTGGATTTTTGACTTCATATTTGGGAGAGGTTGATCCACTTCATGTACCTTTAGAAAATAGAAGATAAAAAGATCCGTTGGCCCATACGAGCATTCATTACATGGACAAATGTATCATATCTAATGTCTTCTCTCCTTGGAATCTTAACTTATATTATGGGGAGTGTTGAAATATTTATAGTTTTATCTTATTATACCAAGACCAATAGTGGTGAATTACCTATGGTTTCTCCTAATGTATCCTAAGGGAAAGTGGTATATAAGCCTATAGTCATCTTTCTATGTAATCATATGGGTGTTATTCTATGTAAGCCTATGGGCATCTATGTGTAAGCCTTTTAGAATCTTCATAAAAGCATAAGGGTATCATCATGTATTTACCATTAGTGATATTAATTAATTCACTTTTATGGATAGCCTTGATTAAAGAGTGTAATTTATTATTATTTGATTATTGTAAGTTAACTTCAAATTCAAGTTAATTTTGATTGGGTTTTTTGGTATTAGTATAAATACTCCTAATCATTGATCAATTGTAATCATAGTGTGATATATAAAAATATAATGGGTGTGCCTATGGGAAATCACACCCCTTATTTCTTCTCTCAAATGATATCTTTTACCTCATTTCTAATTTTTTATCTATATGCTCTTTTAATTTTGGTCTTCTTACTTTTTCTACATATTATTGTGGTGAGTGGATGTTTTAGGATGTTTCTTGAAAATATTTTGAATTCCAATATATTTGATGATTCAATGCAATGTTGTACAAGCTAAGTTAGTTTTAGATCATCATCCAATTTATTTCATAGTGCAAGATCAAATCATTCTAATTTTTCAAGCACACATTTTAGTTTGATATTAATTACCTAGACACAACAATCTATGTATTAGAACACTATATTATATAACTTAATTCTCTATATTAGAAAACTATATTATATAACTTAATTCTCTATATTAGAACACTATATTATATAACTTAATTTTCAAATATAAAGTATAGATGAAATAGTAGAACTAATATATTATTTTTCTGACTAAGTTTGATACCCCTAAGAAATTCAACTAGTTATTTTTATAATTGCAAAAATATATATCATATCAAAATAAATTGATAGAAATTTAGCTCACATAGAAAAATTTTATTCTGTTTAATATTTATTGGAATATAAATTAATGTGAATTACGGTATCAAATTTAGTTTCATAAGTTATTTAAATATAAACATATTAGGTCACTTGGAAACATAACTTTATATGGGGTCAAGGACAAAATAGTGATAATAACCAAGTAAGCTATTAAAACATGGAAATATTTGACCACAATGTATTCAAGTGATATAAGTATTGAATGAAAATTTAAAGAAATATTTTGAAAAAATGAAATAAGGTTGATTTTTTTTTTTGGTAAGGTTGAAATAAGGTTGAAAATTAATATGGTTCAAAGAATCCATTATTTGACCCTAAAAACAAGGAATACTAGATTAGATAAATAGGTTGCTTTTTAGAAAAAGTTGACAAAATGATATCCTAATTGAGAAACTATTTATTCACATGAAATAGCATTCTACATGCATGACATAAATTATTTCCTCAATTAATTCATTTAAGCCTATAAAATAACAAAACTTAGTCTTTTGGATAATTCATTTTTCTCTACATCGTGAGCTTCAAGTAGTACAAACTTAAAATTAAGGTTCTCTACAAGATCACGTGTTACCAGAAAAAAATATCTTAAAAATTATCTATAAATAATTAATAAGCTGATTATAAATGGGAATATTACATATGTAGCTACCCTAAAATCAAATTAGATAAGTGTTAAGAGGGATATACATAGGAAAAAATATGAAACATCACCTCCATGAATTTATATGCTTAGAATAACCTCAAGAAACATCAGTTGTGCTCATGGACTTGAAATAAGAGGAGACTAATTAAAAGGAAGGAGGATGTAGTTCTTGAAAGTATTTAATGATATTTCTTCTAAGAATGGAAACCTTCCCAAATCCTATAATAAATTATACCAAAAAAATTATATATGAGACATAAATCTCATGTTTCATGGCATGAAATATTTTCTAAAATGATGAATGAATAACACAAGATGATGTTATTAATGTCTAGATAAGTGGTTTATTTATAACTAGCTCAACTAACGCATGATCCTTGTGGATTTTCCCAACCCACTATCATTCAAGCATTACCTAATAACTGAGATAAATAAAAAAATTTATAATAAAATATTATAAAATGTTATATATGATGGAGACTTAAGTGATGATTCATATAAAGTGTTAAATGAACACAAGGAAAAATCAATATTAACCCTCATTTAACATTGAATTAAGGAGTTAGAGGTGGGTACAACTAAACATCTCTTAATGCTAATATTTTGCAACCCAATCATCCATAAAAAATAAACAAATAAATCTTTTGCTAATGATTTGGTGAAGATGTAATCCAACTAAAACATTGTTTAAATATTCTACATATCAATCTAATTTTAGATATATTTATACCTAAATTTTATCATTGTTTCCTTCCCCTTAAAGAGAGTCCATAAATATATTTTTCTCTAAGAACAAGCCTTATTATTATTCTTTTAGTAATATTGCAACCTTGGTCAAACTTTGGCCAAGAAAAAACATCGTATTGTCTCTTTATTCTCAAAGTTTTAGCCTTAGTCTATCCTCTTCCTCCATAATGAGTTGGGGTCTTCCACATCTGTGTGAAAAATCAATTATTTATTATACTCCTTGAGAATAACCTAATGTTATCACCTCCTTTAAAGACCCTATGAGATGACTCCACACATTCACCTTATTGGACTACTATCTAATAGAAAACCTAGGATCAATATAGCACCAATGATCCATAAAGATATATCAAGTTCCTTCTAGCACTACTGCAATTTAACATAATGATTAATTATTCTAAGCATCATTCATTATCAAACATGTGTATTGGATATTTTTGTTCAAAATTATTTGAATTGAATTTCTACTTTTATGTTTTCTCAATTGATTTATTTGTGCATGGTCTAACCACATTGACCTCCATTGATATCAATACTCCATCACTCCTTTGATGCAACATGTGAACTTTTTAACATTGCTTTAAATATTATATGAAATGTGTAGCATGGAATTAGAGAGCATGTACACCATTTTATTTATTAAAAAACTATTTACGTGAACCATAATTAGCAAAGATAGTTATACTTCTAGCTTTTCATAACATTAATTTTATTTTTATCATAAAAAATCAAATTTTGGATATATATAGTGTAAAATTTGGTATTGTCCCATAAGAGGGTCTCCTACTAGCTAGAAATTTATTTCTTGAAGGTGGAAAAGAGATTTTCAATCCATATTTAAGGTGATAAATATTTGTAACATAACTAAGGGGTATGTTAGAATCCTCAAGTTTAAGTTATATTACGCATTTGGGTTAGTAAATCTATATTTGTATGATAGTTTCTTAAAGGAATCGCTTGATAAATCAAAAGAATGGTTAGTTTATATTTGACTATAAATTTGAGAGTGATACTGAGCATTTTATCCCAATCATAGACTAAGATATTATCATTCCATATTTGATTAATATTATTTAAAAAATTGGGTATAAAATAAATTCATTGGTATTCCATCTTAGATTTGTAATTAGGAATGGAAACTCTCAAATGAAATTCTAGACTTACCATATGTTTTGGAAGAATATGTAGAGATTTTATGATAAAAATCTAATGTAAATTATTTGGTTCTTCCCAAATTTTTAAAAGAGGCATTAAGTAGCAATTTAGTCATGACATTTGGATACAAGCAATTATTTCTACTATGTTTATATAATATATGTAAAATATTTATAGTTTTTATTTTGAACAAATTAAAATAATGTTTCTAAAAAGTATACTATCTAAAATGATGAACAAAATCCACCATAACTACTATTTATTAATAGAAAATTCATTCTTGAATAAAAACCCTATTCATATCATTTAGGATTTAATATCCTTCAAGACTTCTTGTGTGTATTTAGGTATTAAATATTAGGGATTTTAACTAAGAAATGAGCTGCAACAAATAATATAGCCCAATAAATATCAAATATAGTTTTCAAAAACATATTATAGGATATGGAGTATCCAAAAAGAACTCTCCAAGACTCATCACTTTCTAATGAATGAATTATCCACTTAGTACATAAAAATATATAGTTTTAATTCTAGTAAGGCCAAGCACTATATATTCCATGGGTAGTCAATAGATATACAAATCCAATCTATGAGAAGCCCCTATAGATAACCCATACAACCCATTAAAAATATTATTAAATTTTATCAAGCTTAATATAGAAAAACTTAGAGAGGATCCAACCCAAAGAATAATAAACATGGGTGGTGTATAGAATTTTAAATCAAATATTAAATTTCCTTTCATGAAAGAAGGGATTGGTAATATAATAGCTAAATTTAATTAAAATTATCTTCATTTTATAGTTCTAAAGGTTAAAAAGGGGTGTTCAAGGCAAAAGGATGCCAAGTTATTTTTCATTGCAATATTCATATCCACTTGAAGTGGGATAGCAATGGGGACTAGGGATATTAAGTTTAGTATAGCAATAATATTTATCAATTATATTTTATTCCTAAAGGCTTGGTAAAAGGTATAAAAGCATTAAATTTATGGGATAATAATTATCTACAATATTGTAGTGTAAAATAATAATCAATTGCAAAATATCCCTTAATTAGTAGACTAATTACCTTGCATGGTAATACATTTCATGAGTCCTCTATTGGAGTGATTGTCTAAAATTTAACACAAACCCTTAATAGGAAGAAAAAAAGGATGGTCCAAGTGTAATACATGTATGATATATCTATGTAATGCAACCTTACTGAACATAAGCCTATTGATTTCTAGGCAAACATGCATCTAAACCCCATTGATATAGAGGCAAAAAATTATGGGGCAAAAGCATATGGATTCAAGCATACCAAAATTGAAGGGTTATTTATGTGGAGGAAAAAATTTCCCTACCATGTATGATCCATAGGGAGCCAAGGTGAAACACAGGGGTATGTTATAACTCTACACTCGATGGGAAACCGAGAGAAGGATTTACTAGGAATGATTTTACGACTCGCTCCAAGTCCAAGGTGAATCTGTTTGAATGTGTCAATTAAGCATACACCTATGTTTGGCATTTCTAAAACTATACTATAAAAATGGAAAGAACAATACAATATACAAGATTTAGGAAGAAAAAATCTAACCCTAGAATGATTCTCTACTTGAATGATCACTAACCCTAGGATTGTAAAACAAAGCCTTTGAGCAAGGGTCCAAGGGAAATGCACAAAGAAGGTTAAAACCCTAGATGCACATTATATGCTTTTATTCTTTCAAATGCCTAAGAATTTGATCAAATGCTTTTCTTTACTTGTGATATTTATTTTGAATATAAATGAATAAAAGCAATCAAAAAACAACCTAAATATCTATTAGGGCACTTATATGATTTAGTGGTTGTTCCAAGATTTCTCTTGCATCTAACAATGTACTGCAACTTAAATCCTATAAAATAACTTTACAAAACCCTAAAAAAATGATCATTGTTATGGGGCCTACTTAGGCTACTATATGATTGTACTTGGAGGTTCAATAGTCAAGACCCATAGGTCCTTTTAGTTGACCTTTAGATTGAAAAAGAAAAACTTGACCTTTTTGGAAGATGAAGAAATATAATAATAATAAGTATAACATAGTACAAATTGTGCAATTATGATCTAAATGTAACATGAGATGCAGATCTAGGGTTTGAGGGTGGACTCCTACCCCCAAGCTTGGTGCAGGTGAAATTGTGCATGGTACAGAGTGATCATGATATTGCTATTGATTAAATTCCACCCTGTAATTATGGGGTGTGATTTCACAATAGAGAAAAATATAAAATAACAATGATAATGAATCAATAACAATTGTAAAATTAGCAATATGTGAATGTAGATGAGCGAAAACAACCTGGTGATAGCAAAAAATTAGACAAAAGGATAAATACCTCCAAGATAGTAGACTCATTTTTAGGGCTTCTATACTAATCCACCAAGGACAACAACACAATCAATGCAACAAAATAGATCTCCACAGCTTCAAAAAATCACATGGCACTTGCAATGAAATATTTTTAGCACTTGTCTCTAGAAAATTATTCTCATACTCTTAGTTGCTTGCTTAGGAGTTCACTTACGCTTTTTCAGGATATTCTATGAAAAAATATCTTTAAAACCTCTATTTATAAGAGATTTGAAACAAGGATCAGTGGGAAAACCAAGGGAAGACTGACATCAAAGAAGGTCAAATTAGAAAATAAGGTTTTCTAAGATAAAACCCTAGCTAGGTAAAATCGTATCCCATAAAGGTTGACTGCAATTTCACTAAAACTAGGAAAAAGGGGGAGCAAAGGAGGGGGAGAGAGTCCCAAACTTTCTTTTGGAAAGTTTGAGGTTCTCTCTAAGGATCTAGGTAAAATGACTCACCCAAGTGGGTCAATTTTTTGCATCTATATTTTACCCCTTTTTGATGCATTTATGGTCTAATAAATGCATCAAAGAAATATGTAGACACCTATGGGTGGAGGATGACAAAAAAAAAAATGAGTGGCTAGTTTAGAAGAAAGGAGTGGTGTGAAAATAGTGTCATTCTAGACACTTTCTTGTTTTGCATGCAAATCGAGGTACTAGGGACATTACTGCCTCTAAGTCTAGGGTGCTCCCTCGAGTTTAGGAAGGAATACCAAATTCTTGATGAAACTTGAAATGGTAGATGTAGAATAAAGAAGAGAGAAAGTCGAAAGAAACAAGGAGATATAAATAGCTAAAAAACAAGAGTTAAAGGGTCAAAAGTTGAAAACCCTAATTCATTTTCACCACAAAAAAAATAAAAGAAATGGGATCTGGAGAAAAATAGAAATGATGCTTCATACACACTATTCGGCCATTACGAGGGGTGAAGCCAACATAGCGGAAGAGCGAGCACAAGTAAAGACTAAATCCTCCCTCTAGATTAGGTTTGGTTATATTTTAGCTTATTTTTTGAGCATGCTCACTTTTTCTTGTATTTTCTTAAAAAATCACCATGCACGACCTAGGCATGATTTCCTAGTATGACCACAATTTTCCCTGGTTTTTGGTGATGAGTGAAATTGTACCCTAAACATATGGGGTGCAATTTCATGAAATCACACCTCAAAGACAAAGGGCACAATTTTGCAGAAAGGGAAGAAAAGTGAAATCTTACCTGAAGCTGTATGAGCATAATTTCTTCAAAGAAAGGCGAAGCAAGACAACAAACAAAAGAAAAGAAGAATTTAATTTTTTATTAATTGAGGATTTATTAATGTACACAATAGACTCATAATTTTTTTACTATGCTTGTGAATGCAACATGACGTACTAAAAAGTCATGAGTGGTGATCGATCTCCTTGGAGGTAAAGCTAGATGACCTCTCATAAGTAGAGAGAGATACCCTAAATGTAGTGAGGCTAGACCATATGGAATCATATACCTTTTGTTTACCAATAGGAGAGATGGCAATTACACTAGAGGGCATGTGGTACATCTTGCACATCCTCATCAAAAAGAGAGTAGTTTATAGCGTATGAGAGTAGTGGACCACATTGGAGGGATTATCTGGTGGTTGGACCCACTAGGTCCAAGAGAGTATGATCTCAGTCAATGAGATGGTGGGATGCTATGGGGTTTATGCTCTATGATTGTGCTTTGTGGGATGGTTTTAGGATTTTTGATGTGCCAACCGATAGGAAATATTTACCATGGGTAATGGTGGATGTAGTAGTGGACATATGAGATCAATAAGCTAGATTCACATGGGATCCATATGTGTTGACCTGATTGTATAGGATATTATAAATTTTCATGTACAAACAATATACATTATTAGTGTGTATAATTTTTCTCTCGATGTGGAGTTGGGAGCACATAGTAGTACGAATACCATATACACTTCCAGGGTCATTGCTCAACCCAAAGTGGCTAGTATCATACAAATGGTCTAGGTCCTATGAGTGGGTTCAAAGGACATATGTCAAGAATATACCACTAGTGATGTGGGTAATAGATGAGTTATAAGGGATAAATATCATATGGAAGTTGTGGCATCTACACCTTGGATGGGCTAAGAATGCAGAGGAGCTAGTCAAGGTGAGGAGGATCAAGTGGCTCTCTAAAAAGAAGGGGGATCTAGAACTCTTTAGATTTGATCAAGTCTAGTAGCATTTATATTTGATCAAGTCCAACAACAGTTCAATATTTTTTAGGATATCCTAACCTTAGGTTACTACTGGTATAGGCAAGTGTACCAAGATCAATAGAGAGTCATAGGATACCTTCATGTGGTGAGGTGGGCAAAGGAGGACCTAGAAAATCCATTTTATGTGGATCCAAGGGTGGATGACATTGAGGTAGATCTCGACTACTGGATATGATATAGGGGTGTCATACCCCTAAGGATATCCCCACCAGTGTTGTTTTATATGTGCTCGATCATGATTTTGGATATGCAGCTACCACTATGAGAGGCCACTCAATGCACCACAAAGAAATAGTGGTAGGGCTAGGAGAGCCCAAGGCAAAGACAAATATGGATCCAAGTGGAGCTAGTGGTGGCTTCCACAACTTTAGATAGAACTAAGGATGTGGGAGTAACCAAAGTTACTCCCATGATGCTCAAATTTGTACTAAGTATAAGGACTAAAGATGCCTCCACATCAGTCGTAGTTGACTTGAGTGATGCCACAAGTCAAAAAGACTCGAGGAGGGATATAGAGGTACGATAAGATCAGGTAATGAATCTATAGAGAGATATGGATCTACTTTAAGAGGATAGGACCAAGATGATGGATGAGCTACAGAGTGCACTAGGCATTGTAGAGGTGGAGAGGGATGTGGCATGATCAGAGGTAGACCACATCCAAGGATAGGTGAACCAGTTGGATGAGGAGTGATAGTAGGCTCATGTTGAGGGGATGGCTATGGTCAACAGTATCCAATAGGGTGATGAGATCTACCTACTATAGGTGGAGTTTTAGATGGCAAGAGAGAGGTTGGAGGTAATTTTAAAAAAGGTGGCCTTCTTCCAAATAGTGTACTACCAAGCAATTATGATGGATCAATGAGTGCCATCATCATCATCCTTGAAAATACCAATTCAAACTCGATCCAAATCATGGATTATTTCATGGTCTATGAACATGCCCCCACTAGGACCACCTTAGATGGGCAGAGTAGAGGAAACAAGCTCATAGAGCTAGGGAGGGGATCGGGGTGACATGCCAATTTTTAGTGTAGCATGCATCCCTAGGTTTGCATTGTGGCACACCGACTAGGCAGAACTATGTATATTTATACTTCTTGAGTAATATCATGTTGAATTCTATGCTATGCATGTATGTGTACTTTTTATTGTGTTTTTAATGTTATTTTAATGTTTTCAAATTTTTTATTTTTCTATGTATAATATGATTTAACTATGGAATGCACCTAATATAAAATACAAATGTATGGATGCAATGGAGTGAAATGCAATGTATGAAAAATCATGGAATAAGAGGAACAACAAAAGAGGGGAGGGAAGGAAGAATAATAAAGTATAAAAAAACCACTATAGGTGAAATCACACCCCATAAAAATGGAGCACGATAACCCTATAAATATGAGGTATGATTTTGAAAAAGAAGTAAAATAAAAATAAGAAAATGAGGAGGAGGGCAAATAAGAAGAAGAAGCAGAAAGAATGAGAAGAAGTAGAAAATAAGAAGAGAAAGACCAACAATAAATAAATTACGCTCGAGGTATGATGCTTGGGTCAATTTAGACCATACCAGATCAATGTGACCAATCATACATACATCAAATGAAAAGAATATGGACAGGCAGTGTGATACCCACTATGGACATAGTACTTGCTAAGATGGTCAAAATATGAAGCAAAAAACTATATATGTAGTGCTTGCAAATATGGAAAAATGGTCAAGAGATATACCCACTAGGATGTATGCTCACAAATGTTCGAATAGAGGCTATACCTCACTCATGAACAAGACCTATCTACTATGGGATGTGTTGTGTGTGAATATGAGTCAAAATGAGTACTTCCACAATAAGGGTGTGGTGTGTGCAATAAGTTTAATGGTCAAATCAAAACAATATGTGAGTATCTACATGTGCTATAAAAGAGAGGAAAAAATAAAAACCAAAGAAATATTATGTTCCTTGACCTGAAGAGAAATTAATGGTCATCAGTAAAAATTTCAAGATCAAGGAACATAAAAGTGAAGACAAGAAAATAAATAAATAAAAACAAGAGGAAATAAGAAGAAGAAGCCCTAATTTGGGGACTTCACCAGGCATCATAGTCTTGGTGAAAGTGCAATGCAAGTGAGCTACAATCTAACTATGTATTTGGTGAGGAACATCTTGCTTCTCTACCTAAGTCAAAAATTAGGCACATAATGTTATGCAGAACTGAAGTGTGCAATGTGGATGAATAATGTACAGGAATTATATGCCTAAGTTTATACTTAGTCATATATTATTATGCCAAATTGTGGGTTGAATGAAAATTCCTATATTTTGGTATCTACACCTACCCAAAAATCTAAAGCACCACTAATTGGAATATCAAAGAAGCACAAATTCAAAAGGTTAAACTAGGACTTGTTCTAGGCTAAATCTACCAACTACTTAGCTAGCACAGATGTGGCCAATGTAAAGAATAAAGTGGTAGGGAAGAGCACCTGTGCAATTCTACAATCATACTGATATAGCTCAACTTGATGACCAAGCTACTGAAGGTGATTTTGGAGGCTACAAGGCAACCAATGAACATATGGTGAAAATATTCCTTTGCTGCCCCCTTCTAGAGCCCATGCCCATTTAAGGAAACTCATTCTAGAAAGGGAACCCTTCATAGTAGCTCAAGGAGAATCCTTTTCCCTCTAAAAACCATCTAAAAAGAGAGCAAATAGAAGCACAAAAATAAACTAAAAGCAATATCGATCAACCCACAACAAGGGAAGAATAGGTAAGAGTGCTTAAACAGTAAGCAAGCAATAATTTTAGGCAATAAGCATTACCTAAAATTAGTGATATAGAATATTTTTAAGTACCTTCCCTTGCTTCACTCTAAATCTTACTTCCTGTGTGTATGCTCTCATAACCTACCTCTTAATTCTATCCAAAAACCCCTCGAGCATCATCCCACATTCCTCTTAAAGGTTGAGGAAATAGTAATGTGTGACAAGCAAATCTTGAGAACAATTTTGTTGCCTTGAAGACACCTCATGCAAGCATTCATGACATATACAAAGATAAGAGTAAAGCAACCATGATCAAAGGTGATACCTTCAAGCGATAAATGTAACGTAACCCCCCTACTCAATAAGAGAGGTGACCTAACATGCCACAAAGCTCTAAAAAGTAAAGCAATACCTAACAATAAACTTCAATTAAAACTAATAATAGCACCACATATATTATTCCATAGATTAAATAACTAACACTAATCACTATTAGTGATTATAAATAAATCAATAAAATATTAATCCTTCTACTATTATTAGGTTAATATTTCAATTGTTTAATTGGAAGTCTAGCATTATTATAGCTTTAATATTTTATTTTGATTAAGCTAATATTAGATTAATCATTAAATCTAATACTATTATGGTTTAAATATTTATTTTGATAAAACTAACATTAGATTAATCCAACATTAGTATAGCTTAGATCTTTCCTTTTTCTCATAAAGTAAAGAGCAATCCATCTAGTCCAAGCAAAGAGACCATACAAGCACAACCACAAGTAAAGGAGAATCAAAGCAATCTCTTGTTGCTTCATACCTTTATTTTATCCCCAAATGAGTGGCTCCTTATTTAATATAGACCCAAGCCATCATTGAATCATATTAAGGAGTCTCGTTGCAAGTAACTTTCCTAGCCCAAAGGTACAAATAGGAGAATAAGAAAATCAATAATGCACCTACATGGAAGAGGGTATTTATTAATGTTACCCTGAGTTATTTGATAATCATTTACCCTTAAACATGGTATCTCATTTCTCTATGGCCAATATTCTTATCCACTCACAAGAGTACCTGATCTGACAATCAAGCAAGGCATTAATAGTACCATATTCTTAAGCAAAATGGGCACATTAACTAAAACATGTAATCATTAGCACCATGTGACTAAGATTTAAACACCATTCACAATACAAAGTTTATATTGAAGGATTAGTAATACCAAGGAGGGTCATGACACTATCATATAGACATTCAACCACCATCAAAATAGAGAAGATACTTGGACATCTCTAGAGAAGAGATGTTTGGCCACCACCAGTGTAGATATAATTTCATCAAAAAAGAGATGTTTAGCCACCTTCTATGGATATATTTTCAAAAATATCTAGAGGAGAGGTGTTCCATCAGAGGAGATATCTTACTCATAGTAGAAATAACATTAAAAAATATCCAAAAGAGATATGAGAACAGTGTAGTAGCTTGTGGATATCACTATGCATCAAGGAGTAAAAATCTGATGAGTAATCAACCTCAACTAAAAACCCATCCTTAGCTCATGGAGATCACTATGCATCAAGGATTAAAAATCTGATGAGTAATCAACCTCAACTAAAAACCTTGTAGGTTGTCCCATAGGTAGTTCTTCCCTTCTATCCTACGATGCTTCTTAGCGTTTTCTATATGTGATGCATAAGTGCAATCATCACCCCTCAAGGGTTGCACTCATATATGACAACAATAATTTTTTTCAAGATATTATTTTATCTGATGGATCAATACCCACATAGTCAATCTTGAACCTTCTAAGCTTAAGGATGTTGATCAACCATCCCTTATTCTCAATGATATTGAAAAAATAGGAGTTTTACTATCCATTCATTATTTTAAAGGTGATTCACATATTCTTATTGAAGAAACCATTGATATCAATATTGTAATACCTAATGCTCATAAGCTCATTAAATTAGACAAAGTCTTAACCCCAACTGAATAAGAAGAGTAGACCAAGCTTTTAGCTGAGATTCAAGATATATTTACTTTGTGATATGATGGCATGCATGAGTTAGATCACTCCTTAGTTGTTTATCATCTTTTCATTAAACCTAATGTTAAACCTATCAAGAAAAAACTTTGTAATATGCACCCAAAAATTGCCTTACTATTTAAAGAGAAAATTCAAAAACTCTTTAATGTCGATCTTATCAAAACCATAAATTACTCTAAATGAATATCAAATATAGTCTTCATTTCCAAGAAAGAGGGCACCATAAAAGTATGTATTGATTCCAAGGCATTGTTGGAATATATTACAATATTTGGTACATGCCAATGTACCACCTTGGGTACATATTTAGATCAGGAGTTTTTCTTAGAATAGGTTATTGGGTATTTACATTACACAATGTAATAAATGCATAAGTATTATTACAATGTGCAATCTATTTAATAATGTAAATGTTCATAATAGTCCATGTGCACATGAGTCTATAGAATAGGAAGGTGAAGAGTCATAGGAATGTGGAAGGCCAAGAGTCACACCCCATTATATATTGGTATTTGTGTGAGAAAGTAGGTATCCAAATCATACAATATCTTATCATATCATCTTAGTAGAGTATATTAGGGTACAAGTTTGATACAATGTACAACTTGTATGAAGCATGGAGTATTTGAGATCTTCACATTTTGTATTAAGATCATATTTTTATGAGATTTCATTAATGGTAGTTTTAAGAGTTATTGCAGAAGTTTCTTATGAATTTTATCTGCTTAGTATATTTCCATTATCATATATTTAATATTGCATGCTCAGTTTAGTCCTTATAGTTCCATTTTATTCAATATATCAATATCTAACAGTGGTATCAAAGCACAAGGTAGATTTATAGAATATAGGGAGAGCCATATGAGATATTTAGAGGAGATAGGGAGATCTCATTTTCATGATTTCTAAAATTAATTTTTATCTAGATTCTTTCCATAGGGTTGTAGGAAAACTCATGAATACTAGGATTCAACATAGATCTCTTTCTACTAGATTGAAGGATAACTAGTGAAGATTATTGATTTATGAAGATATGGAGATTTGCATGTATTTTCTTGCTATTGTCTAAGTTTTTTTTGAATAAATATAGTATTCAAAAGTTAAGAAGATTCCTACAATGGATAGATAAGAATTTCATCTTCGATTTCCTAAAATTCTATGTCATTTCCTCGTGCAGGTATTAGTTCTTTGTTGCAAAAAAAGTAGACATTGAAAATAAATGAGGTCCAAGAAAGAAGGCCCCATTGGATATTGAATTGAAGTTAAATGAGGTCCAAAAAATAAGGTCTCATTGGATATTAAATATTAAATATAAAAGAGGTCCAATAAATAAGGCCCCATTGAAGATTGAAGGTAGAATATTGAAGGAGATCCAAGAAAGAGGTCCTATTGAAGAAATCCTAGATTTGGAAGATAGAAGAATGAATATCAAAGATAGATAAGGACTAGTAAAAGTCCTATTGAATATTTGAGAAGCTATAGAATTTGAAGACCCAAGAGAAGGTCTCAAGAAAACTTGAAAGGATAAATAAGAAGAAGGCTAGAGAAGCCCTATTGAAAAGTTGAAGAAGTGGCCATTGGAGGATATTTGAAGAAATATCAAGGTAGAATATTGCAAGAAGGAGTAGCTCCTAAAAAGAAGAATTTGCAATAATTATAACCATCTAATAACAAGCCCAAATATTTGACAAGAATTTTATCAAATTTTGGAATAGATTCTTGAAGATCTCAATACATTTAGATTCTTGAGAAAGAGGCCAGCAAAAGAGGATAGATATGAATTCAAAATTCAACAAGAATATTGGAGGAGAAAAAATCTAGAAGAGGCCACTAGATTTGATATTTTTGAAGATAGCCATAAATAATTTGAAGTCTGATTTATGAAGAAGAAGGTTGATTTTCAAGGTAGAAGTTGAAGGGTCACAGGACAAAAAATTGAAGGTGACATAATCTGGAGAAAAATTGGATAGATTTTGAAGTTCCCTTGATCAGACAATTGAGGGAAGGCCTGAAAAAAAAAAGAAGGCAACAATTCAAAGGAGATAGAGGAGATTTTTGTATAGCAAAATAAAGGAGGAATTGACTGCATTAAAAGTTGTAAATTTAAAAAAAAAAATTAACAATAAGAAGGCAACAATTAGAGTTGCATGATTGAGAAGTTTAGGGAAGCAAAACACAAGGAATTGAAGCTACGAAATTGATAATTTTGAGGTAGAAATTGAGTAGATAGGAGATCTAAAAATTTTATAAATATGGGGCAGAAAATAGGTGAACCAAATCACCAAGAAGACTAGTTACAAAAGGAGGCCAAAAGGTATGCAATATTGGTGCTATAAAGATTCATTATTAGAACATTCACATTATTTTAGTATAAAGTTTTTTGAAAGCACCATATTATATTTATTAAATTTAGAGAAATGAAGTTGAAATAGAGATTCTTCTAGCAAAAGAAGGTGATAGCATTAATATCCTAAAATCTGCAAAAATTAAACAACAAAGATAAAAGTTAGAGTTTGCTCGAAAAGGAGAAATAAGGAGGAAACTATATTAGTATAAAATTTTGTTCTTTACAAGCTTATAAAAGTGTGGATTTATTGAGCTACCAACAATCCACCAAGCTAAAGTTCCAACAAGCCACCAACAAGCCACCAACAAGGAGAGCTACCAACAAGCCACCAAGCTAAAGTTCCAACATCATAGCTCCACTTAAGGAGCTCAAAAAAAGGTAAAATTTTTAATGAAGGCAACAAAAAGTTTGATAAAAAATGCAAAAAGAGTTTATATTAAAAAGAAGAAGACAAAATTGGTATTTAGAGCATCTACGATTGAAGAAGGAAATTGATTTGAGAGCATACTTCTTTGTGAATTCTAAATACAAGTGAAGATCCAAGTCAGACAAACCAACCATCAAAGCACCACCTAGGTGTCATGACCTAGCAACCAACAAAGAATGAACAAGATATTCTTAGGATACCATCATAAATGAAGGAATAAAAGCACCATTAGCACCACCACAACACCACCAGGGAGTTGAAGCACCACCATATTGAAGGAGGAGCCACAAAATCCAAGAGTGAGAAACAATAAAAAGAAGTTGATAATATAAAAAATAGTAATCCATTGAGAGAAATCCTAATGCCATTTGCTGTTATGAAAACATTCAATATAGAGGAACTAAAAGTAGGGGTGTTCAAGGAAAATAATCAAGTCACTATTAGATTTAGAGGAAAAACAATACAATACCAAGATAAGTGGGTAAATAAACATTACAAAAGAAAGGATACATACTATGTAAAGGATATAGTGCATTACTGAGCAAAGAAGAATAGAGGAAACATTATAAAGAAGAGAAAGCACCACCACTTAAGTATAGAATATAGTCATAATAGGAGTAAAGAGATACATTGCCAAGTTTCACATTGTAGAAGGTAACTCCAAGGTAAGTAAAATGTGTTCTTTGCATGAAATACAAGTCATACAACCCTATTCATGAAATAATAATATAATGCAAGTGAAGGGAGTACAACATATTCGAAGGTAAGAGAAACTAGCTAGCACTAGGTAGACAGTCAAAGTCTTAGAGAGCACCATAAGGAATAATATCAAATGCACATCATTTTTCATTAACTTATGGGAACTGGACAACGCCTAAATTAGAGTGTAAGTTGTAGGTAAAATAAGTCACAACAGAAGCAGACCAAATATGTAGTGTGCCGTAATAAATAAGGTACATAAAATATTTAAGTTAATTTGCATTTTCCATAAAGATCAATGAGGTATAATGAATATTAATACTAAGGTTAAGCTTAGATAATATACCATTCTTGAAATTAATTAGATGAAGGAAGATATAAGAAATTGCATTGATGAACTATAACCTTAGATGATTTGTTAAATGATTTGAAAGCTTTTTGATGTAAGGGAGATTTTAGTTGAAAGTTTTTTGGATTTACTTTATTTGAAATTCAAGCATAAAATATTTGCAAATAATTTGACATGGAGGCATAAGGACTTCTACATAGAAATTGAAATATTAAATTTGCAAATATCCTTATTTTATAAATTTCTAATTAGGGAGTTATAAGGAGTTCAACACCAACTTAGTCTCTTAAAATTTAGAAACCATATTATTGAAAATTGAGAGATATAAATATAAACAAAGTTTTTTTTTTTTAAGTTGGAAAACTACATTGGAATTAGTCTCTTGCTCAAATTAATGAGACATAAGAAATCCAACTTAAATATCTTGAAAATAGAGAGTTTTAGCAATTGAAATTTCATTAAAATTATCTTTAGCTTTCTATTCATAAATAGCAAGAAATAAGGTGAAGAATAGTAGTTGAACATTAGGGAGACAAAAAGGATTCAACTCAAAAGGAAAACTAAGAAATCTAAGTACTTTATCAAAACCATTTTATATTCAAAACACTTGGGAGATACAAGGTATTCTACAAAACTTGAGAATTAAAATATCTTATCAAATTTGGTCAAATACTCAAAATTAGGGAGATATAAGGTAGTCTACAAGTATTATCATGACAACAAATAAATTCATACTTTCATAATCCTTACTTCTTAAAGGACCTAATTAAACTTCATGGTGAAACAAAGTGAGGTAGATATGGTTAGTTGAAAAGTGTTGAGATATAGTTAAAGGAGCAAAAACTAAACCTACTACAGATGCTAGAGAAATTCAAAATTATAAATAATATGAAGCATAATTACTTGTGATAATAACATTTGTAATTACATATGAAATACAACCATACATTAGTTCAACAATAACTTCTACAAAAGCTTGGAAAACTTTAGCCAAGATATTTTAAGGAAGGAACAAAGCGACTATCTTGAATATTTAAATTTTATTGCATTCTCTAAAATTTATTAGTGGTGAAAGTATAGAATTGTTTCTAAGGAAAGTAGTAGATATAAAAGGAAAAATTTTAACCTTAGGAGAAATGGTAGAAGACAAGTTTCTTGTCTAAGTGATCCTAAGAGCACTTCTAGAAAGATACAAGCATTTAGTCACATCTTTAAAAATTCTAAGTAAAGATATATCATTTGATGAGTTAGTCAATATACTACAAGAATATGAGGTAGAAAATTTAGTGAAATATGAAATGACTAACAATGCATTAGTCTCAAAAGATAATTCATGATGAAATGTTACCTCATTCTCAAAGGGTAGATCAAGATGGAATAATAGTATTATCAAGCATATAGAAAGAAATGACATAGTACCAATTTTTGTATATTCAATCCAAGAAATCGGTATTGTTGAGTTATAATTTTACCCTATTTCAAAATCACACCCACAATTAGGATTTTTTTAGAAAACTCCCTCTTGCAAAGAAATTCAAATTCTCCAAGGTTCTTGTTTACTTAATGCATGTTTGTATGTTTACGAAAATTTGTCAAAATAAGTGCTTAGAATACCTTAGTGATTTGAAAGTAACTACTAACAAAGGGCCTGTGTTGGTATTACTTTGATTCTGCCATGCCTTTTATTGTTCAACTAAATTAAAAGAAAATAAATTTAATGTGATTGGCCCTTATATGATCATTTTGGAAAAGTGATTTAATTCATTTTATCTTGAATTATTTGAGATAGATTTTATCTTCTTTTTGTTAAGTAGATTAAAAAAAACTTTATATTATTTTGTTAAACTTTTCTTTGAGCATAAAAGAGAAGACTAAAATCTATCTTTAAAATGTGAATTTTGAATGATGATTAAATTCCTCTTATCTTGCTTCTTGAATGAATTTTATTTTGGTTCATTGAACTTTACTTTGAGTATGAAAGAAATATAAATGACTAAATTTGAAGTATAGTAGCCTTTGGAATGTCATATAAATTACCCCCCTTTAGTGAAAATTTGAAATTGATTGGAATTTTAATTTTCATAAAGTGAAGCTAATTTATTGCTTGAAAACAAAAGTGCAAAGCTTGAAATTTTGACTCTCCTTTAAAATGTGAAATCATGTAAAGCTTTGAAATTACAAAATTCCTTTTAAAATGTGAATTTTATGTAAAATTTTTGGAATTTCAAATTTCCTTTAAAATAAAAATGAAATTGCTTAAAATAAGAATTTAAAGCTTAATATTAGAATCCATATATCTCTCTTTTTTTTGTATATTTTCTTTTTATTTTATTTGTTGAAGTTAAAAGAAAAATGAAAAAGGATAGGGTTAGAAGAAAAACATAAAAATAAAATGTTGTAAATAGAAAGCAAAAGGCTACTATAAAAATCTGCAAATAAGCAAGATGATTTCTAAATAATAAACTTGAT
Source organism: Wollemia nobilis (assembly GCA_028583015.1). NCBI lineage: Eukaryota > Viridiplantae > Streptophyta > Pinopsida > Araucariales > Araucariaceae > Wollemia > Wollemia nobilis. The sequence goes on along the minus strand of JAQPPZ010016976.1, from coordinate 96,816 downwards.
CTAAATAGACCTGCATCCACACAATCTACGTTATATCAAGTGACAGCTCTGAGGGATTAAAATATGCGTTAAAATCATCAAACAATGTTACCATATATATTCATAAAACACCATTAATAAGAATGACACATGAACTAGAAAAATTTGAAATGAAAACATCTTTATTCAAAAAATAAAAACCTCTTCTGCATTCAACATGCAAGCTGGACAACAATTTCCCATCTCCTGTATGCCTTTCTACTCCCAAATTTCCAGTCCTATTTCTATGTTTCCACCCCATATTTAAATTTTTTTAATAAAATTTTTGTTTCCCATTCTCTGGTTTCGAAACACTCTCTTCAGGGTCCCATTCATTATCTTTGTCTTTTATCCTTCCCAAATGCCTAATGGGTATAATTAATAATTTCCGTTAATTACTCTTTGTAACAATTTGGTCTTACTTCTTCACATATGGATACGTGGAAGTATATAAATATTTAATCTCATGCACCATAGGACAAAAGCCTTTATTAACAACTTTCAATAGGCTTTGGGTAATTCACTAGCATATGACCAAATTCTTCTCCACATGCACTATCAAGAGTATAACACCTACAAAGGCATGCTTTAGAATGTGTCTTTTCCTACTTGCTCCACACCCAAAAACCTAAAAATGCTTGTTGCACCATGCAGGGGGATCTCGATAGATGCAATTACTGTGCCACCTCTGACATGTAGAAAATGACCCGACCTAGGATATCATCATAATTGGCTATGACGACCCTCCCATCGAGTGTTGAGTACCAATCCTCGCCATGTTATCATATTTTTCTTTAATGTCATGGATGAATATTTTAAATTTTGAGTCATCGCTGAAATGCCCTGGTCTAATGAATTTTCATCCTCTTCATAGCTTGCCAAGAACCCCTCTGTGTACCAGTTCTTTGTCTATTAGATGAAATTTATTTTATTATTAAATCATCATGACAGTATGTGGTAAAAATTCTTTATATTTTCAATAGATAAATTGAGATCTACGCAAGGCACGATAATAGTGGGCATTGACCACCATTCAAACATGAATGCATCTAACGTAATTGAGCCACTACATCTGGCATTCTCTTTCTTTGTTAAAGCTAACAAATACATTAAGACAGCCTCCTCTCAATGACACGGGCTAGGTCCCTCACATGAAATAAATACCATCACCCCACTAATGAGCTATCATTATGGTTTTATCCTTCGACAAAAATATGGGGAGAAACACAACTGGGCTTAAACGTAGGCCTTGTAATCTACCTCAAGAATAGATAGTGTTTGTTACTCATATTCTCTATTCAATCTTCATAGGATCCTTGAAATTATGACTGTAGGTTTGCTCTATGATTATTCTATCATCTGTCATGAAGGTAGCTTTGTTTTATACTCGGCATAAAATTTACTCGATCGATGACACTTTGTTTTTTTATATAGTTTAGTGTCTATATATAGGATGTGTATGTTATGATACCGCATGCAGAGAAATAAGCTACCCCTTTTGGATGAATTTCATGATTATATGTCGATGGCCTATTACATGGAGGCCACCACACGAGCCCTCGCATGCTTTCTAGTGTCAGTGCATGAATCTCCGAACATCAACGTAGTAGTAATTGGTTTTCCATCCTTAATGTTTATCCATATTTTGTAGTAATTTGGATGGTTGATTCAGCGTAACAACTCATGTCAAAGATCATCAAATATTTAGATGCCAAATTTCTAATATTCCATCTGTTCTATTCAGTTTTATGTTGGATACTTCTTGTAAACGAATTGAACTAAATTGTTCCTTTATTTATAGATACCCATCATTGTTCATATCCACCCTTTATCCCACATTGAGGCTATCATACACCATATAGCAAAATAACATAAGATACACATGCAAAAATAAAAGACCACCTTATGATGGTCTATCCCCACTGAGTTATGCATGAATTTGATGTGTTTCATCTGTATTTTCCCCACGTCACCAGTCCATGACATTCCTACATGGTCCATTCCATATTTTCTTGTGTCTACATCATTTTTATTGTCCCCATATCACCACACTCTTCATTGTTGGTCAGCATCACCACATTGTCTCATAGCCTATTATTGACCATGCTCGCTTTGATTGGGTTTCAATAGTCGGGCTGATTATTTTGTAAGTACCTACAAACAAAAAAAAGTCATAGAAATCAAATATTCCATAATAATATCAAAATAAACCTTAAAAATAAACTTCAATAAAAAATTAAATTAAATCTTCAGCATAAACCCATTACTAGAGTTAAAAAAAAATACACAAAAACTTTCCTAGGAAATAACATTAAAATCTTCACTTCACTTTATATACATATATATAGATAAATATTTTATTATTATTATTATTTTGGTAAGTAAAATTTAGATTTCATTAAAACAGGTTTTGAAAGGGTCCCAAAACCTTAAAATAAAAGTAGCATTGACTCATGCTGGACTCAGTAAATGAAACAGGAAAGGGCCATCTGCCCAAACACAAACATCCTAAAAAACATAAAAAACCTGAGCATACCAGGTTTACAAAAAAATATCCCAACACCTGTCCTCAAGCGAATCCTCCAGCCCATCCTCAATGCTACTCCTACACGGTATCCTTTCCACTATACTTGACCATGTACTTGCTTCCATATTTCATCCCAGATATCTCCTTTGGCTTGTTGAAAATAGTAGTGTCATCTAGCAACACCACCTCATTGATTGGATATTGAAAATTGGCTTCATTAATTATGTAGGATCGAGGCCACATCTACATTAACTAATTCCAAGATTTATTGGGGAAGGAAATTAGACCATGTGACTAGGTCATTGATGGTGGTGCCATGATTGGACAAACTGTCTGTCACTTTGTTGGCTATCCTAAAGGCATGTTGGACAATTGGCTCTCGTAGATGCACTAGAGTTTTTTAAGCTTATTCCTTGCATATATTGAATTTCTAGGAAGGATTTTTTGAATTCTTCATATAATTTATTATGTTGAGGGAATCACCCTCGATAATCACCCTATTGGAATTTGTTGGCAATAGCGATAATCCTCTCCACAAAGCTTTGGCTTTAGCGAAATGGTTAGATTGAACACCCAAATTTTCAACAAATACCATGATTGCTTCACCATGGTGATCACAAAGTATACCTCCTACTCCTACCAACCCAGGATTCCCTTTTACTGCACCATCAAAGTTTAGCTTCAACCAACCCTCCTAGGGAGGAATCCATTCGGTATTGATCCTAACTTTGGGAGGATTATAAGAGAGAGCTTCTTCAAGGGGTATGTTTAGAGAAAATAGTAAGGATTCTTTGAAATTGGATATAGTAGAATTAGTGAAAGGGGAAAGCTAGGTATTTTCTTTGGCAAAGGAAATTATTCTATTAGTTATGGATGAAGGATCCTTGCAAGTATTGGAGAAAAATTTGTTGTTGCATTCAAGCCAAACTTTCTAGAGGAAGTGATAGAAGCAAAATTTCCAAATGGATTTAAGTTGAGAGTTGTGGAATGATGATGGCCATTTGATGAAAAGGTTAAGGAAGGACTTTGGTTTGATCGATAGGATGTCAAAGAATTATAAATGGTTATCAAGGATAGACAAGGAGAATAGGCACCCCAAGAAAAGGTGATGAATAGACTCCTATTTTTAAAGACATAGGTAGCAATGATTGGGGATCAACAACCCTCTTTTCAAAATATTATCAGAGGTGAGGATATTTTCTTGAAATACTGGGTAGGAAAAAGGGAAATTTTTGGGATGAGGTGTTTGGGCCATATCATATGGCAAGAGAAAGAAGAAACAAGGGCTTGTATTTGGATATGGTAGGCAGATTTGATTGTAAAAACCTCACTTTTAGAATGTTCCCAAACAAGGTGATCCGCAAGAACCCTAGATTGGATAACCACAGTATTAAGGAGAGTATTAAGGGATGTCGATTCCAAAATATGGGATTTACAAGAGAAAATTTTGCAAGATGGTATTGAATTGAAATGGGATATGAAATTTGATACCTTTTGTTCTAGGTGAATATCAGTGAATTTCTTGATGGTTGAGAAACTTGTATCTTCAATGAGTGGTGTTCCTCTTATCCATTTATCATTCCAAAAGTCAATACTTTTATCGTTTCCAAGTTTCCATATGAGACTTTTGTGCACCATAGGTCTAATATGGATCATGGATTTCAAGAAAGCTAATCCATTAGATGGTATCCTATCATCTAGGAAATTTGAGGCCAAAAGATATTTTCTTTTTATAATGTTGATCCATTCTGAGCTCTCATTGGACATAATTCTCTAGGATTGTTTATCCATCAGATAAATGCTTAATTTTTGAATTATTCTAATCCCAATACCTCCAAAAGTTTTGCCTCAACATACTTTATCCCAATATACCAGATGGAACCTATCCTTGTTTTCGGATCTTGACCAAAGAAATATCTTCTTAAGTTGATCGATTTTAGAAAAAACTTTTTAGGAGATTTAAAAATACAGAGGAAGTAAACATGGATGATTTGGAGGTAATCCATAGTTAGGGTTTCTTTGGCCACTTGGGAGAGAAGGTTTCCTTTCCACCTTACAAGTTTCTTTTGGATCCTTTCAATAACATTGTTCCACATTGAATCAATAGGATTACCAACAAATAATGGGAGACCTAGATAAGTAATGGGAAAGGATGCAATGGCACACTCAAGGATTTGGGATATTTTTGCTTCACATTGGATAGGAGTGTCGAGGAAAAAAACTTTGCTTTTGTGGAGGTTCACTTCCTAACCAACAACTTTTTTATAGAGGATAAGAATGTATTTGATGACCTTTGCTTCAAAAATTAAATCTTGATTTAGTGTTAGCATATATTACATTTTGATAAAATAAGTGCATAGCACTTCTCCAATTAGGGGTGGTTGATTCGGTTGGGTAGTTTATTAACTACCTTGGCATGTATTTATTTCCAACATCAACCTTTAACGAATTTGCTTTATGTTTCATAATATGGCATCAGTGCTATGCGGGAGAAGAACATAGAAGGGTGTAGGCATATACGGGTGGAGAAGGGCATAGCCCAACAATGTTATGCTTCCCTAGGTGGATGAACGGATGCAAGTATGCAAGCTTCCCATAACCAAATATAGACCAAATACTGACGATGCATATCAGACAACACTAACAACTAGACAACTCTCCCTTGACTTGACCCTAATTTTATGGCTGAGGTGGAAAATATTCGACATAGACACTAACTGAATCAATAATACAGAGGACCTGGAACTTGACATAGCATGAAGATCAAGACTGAACAATACAACATGACTGCACATATACCAAGACACTTACTGGATATGGACTATGATGTGGCAGAGATATTAAGGAATGGGCACATGGTATACATCAAGGTGTGGTGACATGGTGTGACTTGGCAGTACTAATTGGATGTAGTTCGGATGGTTGTGTTACATGGCAGTTTGTGATTGGGTTTTATGATGGGAAAAAAAAAGCTGGGGGGAGGGGTGTATGCTCGAAGGAAATTAACTTTAAATGTGAGCCTTGCTCATTTGAAATAAATGCAAATGCATCCTCCTGATGCATGTGGGATAAAACCCATGATATGTTTTTAAAATATTTTGTTCACACCCGCAATAAAGAAATGATGGTGGCCTTCCTTTCTAAGCAAGATCGGTAGCATGCTTGGTCAAGTGCACCTATTTGCATGGATGAGGTCCATGGTTCAAATATTATGAAGGGATTTACAATGAAGACATACAAATTTTTCCCGTCCTCCCACAATTTTGCTCAAGCAATTTTTTTTTTCTAGCAATTTTTGCTATGCAAGAATTTCTTGTCAACAATTTTTTTGATAACGATAATTTTGACAATTTCTTGCCTAACCTATTTTTGACGAAGGAGGATCATTTTTTTGCAAACAAGGGGTATTTTTTTGTCAAATGAGGACACAGGAGCATTTTTTTCTGCCATAAGCTAGAGGAGGTGCAATTTTTTTGAGGTATTTTTTCGTACTTCAATTTTTCCTTTCAAGCAATTTTGGAGGGATAAGTTTTTTTTTGGAATTTGAAAGGGTCCAAATACAATTTTTTCATCCTTGTTTATTTTGCAACAAAAAGGGGGATCAAAAGCATTCTTTTTGCAAAATTCTAAGACAAAGGGGGGAAGAAAAATTGTTGATTTGTGGAAGTGAATATTTTCATTGTAAAACTAGCATTGTAATAGGTGCATTTTTGGTGGAAACCAACACCTAGAGTGTTTAAAATTTTATGGGCACTTGTGATTATTTTTGCATTTAAATTTTCTATTTTCATGCATTTCAATCATAAAGTAAAATATACAAAGCAAAGAAAATATCCCAAATTTTTTACACCTATTTGTGCAATTTATTGCACAATAGCATTTGATATCTACGATACCTCTGGTCCACACTTACAGGTTATGTTGTTGTGCTTGTACTATTGTATATAATGCCTACTAGAGATAAAAAAACAATGTCTAATATCGCTATTTATTAATTTTTGAGGAGAAATAAGGCAAACCAGTTTTTATATTCACTCCATTTATACCCTAATAATTATCGTTGTTAAATGTAAATCCTAACAAAGTGAATTTTGAAGTGTTTAGGGGAAATTACACCCCACACATGAGGAAATACCTTATATGGTAGGTGTCATAAATAAAATGATTCCTTTTCAGTATCACCTATGTTCCATGTATCGTTCTGCTCTTATATACTTATAGTCTTCCTCACGTAAGGGCGGGTATATATAGAGAATTTTTGTATAAAGATCTAGTAGGTATAACAAAAGGGGGACCATTTGGTGTTATAAGGAACCTTCACAATGGCCATTTTTCACAAATATCTATCATATTCATAGTTGCTAAAATGTTCTAACTTTGCACCATGGAAGACAATGATGAGAGCTATCCTTCATGTTGAATATTTGTGGAATGTAGTTACTGACACTACAAAACAATTTGGAACAACAGGGCCAGATCAAGAGACTTTTGGTAAAAATTATAGAAGATGTCTCATGTTTATTTTGCTTCCTACTACATATGAGGTCCAACCTCATATCTATGATGCCAAAGCTAAGAAGGAAGCTTGGGATGATTTAATTACCATTTATGAAGGTAATAATTAGTCCACTATTCTAAACCTTCAGACTCAGCTACATACACTTAGTATGAAATATGGTGACATAGTTGATCTATTCTTATGTAGAGTGGTAGAATTGAAATTCAAATTGAATGCTATGTGATAGATAGTATATGATGCTCTCTTGAACTTAGTCATCTTGAGAGCTTTACCAAAATCCTATAAAGTTTTGATCACCTCTCTTCATGTGTCTAGAAGACAAGTTACCTTTGTGGAATTGGTGAATTTGCTTCAAACTAAGGAGGCAAATTAGTTTTAGAAATATGAAGTGCTAGATAATGCCCTCTACACCAAACAAGGGGGTAAGAAACAAGGTAATTTTCAAAAGGAAGGATCTTCATCAAAAGGAAAAGGGAAATAACATTAGTAGAAAGACAAACACGATTGCAAGATTTATGATATGAATAACCATGAAACCAATAGGTGTTGGTTTAAAAATGAATAACATAATGACCAAGATCACAAGAAAAAGGTTAAATGTAAATACAAACCATAGAAGAAGAATAAGCCACCCAAGGGGAATGTTTCTTATTTCGAATCAAACTCAGACTCAGATTCTATGAATCAGACTTGGACTTAGATTTTGAGTGATCAAACAAGGTGCTCATGACTCATACTTCATATTAGTAGATAGATGCAATGTGATATATTGATTCAGGTTCTAGTAAACACATGATAGGAAATCAATCATGGTTTGAGACATTTGAGAAAAATTAAGGTAAGCCAATAACAATTGTTGACAATCATACCTACAGAGTGAAGGAAAAAGGTGATTTTTTTGTCACTCTTCCAAATTGTAAATGTCATATTGAGAACGTACTCTATGTTCTTGGATTGGCTAACAATTTGTTGTCAGTCCCTTAGATCTTGGATCAAGAAATGAATGTTGTGTTCAGTTTTGATAAAGGCAAAAAGATATGTTTTATCACCAAAAAAGTAAAACATGTAGTAATAGGATCATACAAGCATGGCTTGTTCATTTTAGATGTCATTTCAATGCCTCATGTTGCCTTGGAAGCAACTACAAAGGAGGCTACTTCTCTGTGGAACAATATATATGGGCATCTAAGTTCAGGATATTTTCTTGAGTTGAGAAAATACAAGATGGTGAGAGGTCTTCCCAACCTTTCATACACATTATCAGTCTTCTTAGATTTCTTAGCAAAGAAGCAACACTAAGTACCATTTTAAGTTAGTTCTTAGAGAGCTAAGAAACCTTTGGAGTTGGTACACACCGATATGTGTGGTCCTACGCCAACTAGCTATGGTGGAAAGAGGTATTTTAAATTATTTTTTGATGATTACTCACAGAAGATGTGGGTTTTCTTTATTCAATTGAAGTTAGAGGTATTTTGGTACTTTTAATAGTTCAAGAAGCTTGTTGAAAAGGAGTCAGGATGTTACATCAAAATCCTCCTCTCAAATCAAGAGGGGGAATATACCTCGAAGGAATTTTCATAATTTCTAAATGCACATGGGATTAAGAGACAACTGAATACAACCTATACTCCACAAAAAAATGGAGTTGCAAAGAGGAGAAATCATTCCATTATGGAAATTATTCAATGTATGCTACATGGGGCACATATTGAGCATGATTATTGGGTAGAAGCATTAAACACAACATCATACCTCCTAAATAGAACACCCATAAGAGCTCTAGAGGGTAAAAATCCACAAGAAGTATGGATTGGTAAGAAATCCTCATCTGAGAATTTTTGGATGTAAGGAATTCATGCACATACCAAAATAGAAAAGGAATAAGTTAGATGAGAAAACCCTGTAATGTATCTTTCTTAGTTATGATGAGCATTCAAAGGGATATCGATTGATAGATCATATGACCAAGAAGACACACATAATACGAGATGTGGTATTTGATGAAGCTTTCACATCAAATAACACTTCTATAGTTGTATACCTTGAGGAATATGAGCCTACGAAAGAGGCTCCACCCCCATAGAAAAATATTCCAAAATGGTATACCAGTACATTGAGAGATTCAAAGTTGATGTCACTTCTAGATCTAACTCTAGATCAACCTTGTACTCAAAATATGACTTAGTAGATGAGAGCAGAGGCATCAACTTCGAGCTTTGCAAATAATTTTTTGAACTATCTTATAGACGCAGAGGAAGATAGAGAAACAAATATGGATGATGAGAGGGTTTATATGACAGTACTGGATGAAAATAAATCCACAATAGTTCATAATGCACTTAGTTAGCCTCAGTGGAAGGCTTCTACGAAAGAAAAACATACATCTCTCATGAAAAATTATACATGAAAGCTAGTAAATTTACCTTCAGGAAATAGGCCCATTGGCTGCAAATGGGTGTTCAAAGTGAAGTATAAGGTAGATGGTACTATTGATAAGCATAAATCCTATCTTGTTGTAAAGGGCTATGCTCATAAATAAGGTATATATTTTGAAGTGACTTTTTCCCCTATTGTAAAAATGACTACCATTCAAGTAATTTATGCCATGGCAACTCATTTTTAGTGTAATTTACATCATATGGATGTAAAAAGTGCTTTCTTCAATGGTGACCTGCAAGAATAAGTGTACATGACCCAAACTAAAGGATTTTTTGTTGAAGGGCAAGAACAAAAACTTTGCAAGTTGATCAAATCCTTGTATTGGTTGAAACAAGCTCCATGAGCTTGATACATCAAAATAGATAGTCACCTAGTGTAGCATGGATTTCAAATAATTCCTTCAAATGCAAATATCTATATCAAGAACAATGGTTATGACATAGTGATTTTGGTGCTATATTTAGATGATCTGATCATAACAAGGAGCTTAGAGAGTATGATTTATGTAGTAAAAGATGATTTAAAACAATATTTTGAAATGACAGATCTAGGAATTCTTCACTATTATCTTGGTTTGGAAGTGAATCAAAAAAGTAATCATATTAGAGTAACACAAAAGAAGTATTCCAAGATATTGGTTGATAAATATCACATGACTGACTGCAAGTCTAACACAACTCCAATGGATCCTGTACTTAAGCTATCACAATATGATAAATCACCACATGTAGATGGTACTCTTTATCACCATCTGATTAGGAGTCTCATATATCTAACAAATACTAGGCCAAATCTTAGTTTTTCTATGGGTTATCTTTCAAGGTTCATGCAGGAACCGAAGGTGAGTCATTAGAAAGCAACAAAGAGAGTTCTTCATTATATCTATGGTACTACAATTTTTTTCTTGGAGTCAGGGTTATGCATAAGAGGTTGGACTCAAAATGTACTTGTAAAAAAATGATGAATCCTAATCAAAATCAAGGTGAATCATAGCAAATCCAAAGAAAATCAAATCAATCATCTTCACACCAAAATTTTGGGTATTTGAAGCCCTAAAAAGTAAGGTCAAATTTGTAATAAATTTTGACCTATTAAATCACCTTAAAACTTCATAATAACACCACCATTAGATCAGGCTCAAAAAGAGCTTTCCAACGAGTAAAAATATGCCTATGTTTGGATATATATTGTGGCAAATTGACCCTAAGAAAATAATTGGTCCTAAACATTTTAGGCGAATGGGCCAACATTGAGGGTCCTCATATTCACCAATTTTTAATTTTTAAAATCCTAATATTCACCAAATTGGCTAATATTCACCACTATGCATAACCCTGCTTGGAGTACAAAAAGAATAGAAAGTTCTATTTACAGGGATAAACAGACTCAGACTATACCGGATCCATTGATGATCACAAGTTGACTTCTGGATCATTGTCCATATTGGATCTGGTCCTGTCTCCTGGTACAATAAGAAGCAGCAGGTGATTGCTTTATCATATACATAGGTAGAATATCATGCAACAAGTGGAGTAGTCTATGAGATAATATGGTTAAGTCACATTCTTACAAACATGGGTCTTCCAAAGAACCTTCCACTTCATTTATTTTGTGATAATCAAGGTGTTTTGAATATTTTCAAGAATCCAATATTTCATGATCATACCAAACACATCAATACTTGATGTCATTTCATTTACGATGAAGTTCCAAAACATCACATACAACTCCAGTACATTCCCACTGATGAGAAAGTTACATATATTTTCACCAAGGCACTTGCATGTGTCAAATTTGAATTGTGTTGCAATGCTCTTTGTATTTGATAATAATGTAATAAGGGGGGATGTTAGAATATATTACATTTTACAAAATAATTGCATAGAACTTCTCCAATTATGGGTGGTTGATTTAGTTGGGTAGTTTATTTACTACCTTGGCATGTATTTATTTCCATTTTCAACCTTCAATGAATTTTCTTCATGTTTCGTAATAGTCGCTACTAAGGTATCATCCACAAATTATTGGTGAGTCATAGGATTGAGTTGTGATGCCAATTTAATACTAGATAAGAGTCTAGTTCCATAGGCTGCTTTTAAATTTCTTCCAAGGGATTCAGTAGCTATAATGAATAGAAGGTGAGATAGAGGATCTCCTTGCCTTAATCCTCTAGCACTCTGAAAATACCCAACAACTAACCCATTGACAAGGATAGAAAAACAAGGATTGGTGATGAATGCTTTAGTGAAATCAAACCGGTCATGATGAAAACAAAACTTTAGAATAATAGCTATAAGGAAGTCCCAATTGAATTTGTCATAAGCTTTGTTCATATCTAATTTGATAATAAAAATGAGTTTTTTGACTTGGGATGCAGAGTGCAAAGTTTTGTGAATGGTTATGATTCCATAAAAAATGGATCTACCTTTGACTGAGCTTCCTTGACATGGGTCAATAATATTAGGAAGAATGTCCTTCAATCTATTAGCCATGACTTTAGTGAGGATTTTGTAAACTACATTGCATAAACTAACAGGTCTGAAATCAACCATCATCTTTGAGGTTGGTCCTTTAGGAATCAAAGCTATGAAGGTAGAATTGAACCTACGCGGGATGGATTTGGAAGTCTAGAACTCCTTAATAGTTGCACAGACATCAGGCCCTACAATATCCCAACAATCCTAAAAAAATATTTGCGAGAACCCATTCGGTCTAGGAGCTTTGTTAGGATGCATTGAAAAAAGGGCATCCTTGATTTCATCTTCAGAGAAAGGGTAAATTAACCTGGAGTTATCATTAGGGCTAATAGAATTTAAAATGTGCTGGAGTAGGGACTCTTTGGCTAATTTTAAACAAGGACAAGTATTTCCAAGGAGAGAACTGAAATAGGAAACAACCACCAACCTAATTTCAAAAATGTCCTTAGTGGAGGTGTTGTCATCCTTCCATAATTATTTAATTCTGTTTGAACTCCTATTTTGTAAGGTGGAAGAATGGAAGAACTTTGTGTTGGAATCACCATATTTGAGCCATATTGCTCAAGATTTTTACCTCCAAAAATTTTCTTCACACTTTAGAATATTATGAAAATCAGATAGCAATTTCCTTTATTCATCCCTGGTATTATCGTGAACATGGCCTTTTTGGATTTTTCTCCCAATCGATGTCAGTATGCCCTTTATGAATTTCTTATTTTCAAATAAGTTACCAAATACTTCTTTGTTCCATATCTTGATTTTCTCTTTAATGAACCCCAATTTTTGGGTAAGCTTGAAAGAGTGAGTTCCTTGGAATTCTTGTTGCCACCATTCCTGTAATCTACTTTTCAAATCAGGATGATTGAGCCACATAATTTCAAATATGAATGGGGTTTTTAAAGGATGTTTTTTCCTTGCTTCAAGTAAGAGAGGATTATGATCAGACCCAATTTTTAGTAAGGCCTAAATGCAAGCATATCTAAACAATAAAATTGCTTCCTTAGAAAAGATAAATCTATCTAGTCTGAATTGTATGTGTTTATAGCCACTTCTCCTATTACACCACATGAATTTAGTATCTTTAAGGTTGACATCCATGAGTTTAATAGAACTTATGAAAGAATCAAAATATTCCATGATTTTGAGGGGTAAGTTGTTTCCTCATTTTTTATCCGAAGGATAAAGGGGAGTATTGAAATCTCTCGCTAAAATCCATGACATGGTAGGAAAGGAATTTTTTAGTCTACTTAGCATCTCCCAAATACCAAATCTACCTAGAAGGGTGTTGGGGGTATAAATATTGGTTAGTATCCATGAAGTATCCAATTCCTTGTCATGAAACATGATACTTGTTAATATGTCAGTTGAATGGATCAATTTTCCTTCAAGTTTGCAAGGATCCCAAATGCACATCAGTCCTCTAGAAGATCCATTGGCATGACTAAAAACTTATTCACCCTTTTTCCATATTCTCTTTGCAACTTTAGTAGCTACCTTCTCTTCAATTTTAGTTTCTTGCATTATGAAAATAATGGGTTTAATTTCAGTTCTCAATCAATTATCCAATCTATTCTTGGCTAGTCCATTAAGTCCTCTCACTTTCCATGAGAGAACTTGCATCTTGAAGATTTAGAAATTTTTTTGCCTCCCTATCCTTGAGATTTGGGAGGTTTGTTACTCTTGCCTTCATATTTTAGCACAATTGTGACTAAATAAAATAGGGTTTTTTGTATCCCATTGGCGATGTCCTATTCTATTTATTTCCTCCTCTATTTAGTTTTTGAAGTTATACCCATTTTCTTCTCACTACAAAAATCTTGGGGGACTTTTTGGTGCTTCTTGTTTGTTTGGGACTGAACTTATTCAGGATAATTTGTTATAGAATGGGACTTGAGTTCCCATTGATGTTTTGTTCAAGTATTGGGTGAGGGCTTCCTATTTCATTTTTCTTTTTGGAACCTTCATGGTTATCCTCACGGGGGTGAGATGGTCCCGATATTATAGAGGAATCCCTTTTGTTGGAGCTCTTTTGAGAAGAAGGATCAAAATTAGGGACTGAAATAATGTCCCCATACCCCTCTTGAACTATGTTTGTTTTAGCAAGTATACAAAATCTGTTTGGAAAGGCAAAGAGCGAGCTTACCTTATCCTATTTAGAATCTGGAGGAGAATTCAAGATTTGCTTCCCTTTATCTGGGATGATGGCCTTTTGAGTTTTCTTTGTTGTACTTTATTGTTGAAGTCCTTTTCCTACTATATTATACTGTTGCTCATTTTTGGGTTGTTTAAAAAATCCTTTCTTCATCTAATTTTTATTTCCTTGGTTCAAAAAATGGGATTCCCTTTACTTGGTCGATCATTGATCACATGTTCAAAATCCTTTCTATTATTTTCCTAAAGTTTGATATAAGGTCACTAATTTCTTAGATGTCCTTGGGTATGGCATTCCACACAAAAATTAGGTTTATTCCCATATTCCAGTGGTTGTTTCTAGTAATATGACTTATACTTGAGGTTGACATATGTGGGAAGTTCAAAATCAAGGTTTGCGTTAACACAAATCCATGCATAAACCATTCACTTGCATGCTCGAGTTATAGGGTCAATCGCAACCAACTCATCAACCACTCTAGCAATTGCTTGGAGGATATCCTTGTGCCAAAGGTGAAAAGGTTGGTTAGGAATGCAAACCCATATATGAGAAAAATTAATGCTCTGAGTTATTGGGTTAAAATATAGGACCCACCTATGAATGAATAGGCTTCTTATGGCTAGAAACCACAGTCCTCTAGTTAATATGTGACTTGCATCATCGTGGTTGCTTAGTTTAATGGAAAAAAATCCTCTATATAAAGCAAAAATCTCCATGCTTCCTAGAGTTTTCCATTTTGAAAATGCCCACCTTCTAATGGTTTTCCATGCTAGGCCTACCTTTGATGAATTTCCTGACAAGTGAGAAAGCTTCCATTGATAGATAGTTGGAAACAATGCTATCAGAATTAATTATGTCTTTATCATCGGGGATAATGCTGGTAGGAGTATCTTGCTCATTGTTCCTACCACAACAAACAACATCAAAAAAGAGGTTTTCTTAAGGGCATTGAGTGCAGGTCTCTCCTAAATCCCTTAGTGAGGGGGCCCATTATCAAGAGGTTCTTCCCCCAAAGGCTCTCAACCCTATCACACCTTTTGTCTTTATCATCTCGTCCATCCTCTAGATCAGATCTCGCATTCACTTCACCAAAATCCTTACTTCCATCCTTCCTACCTTCCAAAATTTGAAAATCCACAATCCTACCTAAGTTTTTCATCCTGCCTAAGCTGGTTTAATATTTTTTATTTTTTATTTAATATTTTTAATAATATTATTATTTGGTAATGTGATTCAATTAACTTCATATGTTCAAATTTGATTTAATTCAAACTATCAAAATTAACCAAAATATTACAAACCTAACGAACACCCTAGAAACTCTAAAATAAACTAAAGGGAGATATTAGCCAAAACTAAACCTTGGAACCTATCAAAATTAGCATTCAAAGAATACCAAAACTTCCAAAAACTCAAAATTTAAGGTGGGTCCCCAGATTTGGGGTAGGTTGTGCAATGGTCATGAAAAATGTTGACTCTACTAGGAAATGCTCCTGAGCATTTCAGATGAAGAACCAAATATGAAACCAAGAAAACCAAATATTAGAGAAATATACGTCATCTAGAAATATCTAGAGAAAATAGGGATAAATGAATTTAAATTAAAATAAATTAATCCATTTTCCATTGCTCAGTGTGTGAATAGTGATTCATTTTGCATTCTTGAAACCATCTAGATGCCATCATTTGTATTACATTTAGGCTATGGGGCATCACTCATTAAACATGTGCCTATGCATTTCTCCATTTTCAACTAAACATCTATAGCCCTAGTGGATATGACCTTGATCTCTTCTAGACCTTGATATATTTCCAACCATGCATCTATAGCCCTAGTAGAGATTATCTAAATTACCTAGGTATTAGAATAATTTTGTATTTACCTCTCTTTTTTATATACTTTGCTCCACTGCCAGTCAGGCATCCATAGCCCCAGTGGAGATGAAATAAGCCTTTTGATTGATTTAACTTTTCTTTACATTTTTTATATTAAGCATTGTATTGCTTGGCACATTTTACCTGCCACATGGGTTAGAGACCACTTAAGGATAAATATGGAGTGTGTTAGATTTTTGCCTTAATTTGCAAACCAAAATGACTTTATCCTTCAAGACTTCAAATAATACCCTTTTAATGTGAGTTACATGTGTAGCTTTAGTGAAATGTCTCATTATTCCAAAGTCCACCATCTTAGTCCTAAAATACAAGAATTATAACTAAACAACCTCATTCTCTTTTCCTCAATTCCACCTAATTCCAAACTAGGCCATCCAACCTACATGACATAGAAACACTATCAACAAGGAAACCAAGAGTTAGTAGCTATCACCAAACCATACCTCAATCAGAGGGACCAACCTAAAGCTCACTTGAAAATATGAAAAGCAAAACTTGAAGATAAACCAACACCTAACCTAATGCAAACTGACAAGAAAGAAAAAACAAAACTTGCAAAACCAAAAATTAGGGATAAAGCACAAAAATAGAAAAGCTAAATACAAAAACATGAATACCAAAGTTATATACAATAATATACAATATATGTACAAGATGATGTAAAATTTAGGACATCATTTCCCTGGATATCAAACATGATTAAATACATCTATCATGATATGCATGCTAGGCTTTATAGGAATCCAACCAAAATAATATTAGGCCAAAAATGCAAAAACCTCTATTTTAGCTCTCTCACCCCACCAATTTTACTCAATCCCATTACAACCATATTTGAAAACTGATCCATTAAATTCATGAAGCCACAAATGGTTTTGAATTATTTTGTGTTCACTATGTGGGATGTTTTTCGTAGTGTCTCTACATTGTGTGAGTACCCATTATCTATTCCTTGTGTAACATCCCAATTTGACCCCCTATTTTATGATTTTTTGCTAAATATAGTGATGAACTAAAATATTTAGCTAGGAGTTAGTTAATGATTTTAAGAATAATTAAATGTAGCAAAATGGGCAATTTAAAGATAAGATGTTTTGTTGTTTTAATTAGTGGTTAATTTGTCTTATTAAATTTGTATTAGCAAGTTAAACCTAGGATTTAAGTGAGTCCAACTTGGTGGGTGGACTGTATTTAATGAATATTTAATTAGACGGTAATTTGTCCCAAGTTTTGTGTTAATGAAAACATGTTTTAGTTGGGTTTAAACCAAAGTAATGAGGTTAGTTTCTAGAAAGGATAGGTGTGAAGTTTTGATTGGACCGCCTTGGGTGCAATGGTCAAAGTAGCACCGAGTTCAAAGAAAACATTAATGAGAGGTTTATCCCACCCAATTTTATAATAAAAAAATAGATCATGGGGTAGGGGTCAGAAAGGTTATAAATAGAGATCTCCGGGGTATTCGGAAGCTTAAAGAAATCAATGAAAGCAAGTTAGGGAATATGCTCTCTGAGAACTTTGGATCAAAAACCAAACACTTGCATTTTTTGTTGATTCGACACTGAGAATTCGACATCTCCTAGGGAGTATGCTCTCCGACTCTATCAAAACAGAAACTAGACAGAGTTTTGAATCTCTCGCTTAATCCTCCTCTCATTTATCTTGTGGTCTAAAACAAGGGAATCTCGTGGAAGCAAGCTCGAAGTTTTAACTAAGGCTTAGATTTAGAATATTTTCTTACAGCAAGTCAGGTTAGAGCCTTTCTAGTTGATGATCTATTGTTGTGTTGAGTTAAATGAGTCAAGGGTTGAAAAATGTTTATGAAATTATGATGTTTAAAGGTTTATGTTGAATTTGAAAATTATTGATTTGTGAGATGCTGTCATAGTATGTACTAAAGGAAATGAAAATGGCAAAGGTAAGGTTATTTTGTTATGCGTGTTGTTTGAGTATAAACGATTTCCTTCTTTGAGAAGAAAACGTATGTTGTTCATGTCTGGTTATAATAGCTTTGTGAGTCTCTAATGAAAGAATACTTATGTAAATGCTAAAGTAATGGTGGTTGTAGGGTTTGGGTAAAGCAGAAGAGTTGTGTTTGATTGTTTTAAAAAAAATGATTAAATTTCCTTGTGAAACCTTGTTACGATTTTGCCATAGAAGAGGTTGTCTTTGCTTGATCTGCATAGGGTCTCCACGGCCGTGCCCTTGAAGCCACGATAACGCGCATGATCAATGTGAATAATGGCAATGTAGATGGTGCGCTCGAGAATTCATGGAGCTGCCTTTAGGGTTGTGTAAACTAGTTGTTAAAATGTCAAACTCTGCCCTGTATTTGATAGCAGACGTCTTCAAGAACTTAGGAGACAACACAAGCTAGGTTTCATTATGAGTCTCTATGAGATGTATTGTCTTCGGTTTCCACTCGGGTTTGTTAGTTAAATAAAATAATGTATACTCCTTAGAGAAATGGTTGTCGTAGGTTATGTTACCTCCATTACTCATTGTGGCTTTATGTTCAAACGATGCCCTCCATTGAAACCTTGTGTCATGTCTTGTTATTATGTTGGAGGTTATAGTTAAAGAAAAATAATAATAACAATGGACTATGTGGTTTAATGGTTATAATGAGGGTTTTGAAATATTATGTATTTTGGGAACAAGTTTATGTATTTAAGTATTGTTGATTCTTGAGACTAAACTATGGGTTGGAAAAGTGTTAGGGGAAATGTTAAATTATACATTACCCTAGGTCTTTAGGAACTCAGCTAAAGTTTAGAAAATAGTAAGAAGAGATAAAAATAATACTTGTGTGTGTGTTTAAAAGAAAAGTCTCTAAAAGCTAAAGATGACAATAGTTACCTAAAGAACTATGGTAAAGATATAGTAATATGAATTTAAAAGGTTTTAGGAAGGAAATATTATTATGGCCCATTGATGGCCCCAAGTTTACCAAACTTGTTATGTCTAAGTGAAGTAAACAAGGGGGTTTAAATTTGTATAAAGGGCTAGGATAATGGGGATCTTGAGACTTAAATAGTTGGTAGTTGTAAATTGATTATCAAGCTTAAAAAGGATCCTGAAAAAAATTAGAGATTAAATATGGATGTATATAGATAATGCTTCTAAAAAGGAATTGTCTACTACATTGTGACTTTGGTAAAACATCATATTATGTTTAATTACCTGAGGAGATGTTGCTTGTGGATTATTAGGTACTATGAAATAATCTTGCTTGATTTCTTTTGGCAATATGGTTGTGTTGTAATGATTTTTGGATGGGGGAAATTGGTAACAGGGTTACAATTTCTCGAGAACTTATGGAGGTTCCTCATTGCCAAGTTGATGTTTACATTTTGCATAGACAAGGGCATGTTGCTTTGTGGATAAAGAACATGGAATGAATGGAATAGGAAAGATTCATTCTTAGGGAAATTTTATGGGGTTTCCCTACTCTTGGATGAAATGAATGATTGTTTTCTGAAATGATATTGTTATCTACATGATTTGCCTGCATATCTTTGATACAATAGTGCAAGTGCATTATGATAATTAGGCATATATCATGTGGTGGATTGTCCTGATCTTGAGTAGCCAATCTTCTAGTACTAGAAACTTGAGACAAACGAACCAGATGCTCCTGCTGAACCTGAAAGTGAGTTGAAGTGTTGTTGTTGCTGTAATTTTACCTCAAGTATACTGTAATTACTTTGTAACAGCAAGGATTGATTATGAGTAGAATATTTTGTTTAGTTAATAGGTGTTGGGAAAATTTTGTAATGAGTTCATTGTGGCTTTGTAAATACTAAAAGGATTTCATTGTACAATGTGCCAATTGTTGATGTGTATAATAGAGTTAAATTGAAATGTAATGCTACAATTCATTCTCTATGTTGTATTTGAAATGTTACATTTATGACTTTGAAAGGATGAATGTGCAAGTTAATGACAAGGAAATATGGAAACTAATAATGAAATAAACATGGATAAGTGAATCTAGCAACATGAAGTAAACCTTGAGTTAAAATGGTAGGTGCTAGCACACCTATGTGAATCCATGGTTGATTCCCTTAACAAACCATTGTTGATATGGTTAGAGATGTTAAGCATTGCACCTTAAAGTTAATTACATTGTCCAATGTGCAGTGTAGTTAACAAGGCACACACTCACTGATTAGGTTGTGTAATACCTAAAGCTATAACAAAGAGTTTAACATGGGTTGAACTTGTTGGGAAAAGAGCGTTCTAGTTGAAATAGACTGGTAAACTCTCGTGATCATTATGGGGTATTTGGCCACTCCCATACACTAGGATAGACTCTGATCAAGTCGATTCCGGTGTGGTGCTTTCCTAAAACACTCAATGGTTACTCAACTATAGTAGTTGCTAGCATGATTCTCTCAATGAAATAAAAAAAAATGGTTGGTTTTATAATGGGTAAATTTTGGTTATTATAGTTGGTATCAGAGCCAGGTTGAGATAGGTATAAAATTCTAAACTAGATGACTCTAAAACAAGCATAGCAAGTAAAGTGTGAATGGAGGTATGAATGTGGAAAATTGTGCAATTCTTGCACCCCATGTGAACCCCTGGTGAATCATATTGTAAGTGCTATATGAACCCTTCATTAATTTGGGTTTTAAGTGGTGTACTTGACACTCTTTTGGGGATTTTACTTACCAATTGATGCTCCAATCCAAAACTCCATATTATTTTATTTTTGTGCATATACAACTCGAGTTATTTTCAAACAATAAATATATTGTGGGTAGAACTATTAACAAAACATATTTAAAATCCTAGAGAATAAAAAATGTTTCATAGCTAGGTATATCAAAGTGCATATTAAAATAATTTTGGTATAAGACTGTGAACTAACACATTCCTTGAACTAGTAGGAAATATGCCACCTAAGCTTAGGAGTGGATCACATATGCCTCCTCTAATACCTCGACTAAACCATATGGACAATATTGTAGAAGAGCATTTCGATGAAAGCTCTAGGAACCCTGATGGAATTGAGAACCTTTTCAACATGGTGCAAGATATGCAAGGTGAAATGGCCAACTACCATGAGTATATGAAACACCAAAACAACTTGTTGGAAGCCATTAGGAATGAAATTAGGAGAAATTATAGAGCCCCTAAAGCTCTAGTTGAGGTAGCTATGGAAGAACTAGTTGACCCCGACCAGGCAGCTAAGATCCAAATTAATGATGAGATGGAAAAGAATTTGAAACATGTCAGGATAAGAAAGTTCTTAGGAAAATAAAGTGGAGAGTCATCTAAGTCATGGTTGAATGAATTGGATATTTATTTCTCCATGATAAATTACTCATCCACTACAAAAATAGTCTTTGTTACTGGGATGTTGGCTGAATATGGACTGGAATGGTAGGAAACCTATCGTAAAGACAAATAAATTAACATCATATATTGTGAGTGGGAAAATTTTAAGAAAGCTTTTAGGAAAATATACCTCACAAAATAATATTATGCCAAGAAGTTAGATGAATTCACTCAAATCGTACAAAGGGAAAAATTAATGGATACCTATTATAGACATTTTACTAGACTCCTTAAGTACATCCTATCTTATGAGAAGGATGATAAGATGAAGGTGCATCAGTTCTTATATGAGAAGATTTAACCCAACCCACATAAAATAAAAGGGAGCAATGAGCCAGCTTATAATAATATAGAAGGGTATAAAACTGGTAAAGTCAATGTTGGTACAACAAAAAGGTTCAATAAGAAATTCCAACCAAAGGAATGAAACTCTACAATTGCTGAGAAAGTTAAACCTGTAAACCAAGTAGAACCTACTCCTATAGAGAATAAATAGAATTCAGTACAAGTCTCAACTCAAAGTTCCAATACTGGATTTTATGAATGTGGAGGCCCTCATTATGCTAGGAATTGTCCTCGTCAAACTAGAACTAACCCAAGAAGTATAGAGAAAGGACACAGAATATATTCGGCTATAGGAAAATAGAACCTTGATGGTCAGGCAACCCTTATGCTCTTAGAGGGTAAGATATTTGGAAAAAGTGTTAGCTTTTTGATAGATTGTGGTGCTATAGAAAATTCATTTCTAGTATCTTAGTAAAGGATATGCTAGAGAATCCTAGATCTTTGACATATGGGTGGAAAGTCAAGTACGGTTCTGGATAGACCTAATCAGTAAACCAGTACTACCCCATGATAGAAATATCCCTACCCACAAAATCTATTACTTGGAAATTCTATATTGCTTTGCTACATGCCTTTGATATAGTTTTAGGCATTGATTGGTTGAAGGACCGCAAATCCGTGATCAATTTCTCTAAAATATGGGTCAATTTTACTGATACTAATGGAAAAATAACTAAGTTACACAGTGAAAAATAAGAGTTCAGACCTTTGTTAATCTTCGCTATAAGAAAGTGGTTAGGAAATGCAGAATGATGTGCATATTAAAAATTAAGGAGAAAATAGAGGAAAAAATGGTGGAAATATTGGAAACATTTCCTATTCTAAAGGAATTTGAGGATGTTTTTACATATGATCTACCAAGATTACCACAAAAGAGAGAATTTGACTTCACAATTGTTTTATTTCTAGGAATAGAACGGATACATAGGGAACTGTACAGAATGAATCCAATTGAGATGCAAGAATTAAAGGTGCAATTACAAGAATTGCTGGATAAAATATTAATCAAACCTAGTGTGTTGCCTTTGAGTTTACCGGTTTTATTTGTTAAGAATAAGGATGGATATTTAAGGTTATGCATTGATTACAGAATGTTAAATAAAGTAACCGTGAAAAATATATATCCCTTACCATGTATAGAGGATTTGTTTGATCAGCTTAAGGGTGTGGCTATATTCTCTAAAATAGACTTAAAATCCATCTATCATCAACTAAGGATTAAATAAGAAGATACACATAAGACAACCTATGAGTAGGGGTTAGAAAAGACACTATGGTCACTATGAGTTTATAGTTTTACCATTTGGTTTAACAAATGCACTCGCTACCTTTATGAACTTAATGAATAATGTATTCAAAAGACAATTGGATAAGTTTGTTCTAGTATCTTTAGATGATATAATGATTTATTCTCGTAATAGAGAAGAACATGAAAAGCACTTAAGGATTGTACCAAGAATATTAAGAGAAAACCATCTATATGGGAATTTTTCCAAATGTGAATTCTATGTTTATCAAGTACACTATTTGGAGCATGTTGTCTCAGCAGATGGTATTGCGGTCAATCCTAAGAAAAATGAGGTAATAATAGATTGGTCACCTCCTACCGATGTGACAGAAGTCCAAAGTTTTATGGGACTATCTGGATATTACCGAAGGTTTGTGAAATACTATGCTAAAATTGCTTGCCCTATTACAAACCTTAAAAAGAAAGGAAATATATTTGAATGGATAGATAAGTGTGAGTCAGCTTTTCAAGCACTAAAGAAGTTACTGACCACCACTCATATCTTAAAAATTCTAGATACTTTACATGACTTATATATCTTTATAGAAATATCTTTGGAGGGTTTGGGAGGTGTTTTATCACAATATAATTCAATGGTAGCTTACAAATCTATGAAGTTGAAGAAACATGAAGGTAAATATGTCACCTATGACTTAGAATTGGTGGCAGTTGTGCATGCATTGAAAATTTGGCATCACTACCTAATAGGAAGACCTTTTGAACTTAGAACTGATATTCAAAGTCTGAAATACATTTTCACTCAACCGCTACTTAATTCTTTACAAAGAATATGGATTTAATTCTTAGCAGAGTCTAAATTTGGGATAGAGTACATCAAGGGCAAATAAAATAAGGTAGTTGATGCACTAAGTAGAAGAAGACATATTACCGCCTTGACTAGAAGTCATGTTGACCTTATGGATTAGATTATGAAAGATCAATAATAGGACCCATACTACTTGAAAGTGCAAGAGAAAATAATCAGGGATCCAAAAGTTACTCAAAACTTTGGGTTTAAAGATGGATTTTTGTGTTTTAAGGAGTGGGTTGTGGTTCCAGAATAATATAACCTACGTGGACTCATTATGAGAGAATGATGCAGGAGCATCCGGTGGTCAAGGAGCAATCTTTCATCCTCCAAATAATTTTATTGTTTGCTTTTATTTTCTAAGTACTTGTGTTGGGTTTGTTTCAAATCTTGGCCCAAGAGGGAGGTTTTGTAAAAAGAAGAGAAAGTTTTAGAGTAAAGGCACAAGTTGTGTTGGGGTCGCGAAATCGCGACCCCAAAGCTTCGGAAGGGCAATGGCCAGTTTGAGTCGCGATATCGCGACATCATTTGCAAATTGAAGAGAGGTGACCGTTGGGTCGCGATATCGTGACTTTTTCTGCCAAGGTGAAAGCAAAGGGACAGTGGGTCATGATATCGTGACATGTCGCGGTATCGCGACAAGTATGAAGACAAGCTTGTGGACACATGTTCAAATGAGAAGGAAATCCATAGTGACACACGACCTCCACATGTGTTAAAGTGGCACGGTCAGTCGAAGACAAAGCTAAAAAAAAAATTAATTAATTAAATGCGCGGGCTGCCACGAAGATTGAAATTGAAATTGGTGACCGTGTGTATTAAGATGGGAATGGTCTTCACAACAGTACAGAGCATGGACATTATGGGCAAAACAGAGGCACGAAAGGATGATCTGACCAAGGCGGCGTTTGTAGGTCAGGGAAGATCTTTAATGAGGTTTTCATGGTGGGTAAGGTCGTGGCCATTTATGACAAAATTTGGGAAGTTCGACCAAGGGAGGGAAAATTAGAATTAGAATTTTTTAGGCAGGGCATTGATGGCCGAGAGGATCGGGGGCCTCGTTAAAAACCCAAAATGCTATAAGGATGGGGGATGGTGAAGTTCGGGATTGGGGGAGAAGTGGTATACTGGAGAGACTACTGTAAACCGCATTAAGCTATTTTTAATGAAATTACCATGAAATTATCGTGAATGTGTTTGTGTGAATCCCGACTTGCCATCAAGTGGTATCTGAGCGGGAGCTCTGAGCGTGTAACAGATCATCGGAGAGAGGCAGTTGCACCAGGATCCGTGGAAGAATTCTAAAAAAAAAAAAAAATAATACGAGAGAAAATATCATGCCTCCACGAAGGAACCGTGGCGGAGCAAGAAATGTGGTGTCGGCCGAAGACTTTCGGGCCTTGCAAAGACAAGTTCAAGCCTTGCAAGCAGAGTTACGCAGAAGGCACGAACCCGGAGGGGAAGAGGAAAGTGAAGATGAAGTTGAAGAGGAAGAACAATTTGAGGAAGAAGAAGAAGCTGTGGATCCAGCTCAGGCCCGGTTGTATAAGGCCATCTCTCAGATTGGAAAATAGCCAAAAATGGAGGTATCTACCTACTCAAGAAATCTGAATCCAGAAGAAGTGATTGACTGAATAAATGATTTAGAGGAATATTTCGAGTATGAGGAGATTGAAGACCCTAACCGGGTCAGATTTTCTAAGACCAAGTTAAAGGGTCATGCCAGCATTTGGTGGAGGGGAATGCAGTTGGAGAGAAACGAGAAGAGGGAAAGAGAGAATAACAAGATGGGATAGAATGGTGGAGAAGCTTAAAAGATAGTTCATCCCGGCAGATTACGAGTTGGATCTGCTAAGAAAAATGTAGAGCTTGAGACAGACAAACAAAACTGTCCAAGAGTACACTGAATAATTTTACAAAATTTCTATTAGAACAGGGCATTTAGAGGCAAATAAAGAGAAAGTAGCCCATTACATTAATGGGTTGAGGCTTGGTATCCAGGGAAGAAGCGAGCACTGGTTCGAGTAAACACCATTGAGGATGCTTATCAATTTGCCTTGAAGGTAGAAGAAAATCTAAACAGGCGGTTTGAAGGCAAGCAAAGAGGAAGAGGCCGAGGTGGAAGGACTGGTGGGAGGACCCATGGAGAAAAGTACAAGGATCCAAAGAAGGCTGGTGAAGCCAGTAGTAACCAGGACCAAAAAGAAGAAGATGTTTATCAGCCCCGAGATCAGAACAGCTACCCAAGAGGACGGGGTGGATCTGGACGAGGGTTTGGAAGGGGAGTATTTCGTGGAACATGTTTCCACTTGTGGTGAAGAAGGACACGGGGCATTTGAATGTCCACAACACCAAGAAAGAACAAACAAGAGGCCTGAGGGCCCGACCAGAGCTGCTGTGGCGAGAGGAGGATGCTAAATCTAAGCATTCCGAAGAAGCGAAGAGAGGAGAAACAATGGTTGTAAGAAGAGTCATGTTGAACGAGGAGAAGGACATAGACCAGAGGAAAAGTTTATTCCACACTAGATGTAAATGTGCGGGCAAGGTTTGCAATATCATTATTGATAATGGTAGCACGGATAACCTGGTTTCTGAGGAAATGGTTACAAAGTTACAGTTAGAAAGGAAGAAACACCCACACCCATACCGGGTCGCATGGTTAGAAAAGGACCACGGAGCTTTGGTCAATGAGCGGTGTTCTGTTAAATTTAACATTGGGAATTATTGTGATGAGGTCTGTGTGACATCTTACCCATGGATGTTTGCCACATGTTGCTTGGGGAGACCCCGGCGGTTTGACCGGAGTGCGAGTACATGATGGCCGTGCCAACACCTACTCATTGACAAAGAATGGTGTACGCCATAAACTAAAGCCCTTGAAGGATGCGAGATGAAAAGGTATGTAATATTTCCGAGTCTGTTTAGTTGAGGGGAGAGAGTTTACGAACGGGTTAAAGCATGAACATTTATGTTATGCAATAATCCCTAGAGTTAGGGGGAAGGAATGCCGGGATACCCCAACAGAAGTTCTAAATCTGCTTGGAGGAATTTCCGGACATTGTGTCCGACAATGTGCACGAGGGCTTACCCCCTGTGAGAAAAATTAGCCATCATATAGATTTAGTACCGGGATCAAGCCTACCAAATAAAGTTGCACACGGGATGACACCGTAGAGGCGAGGAGTTAAATAGACGGGTCCAAGAATTATTAGAAAAGGGATTAATTCGGGAAAGTTTGAGTCCATGCGCAGTACCTGCAGTTCTGGCACCAAAGAAGGATGGAGAATGGAGGATGTGTATAGATTCACGGGCCATCAACAAAATTACTATTAAGTATAGATTCCCGTTACCAAGAATGGATGATATCATGGACTGTTTAAGTGGAGCTGAGTACTTCACAAAGATTGACATGAAAAGTGGTTATCATCAGATCCGTATCCGAGAGAGGGATGAATGGAAGATAGCCTTCAAGACAAGAGAAGGCCTATTTGAGTGGTTGGTCATGCCCTTTGGGCTGTCCAATGCACCAAGTACCTTCATGCGGCTGATGAATGAAGTACTGAAAGAATTTCTGGGAAAGTTTGTTATTGTTTATTTAGATGATATATTGATATTTAGCCGGACCCTGGAGGAACACCTGATGCATATCAGGAGAGTCTTTGAAAAGCTGCAAGAAGAACAGTTATTAATAAATTTGAAAAAGTGTAATTTTGTCAAGAAGGAATTGGTATACTTGGGGTTTGTAATATCGGCAGAAGGTCTGAAGATGGACCCCAAATAGGTGAGAGCCATCATTGAATGTCCTACTCCAAGAAGCACAACGAAGTGAGGTCATTCCATGGTGCGGCCGGTTTTATAGGAAGTTCATAAAGAACTTCAGCAGTATTTGTGCACCTCTCACAGAGACAATGAGGGGAGATAAAAAGGAGTTCAAATGGACATCAGGAGCTGAAAGGAGCTTTGATACATTAAAAAGAAAAGTTATCGAGCAGCCTATTTTGGCACTTCCAGACTTCAACAAGGTATTTCAGGTGGACTGTGATGCCAGTGGCAGTGCAATAGGGGCGTATCTTGAGTCAAGGAGGCAAGCCAGTTGCTTATTTCAGTGAGAAGTTAAATGATGCGCGGAAAAAGTATTCAGTCTATGATCAAGAATTTTATGCTATAGTTCAGGCCCTGAAAAAGTGGAGACATTATTTATTACCAAAGGAGTTTGTACTATTTTCTGACCATCAGGCTTTGCAATACATTAACAATCGGACAAAAGCTGAACCAAAGGCACATGAAATGGGTGGAGTTCCTCCAAAGTTATACCTTTGTACTGAAGCACGAAGTGGGAAGTCAAACGGGGTTGCAGATGCCTTAAGCGAGAAGCGGACTCTGCGACCAGTTGATGAGTGGAAGTAGTGGGGTTTGAAGAACTGAAGGGTCTATACCCTGCAGATCCGGATTTTGCAGAAGCCTGGAAGGCTTGCTCAATACCTCTTACTATGGATAGAACAAAATGGTTGGATTTCTTAATCCAAGACGGGATGCTGTTCAAGGGTAGTAAGTTGTGCATTCCCAGAAGTTCCATGCGGGAGAATTTAATCAAAGAAAAGCACAGCGGAGGATTGGCTAAATTACTACTGGCCACAACTTCGGCAAGATGTACGGAAGTTTGTGCAAAGTTGCAGAATATGCCAGATGGCAAAGGGTGTAAAACAAAATACAAGACTGTACCAGCCATTACCTATGCCTGAGAGACCATGGGAGGACATAAGCATGGATTTTATTCTTGGCTTGCCAAGAACACAGATGGGAAATGACTCAGTATTTGTGGTGGTTGATCGGTTCTCCAAAATGGCACATTTCATTCCCTGCCAAAAGACAAGTGATGCAGTTCACATTGTTGGGTTGTTCTTCAAAGAAGTGGTACGACTTCACGGTCTACCGAGAAGTATAGTTTCAGACAGAGATACAAAGTTTGTTGGGTATTTCTGGAGAACTCTGTGGAAGAAATTGAAGACAGACTTGAAATTCAGTTCAGCATACCATCCACAGACAGATGGGCAGACGGAGGTGGTCAATAGAAGCCTGGGCAATTTACTGCGGTGTTTGATAGTGGATCAACCCAAGGGATGGGATTTGGTCTTACCACAGGCAGAGTTTGCATATAACAGTTCAGTTAATAAAAGCACAAATAAATCTCCGTTCCAGATAGTATATGGAAACAGCCCGAGGAATGTGTCTGAGCTAAGAAAGTTGGACAGAAGAGAAAAATGTAGTGCCGAGGAAGAAGAATTTGTAGAGCATATAAAAAGTACTGCATGAGGAAGTAAGAAGACAGATTACAAAAATGAACAGTCAATATAAGACAAGGGCAGACCGAAGCGGCGGTTCAAGGAGTTCGAGATTGGAGATGAGGTTATGGTGTATCTCAGGAAGGAGAGATTTCCTGCCAAGACTTACAATAAATTGAAGATGAAAAAGTTTGGGCCATGCAAAATACTAGGAAAGCGGGAGTCAGGAAATGCGTATGAAGTGAAATTTCCGAGTTGGATTGATATTTCACCTATTTTTAATATTTCAGATCTCGTGGAATATCATGAGGGAGAAAGTACAGACATGCAAAGTCCAGAACCATGGCAATTTCCGGCCTCTACTCCAAGCACAGATGAGGCCGAGGAAGTATTAGATACCCGTGAAGGCCGGAGCACCCGAAACAGGCAGTATACTGAGTATTTGATCAAGTGGAGGGGCAGACCAACTGAAGATGCGACTTGGTTGTCGAAGACGGAGGTTGACCGCTTGGGTCTCCCCTTAGCCAAACAAAAGTGAGGGTCACTTTTTTTTATCTACCCGGGTGTACGATGCAGGAGCATCCGGTGGTCAAGGAGAAATCTTGCATCCTCCAAATCATTTTATTGTTTGCTTTTATTTTCTAAGTACTTGTGTTGGGTTTGTTTCAAATCTTGGCCCAAGAGGGAGGTTTTGTAAAAAGAAGAGGAAGTTTTAGAGTAAAGGCACAAGTTGCGTTGGGGTCGCAAAATCACGACATGTCACGATTTCGCGACATGTCACGAAATTGTGACCCCAAAGCTTCGGAAGGGCAATGGCCAGTTTGAGTCACGATATCGCGACGTCGCGATATCGCGACTCTTGTTTCGACTTCAACAGCGTTGAATTTCCGTCACGTTATCGTGACTACAGTTGGCAATTAAAATCAAAGGCTCGGTGCAGACGAAGAAGGGGAGAAGGTTTTGGTCGCGATATCGCGACGTCGCGATATCGCGACGTCGCGATATCGCGGCATCATTTGCAAATTGAAGAGAGGTGACCATTGGGTCACGATATCATGACATGTCGCGATATCGCGACTTTTTCCGCCAAGGTGAAAGCAAAGGGACAGTGGGTCGCGATATCGCAACATGTCGCGATATCGTGACATGTCGCGGTATCGTGACAAGTATGAAGACAAGCTTGTGGACACGTGTTCAAATGAGAAGGAAATCCATAGTGACACGCGACCTCCACGTGTGTTAAAGTGGCACGGTCAGTCGAAGACAAAGCAGAAAAAAAATTAATTAATTAAACGTGCGGGCTGCCACGAAGATTGAAATTGAAATTGGCGACCGCGTGTATTAATATGGGAATGGTCTTCACAACAGTACAGAGCATGGACATTATGGGCGAAACAAAGGCACGAAAGGACGATCTGACCAAGGCGACGTTTGCAGGTCAGAGAAGATCTTTAATGAGGTTTTCATGGTGGGTAAGGCAGTGGCCATTTATGACAAAATTTGGGAAGTTCGACCGAGGGAGGGAAAATTAGAATTAGAATTTGTTAGGCAGGGCATTGATGGCCGAGAGGATCGGGGGCCTCATTAAAAACCCGAAATCTTGTAAGGATGGGGGATGGTGAAGTTCGGGATTGGGGGAGAAGTGGTATACTGGAGAGACTACTATAAACCGCATTAAGCTATTTTTAATGAAATTACCATGAAATTACTGTGAATGTGTTTGTGTGAATCCTGGCTTGCCATCAGAGAAGCTCACAGATATCCCTATTCTGCTCATCCAGGAGGATATAAGATGAGGAAAAACATGAAGAATAAATTCTGCTGGCCAGGGATGAAAGGTGATATTACTATCTTTGTGGTGAAATGTCTTTAATATCAAAAGGTGAAAGTAGAACACAAGCATCCAGCGGGTCTGTTATACCCTCATGATGTGCCAAAAACAAAGTGGCAAGTAATATCAATGTATTTTATTGTAGGGTTACCAAAAACTCGGTATCAACATAATACCATCTTTGTGGTAGTGGATACACTAAATAATTTTTTTCATTTCATTCCTAGTAGTACTATGAATGATGCCTTTATTATGGCTAATAGGTTTGCTAAGGAAATCTTCAGGTTACATGGGTTTCCTGAAATGATTATTTTTGATAGGGATTCAAATTTCACATTAGATTTCTAGAAGGCTCTCCATCAATAAATTGGGACTTACTTGAATATTAGTTTAGCATATCATCCTAAGACAATTGGTCAGACTTAAAGGGTTAATCAGGTATTAGAGGATATGCTTCGCATGTACTGCATGGACCAAAAATATTGTTGGGAATATTTCTTGCATCTAGTTGAGTTTACATATAATAATGGATACCATACCTCTCTAAAAATGGCTCCTTTTGAGGCATTGTATTACCGAAGGTGTAGAACCCCATTGTCTTGGGATAATCCTGAATATTGGGTCACTCTTGGAATCAAAACTTTGAAAGATATGGAAGAGCAGTTGAAAGTAATTCAACAAAGGATTAAGGAAGCTTCAAATTTACAGAAGAAATATGCAGACTTGAGGAGGACACCTCTAGAGTTTTTAGTAGGATACAAGATGTTCTTAAGGGTAAAATATTTGAAAATCACAATCAAATCCACCAAATTGGATCCTAGATATGTGGGACCCTTCACCATAATGGCAAAGTTCAGTCATGCTACATATAGTCTTGACTTACCACCTAACCTAGCAAAGATTCATGATTCTTTTCATGTGTCTTTTCTTAGTAAATGTTTACATGATCCATCTCATGTTTTGGATGATTCTAATTTGTAGATGGTGGAGCCAACATACATCAAGGTCAATCCCATAAAGATCCTAGAATTTCACACTAAGCAGATGTGAAAGTGGAACCTGAAGCAGTGCAAGGTTCAATGGGATCTATATTCAGAGAAATATGTCATCTGGGAAAAGGTGGAAGATATGAAGAAACATTTTCCATATTTGTTTAATGACATTTACTAATGATTAGATGCATAAAAAAATATATTTTGATGACAGGATTGGTACTTAGATATAGTACAATGATGGATGTTAGTATGTTATGGATTGATGATGTTTATTTTTTATGATATTTGGAATATGCATTTATCAAACTATAAATGGCACTTTATAATTTAGTATGCATTATAGATACTTTATTTCTTAAAATATGGTATTGTTAGAATTTTTTTGCTGCATTTTAGGACTAGAATATTCTCATTAGGTGGAAGAGGTTGTTCTTCTCAGTTGGAATACAGAGTTTCTCAACCACTAGGAACAATAATTGGCAAAAGAGAAAGGATGACAAAGACAATCTAGAGGGTAAAAAAATAGTGGTTGGTAGGAAAAATTAACCCTCGCCTTTCATCACTACACTATTGGACTATGATGTCCTAGACTAGTCTCCTAGAAGGTTGGTGATAGTTGACTATCTTAAAAATTCCAGCCTTAGGAAAAACAATAGTGTAGAGATGAAGCATTTCATGAGAAGTTTTCATCATATACGTTGCATATAGAAATGTTTAACTTGTTTTATTTCTTTTTGTATGAATTTTAAGTTTTTTTTATACTAACTCCAGAATAAAACATAGAGGATTGTGTTTAGTCTATGGGAGGGATTATGTAACATCCAAATTTGACCCCTATTTTATGATTGTTTGTTAAATATAGTGATGAACTAAAATATTTATCTAGAAATTAGTTAATGATTTTAAGAATAATTAAATGTAGAAAAAGGATAATTTAAAGATAAGATGTTTTGTTGTTTTAATTAGTGGTTAATTTCTCTTATTAAATTTGGATTAACAAGTTAAACCTGGGATTTAAGTGAGTGCAACTTCGTGGGTGGACTGTATTTAATGAATATTTAATTAGACATTAATTTATCTCAAGTTTTGTGTTAATGAAAACATATTTTCGTTGGGTTTAAAAGGAAGTAATGAGGTTAGTTTCTAGAAAGGATAGAAGTGAAATTTGGATTGGATCATCTTGAGTGCAATGGTCAAAGTAGCACTGATTTCAAAGAAAAAAATAATGAGAGGTTTATCCCACTCAATTTTATAATAAAAAATAGATCATGGGGTAGGGGTTAGAAAGGTTATAAATAGAGCTCTCCGGGGTATTCTAAAGCTTAATGAAATCATTGAAAGAAAGTTAGGGAATATGCTCTCCAAGAAATTCATATCAAAAAATAAACACTTGCATTTTTCTAATGATTTGACACTAAGAATTCGACATCTCCTAGGGAGTATGGTCTCTGAATCTGTCAGAACAGAAACTAGACAGAGTTTCGAATCTCTTGCTTAATCCTCCTCTAATTTATCTTGTGGTATGAAACAAGGGAATATCATGGAAGCAAGCTCGAATTTTTAACTAAGGCTTAGATTTAGAATATTTTCTTGCAACGAGTCATGTCAGATCCTTTCTGGTTGATGATCTATTGTTGTGTTGGATTAAATGAGTCAACGGTTGAAAAATGTTTATGAAATTATGATGTTTAAATGTTTATGTTGAATTTGAAAATTATTGATTTGTGATATGTTGTTATAGTATGTACTAAAGGAAATAAAAATGGCAAAGGCAAGGTTATTTTGTTATGTGTGTTGTTTGAGTATAAACAATTTCCTTCTTTGAGAAGAAAATGTATGTCGTTCATGTCTAGTTATAATAGATTTGTAAGTATTTAATTAAAGAATACTTATGTAAATGCTAAATTAATGGTGGTTGTAGGATTTGGGTAAAGCAAAAGATTTGTGTTTGATCGTTTAAAAAAAAAATGATTAAATTTCCTTATGAATCCCTATTATGATTTTGCCATAAAAGAGGTTGTATTTGCTTGATCTATGTAGGGTCTCCACGGTTGTGCCCATAAAGCTATGATAACACACATGATCATTGCAAATAATAGCAACGTAGATGGTGCACTCAATAATTCATGGAGTTGCACTTAGGGTTGTGTAAACTGGCTATTAAAATGTTAAACATTGTGCTATATTTGATAGCAAACATCTTCAAGAAATTAGGAGACAACACAAGCTAGGTTTCATTATGAGTCTCTGTGAGATGTATTTTCTTTGGTTTTCACTCGAGTTTGTTAGTTAAAGAAAATAGTGTATACTCCTTAGAGAAATGGTTGTCGTAGGTTCTATTACCTCCATTACTCACTATGGCTTTATGTTCAAACAATGCCCTCCATTGAAACCTTGTGTCATGTCTTGTTATTATGTTAGAGGTTATAGTTAAAGAAAAATAATAATAATAGTGGACTATGTGGTTTAATGGTTATAATGAGGGTTTTGAAATGTTATTTATTTTTGGAACAAGTTTATGTATTTAAGTATTGTTGATTCTTGAGACTAAACTATGGGTTGGAAATTTTTTAAAGGAAATGTTACATTATACATTACCCTAGGTCTTTAGAGACTCAGCTAAAGTTTTGAAAAATAGTAAGAAGAGATAAAAACAGTACTTGTGTGTGTTTTTAAAATAAAAGTGTCTAAAATCTAAAGATGACAATAGTTACCTAAAGAACTATGGTAAAGATATAGTAATATGACTTTAAAAGGTTTTAGGAAGGAAATATTATTATGGCCCATTGATGGACCCAAGTTTACCAAACTTGTTATGTCTAAGTGAAGTAAAAAAGGGGGTTTAAATTTGTATAAAGGGCTAGGATAATAGGGATCTTGAGACTTAAATAGTTGGTAGTTGTAAATTGATTATCAAGCTTAAAAAAGATCCTAAAAAAAAATTAGAAATTAAATATGGAAGTATATAGATAATGATTCTAAAAAGGAATTGTCTACTACATTGTGACTTTGGTAAAACATCATATTATATTTAATTACCTGAGGAGATGTTTCTTGTGGATTATTAGGTACTATGAAATAATATTGCTTGATTTATTTTGGCAATATGGTTGTGTTGTAATGATTTTTAGATGGGGAAAATTGGTTACAGGGTTACTATTTCTCGGGGACTTATGGAGGTTCCTCGTTGCCAGGTTGATATTTAGATTTTGTATAGACAAAGGAATGTTTCTTTGGGGATAAATTACATGGAATGAACGAAATATGAAAGATTAATTCTTAGGGAAATTTATGGGGTTTCCCTACTCTTTGATTAAATGAATGATTGTTTTCTGAAATGATATTGTTATATGCATGATTTGCCTGCATATCTTTGATTCAATAGTGCAAGTGCATTATGATAAATAGGCATATATCATGTGGTGGATTTTCCTGATCCCTAGTAGCTAATATTTTAGTATTGGAAACTTGAGATAAATAAACCAGATGCTCCTGTTGAACCTGAAAGTGAGTTGAAGTGTTGTTGTTGCTATAATTTTACCTCAAGTATACTGTAATTACTTTGTAACAACAAGGATTGATTATGAGTTGAATATTTTTTTAGTTAATAGGTGTTGGTAAAATGTTGTAATGAGTTCATTGTGGCTTTGTAAATACTGAAATGATTTCATTGTACAATGTGCCAATTATTGATGTGTATAATAGAGTTAAATTGAAATGCAATGCTACAATTCATTCTCTATGTTGCATTTAAAATGTTGCGTTTATGAATTTGAAAGGATGAATGTCCAAGTTAATGATAAGGAAATATGGAAACTTATAATGAAATAAACATGGATAAGTGAATCTTGCAACATGAAGTAAACCTTGAGTTAAAATGGTAGGTGTTAGCACACCTATGTGAATCCATGATTGATTCCCTTAAAAAAACATTGTTGATATGGTTATAGATGTTAAGCATTGCACCTTATAGTTAATTACATTATCCAATGTGCAGTGTTGTTAACAAGGCACACACTCACTGATTAAGTTGTGTAATACCTAAAGCTATAACAAAGAGTTTAACATGGGTTGAACTTGTTGGGAAAAGAACATTCCAATTGAATAGACTGGTAAACTCTCATGATCATTATGGGGGATTTGGACACTCACATACACTAGGATAGACTCTAATCAAGTCGATTCTGGT
Source organism: Wollemia nobilis (assembly GCA_028583015.1). NCBI lineage: Eukaryota > Viridiplantae > Streptophyta > Pinopsida > Araucariales > Araucariaceae > Wollemia > Wollemia nobilis. The sequence continues at coordinate 60,707 of JAQPPZ010016976.1, read as the reverse complement.
GTGGTGCTTTCCTAAAACACTCAATGGTTACCAGGGTTATGCATAGTGGCGAATATTCACAAATTGGGATAATATTAGAATTTCTAAAATTGAAAATTGGTGAATATGAGGACCCTCGATGTCGGCCCATTTGCCTAAAATTTTTGGGATAAATTTATTTTTAGGGTCAATTCACCACAATATATATCCAAACATAGGCATATTTGTACTCATTGGAAATCTCTTTTCGATCCTGATCTAATGGTGGTGTTTTTATGAAGTTATAAGGTGATTTAATAGGTCAAAAGTCACCCCAAATATAACCTTACTTTTTAGAGCTTCAAATGCTCCAAATTTTGGTGTGAAGATGATTGATTTGATTTGCTTAAGATTCACCCTGAATTTGATTAGGATTCACCATTTTTTTACAAGTACATTTTGAGTCCAACCCCTTATGCATAACTTTGATGGTTACTCAACTATATTAGTTTCTAGCATGATTCTCTCAATGAAATAAAAAAATGGTTTGTTTTGTAATGGTTAAGTTTTGGTTATTACACCTTGCTCCACATACTATTCTTATTGTTATGATTAATCATGATTTCATCCAAGTCTACCCCTATTGGTAAAAAAATTGATTGTCAAACTATAGTTCATGTTTTTAGACCAATCATAACTATGTAACATTTTACAAGCATATAGGATATCTAACATGTGAGGATCATTGTAAATTTTTATCCTAGATTCTATTGTCAATTTTTGATGAATTTGATCTAGCAACTCAAAGACATTCACTTCTATCTTGTTTAACAAAACAACCTTATTACTGGTGTGAGGATAAATCAACTCAACTTCTTTATCAATCACAAATGGTATTTGATCATTAATCACATATGAATCCAACATACCATGATGTAAAATTTTAACTAGAATTTGAATGGTTGAGCATAAAGGCTGAGATTCTACCCCTTTCAGATTTTCATTTACCAAGACTTGGTGAGCCATTGTACTTTCCTCTTTCTCCTCATGGTCTTTATCATCATCATCATCTTGTAGCCTTCCATCTTCGTCAATTACCTATTTTTCAAAAACACCAAAGTTAATCACCCAATTAAATATGCACCCATCCTTTTCAAACCATAAATCTTGTCAGTCAAGAGATGTGTCAAATAAAAAATCTCCCTTATCAACTACTTGAGTCATTTTGATATAAGCAATATTTTTATCATTTAAATGAATGGAAGTCGATTCTAATTTCTTGTTAACCACCAATGGTATTTATTTATTTGAATCTCCAAGATAATCATGAGAATTTGTACCCAAATTTTTAGTAGTCAAGAATGAAAGAGAATATTTTACCTCTTCCTCATCCAAAACAAATGAATCATAAGAAACATTTACCATTTCTTCCTTTTATATTTTAGCAAGGTTTTCAATAAAATCATATTCAAAATTATTTAATCTTGGAACCTTCTTTATTTTTGCAAGTGGCACACCATTTTTTGATTGTACAAGAATTGCAAGATCTTCATGTGAGATAGAGGTTTTAGCATCCTGCATATCAAGTAAAATATAAATTTCATCAGTAAGAGTGTGAGAAACCAATGATTTCTCATATCTTTCCCAATAATTATAATGATTATCTTATAAAATCAAGAGATGAAATTCTATTGTGTATTCTGCATAATCTTCAAATTCATCTATTGATTCCTTTTTAAATTTACTTCCAGCCACTTTTGATGGCTCCAATATTTCTAGAATTGAATCGCCTCCTACATTTAGATTGACTTAATTATCCCAATCCTCCTTGATGGGTATTGACTTTGAAACTTGCACCTCCTATTGGATGACATCTATGGTGGTGGTAACTGTTGGATAGTCAATTTTATCCTATTGATTGCTCACATTAGATATCATTTGATTAAAGGGTGCTGGATTGGATGATTGGTATTAGTTGGAATCCATAACTCTTGAAGAAAAATTTATCATGGGAGAAGGTGGCACCTCATCCTGACTCATTGGTGATATCTAATTGTGAGCTTCAGATCTAAGCAATACTAATTGACCCACATCAATACCTTTTGAATTCCACCATTTTTCTAATATTATTACCTCACTATAGGCTCTAGAAAAGGATGGAACTTTAAAAATTATTCCTAGAAACATAGAAATAAAGGGGTCTACGGCTTCCATGTATATTTGAGTGGCTCTTTCTTCTAAAATAATGTAATGTGTCATCACTTTAGTATACAACCTATAGAATCTATCATTAAATTACCTCATGGATTCATTAGGTTCTTTATAGATGGAGACAAATTAATTTAGTATTGAAGAACACAAGATCATACTGAGAGGGAGAGTGAACAGTATAAGATAAAACTTTTCACTTTTCAATCCAAATGATAACAATAATAATATCAATGAATTAAATTAAATAATGTACAAATCAACACACAAATGAGAGACACAAATATAATGTGGTTCACCCAATATGGGCTACATCCACAGAGAAATATTGCTTATAAATTTCTTAAAAAAATTTGTGGGATCCAACCCACAAGAGAAACCAATATCCTATTACAATGTTCATGGATACCAATCCATAGGAGATACCAATGCCCTCTCAAGTTATGTAGACACCACTCCACTCTATTCTAGTTTTTTGGACACCACTCCACAGTAGACACCAATCCCCTATGCTCTGATCTACTCCAAATCCTTCTCATAGCTCTACTCAAATATGCTCCAAACCTTATCATAAATCTACTCAATTTGCTCATAAAAACATACTCAAATTTACTCACAAAAACCTGCTCAAACCTGCTCACAAAACCTGCTCAAATATACTCATAAATATTGCTTAAATAAACTCCCAAAACCTACTCAAATTTTCTCATAAGACCTGCTCAAATCAGCTCACAAAACCTTCTCAAATCTACTCACAAAGCCTACTCAAATTAGCTCCCAAAACTTGCTCAAATCTACTCATAAAACCTGCTGAAATTAGCTTACAAAACCTGCTCAAATCTACTCACAAAGCCTACTCAAAAAGCCTACTCAAATATGCTCTAGAACCTGCTCAAATTTACTCAAACAACCTACTCAATATTGCTCAAATATTGCATACAAAAAATGCATTTATCTTTCCAAGTATTGCATACAGACAATGCTCATAACAAATTCTTCTCAATATTGCTCAAATATTGCATACAAAAAATGCATTTATCTTTCCAAATATTGCATACAGACAATGCTCATAAATTTTCAAATATGCTTTCCTCTACTATAGCAATTAAGACATATTCTACCTAGAATTCTTTTTCTTCATGAACATATAGAAAATGATATGCACTACAAATACCCAATATGTTCTTTCACATTCATTAAGTCTTTCACTCTCTCATGTCTCACATTCATTACATTGAGGGATATCTTTTAAACTTAGCACTTGACAACTGACCTTGTAATGCCCTTTTCTTCAATTAATCCTTTCATACTATCTTTGCACTAGATGACACTTTGACTTGCTTTAAAACAACCCTTCTATCCATGTGAGACTATACTTATTTTACATATTTCCACATTCACTTCAAAATCAATCACAATGTATAAATTTGTCCTTCTCATCTACTCCAAAAATAAATCATGAATAATGCACAAATTTGCTCTCAAATATGATCTATAACCCTTACACATTTACTCTCCATCTAAATAAAAATCAATGCACATCAAATCAATCCTTATACCTCCAACTATATGACATCAAAAATAATTTCCTCAAACAAAACCATCCTTGAGAAATGAATTAAATCACCATACCTTGAAATTTGCCTCAATGATGATAGTCTTCTTTTGCATGTGCCTGTCTTGCCAATAAAATAATTTTCCTTTTAATCCTTCAAAAATCTAGTTAGTGATTTTCTATTTCTTGCACAGATAGTAAATCATCCACAAAAAGCTTCCCAAAAATGTGCACAATAAAGCTTGAAAATGATACCTTATATCTCCTTTTTAATATCATAAAGTAAATATTTTAAGAATAACTAAGCCCTTCAAATTTATTTTTCTATCAAGCAAAAAATAAAATTACAATATAATCCACAATACACCTTATATCTCCCTTTCTAACATGCAACAATTACTATTTCAAAATAATACCCAATACACCTTATATCTATTTTTCTCATGCAGAAATTACAATATCAAATAGCCCTCAATACACCTTATATCTCCTTTTCTAAATTAAATTTAAACAAAAAAATTACCCTTATTTTAACCAACAAGCCCAACAAGCTATCTCCTTTTCACATAAAAATTAAACAAAAAAATTCGTTGATACCTCAACCATCAAGCCCTAGTGAATGCAAAGAGAATCGAACTCCTAACCTCTACCAACACAACACCTTGGCACAGGCTGGGCTACCATATAGGCTACCTTAGTGGTTAGTAACAACCATCCAGTACAAAATAATTAAATCCTTACTTGTTCTAACTTCTCCAATAAAAAATATTCCATATCACTACCAAAAAAATAGGACCTACCCAGATTTGATCTTGAGACCTATTTCGTGACACATTAGCACTAGCTAAATGATTAGGTGGGCTAGCCACTCAATTAAAATCCAAATTGCAGCACATTATACTTGTTCTCATTTCGCTTCCAGCCTCAAATCACGTTCTCTTCCTCCTTTTATTCTCTTGAATTCAATGCACAAAGAGGTATACAAATTACGCTCATTGAACTACCACTTTTCAACTGATTTGGTGCTTCATATATAAATGTCTCCCTTTATTTCCTAATGATGTCAATGCTTGTAATTTTTATTTTTGTTTTTTTCTCCCAATGACTTTGGTGCTTTTTCTTTTAAACCTTATTTGCATTATAATATCTTTAAATCTAAAGATTTAAATATTATAATTTTAACCTTTAAACCTTTGTCCTTTTTTTTTAACTTTTGTCCCAAGCACTTTTAACCTTATCATTATAATATTTAAATATTACGATCCTTTACTTCAAAATATTTTCCTTGCTTTGCTTCATATATGCTTGCCTTAGATAATTGAAATTGTTTTCTATTCACTAAGCCCATATTTGACCTTAATGAAATATTGTCCATCCTTATAAACTTTTCACTCTTGAAGAATATTTCTGCCTTGAATACCATGCACCTTTGACATCAATGACAACTCAATATTTCCAATAATATCCCCCTTTGTCATTGATGGAAACCCTACAAAAATAGTTTCTTTTACTGCAACTGGATTCCTAATCTGTTTCCCTGACAAGTTGTTCCCCTCACTAAATTCTCCCCCTTTGACATCAATGGCAAAGGGCTCCTTGGGGCTAAAAATAATACACTTAGCACATCCCCCTCACCACCTCCTTTTCTTGAGGTGATCAATTTTGGGATGGGAGTAAAACTACTCCCAACTTACAATGCTCTTCTTATTTTTCAATTTTATTTTTCCACACTTTTGTAGTCATACTCTTTTGAACATTTTGAGCATCCTTTTTCTTGCTTGTCTTTGGAAGTTTCGAAAACTCTTTTCTACACCATTTAGCTTTATGCCCAAAATTATTGCAATTGAAACACATGATGTTTTAGTTCTTGAAGGGTGAAAATGAATTGAAGTTTCTTTTGGTGAAGCCATAATCATTCTTACCATGAACCCTACAATGTATAGCTTTATGACCAAAATGATTGCATGAGAAACAATAACCTTGGAAGAAATATTCATCTTGCCTTGGAGAATATGGTCTCATGGTTCTTTCTTTACTTTTTTGTGATGGTCCCTATTCCTTGATTGTGCATTGTTTTCTTCCTCTTTGATGCTTCCACTTCTCAATATGTCATCATAGATCTTAGAATCTTCTTCAATTACTTTTGATGCTTCTAGTTCTTTTGAGCTTGACTCCCCTTTTTGTTTCTCTTGACCTTCTTCATAACCAAGTACAGTATTGATCAATGGAGATCTCTATGTTTTAATGATATAATCCAAATATTTTGAGCTTTTCCTAAACTAATATATCATAATACTAAAATTTTTAATTCCCTTCCTTAAAATGTCAGCTTCATGTTCTAGTCTTTCACAATCTAGCTTTTTTGACTTAATTGTTCAACCATACCTTCTTCAACTTTCCTTACCTCTTCAACCTTAACTTTTAAGTCAGTGAGATATTGTAGAAGATTTACCTTTGTTTTCTCATCCTCTTGTACTTGAGACTTCAATCTTAAGTTCTCCATTTTCAACTCTTCAAGATCAATAACAAGTTCCTTTTCCATATCAATTGTGGCTTCCTCTTCATATTTTAAAACTTTATCTCCTTCTTGGTCTTAAATAATGGGAGAATATTATTTTTCTTTTTATCTATCTTTGACAATAGGTGCATCTTCTTTCTCTTCTACTTGGTCTTTGACAATATGAGCATCTTATTTCTCTTCTATGGCCAAAAATTGAATTTCTTCTTTTTTATTATCAGAGAGACTTTCATCACTATCACTGGAAGCACTGCTTGCTTCTTCAGCATAAAATTTTTTCTTGTGCCTTTGAAAGATCTTCTTCTCATGCTTGCCTTGATCATGCTTATTTTTCTTTTCATGATAAAATTTTATTTCTTTCTTTTTATTGTATTTATTTTCCTCTTCATTGCTACTATTTTCAGCTTGTGGATAATTAGTTGCATAGTGACCAATGTTGCCACAAGTAAAGCATTTCACATTATGCATATTTTTGTGTTTTCTTGGACCCTTATTATTTTTTCTCACAAAGTTAGATTCATTTTCACTACTTGATTCATCACTTGATTCTAGTACTTCATCCTTTGCCTTATTTGAAGCTTTGAATATTATCCTCATATCATAGGTTGTGAGAATCCCATGTAGCTCATCCATACTTAAGGTGTTGAGATCCTTCATCTCTTCTATTGCTAAAACCTTTACATCAAATATCATAGGAAGTGATCTTAATATTTTTTAACAATCTTAGAGTCTTCAATATTTTATCCAAGTCCACGAATGGTGCTGACAACCTCATCAACACGAAGTAGATACCTAGCAATATCTTTCTCATATTTCATCTTCAATTATTCAAACTTCCTCCTATGGGTTTGAAGTTTTGCAATTTTAACCTTGTCATCTCCTTCATATGTTCTCTATAACTTATCCCATACTTATTTTTCTGAAGTGCATTGCATGAATTTCACAAACTCTAATTCACATAACCCACTTAAAATTGCATTCATTACCTTGGCATTATTTTCATATGGTTGTTTAACACTTGCATATGTAGGAGGAGTTGTAGGTGGTGTGATTCCATTCTCAATGGATTTCCATATATCATATCCATATGCCATAAAATATGTCTTCATCCTTCTACTCCATAAAGCATAGTTAGTCCCATCAAAAAATGGTGCCCTGTTTGATGAAAACCCTTCTTGATGAGCCATGTGTGTTCTTGTAAGATCTTCCTTCAATATTTTAGGCTTTCATGAAGGAACCCACTCTAATACCAATTGAAGAACACAAGATTATACTGAGAGGGAGGGTGAACAATATAAGATAAAAACTTTCACTTGTCAATCCAAATGATAATAGCAATAGTATCAATGTAGTAAATGAAATAATGCACAAATAATCACATAAATGATAGATGCAAATTCAACATGGTTCACCCAATGTGGGCTACATTCATGGAGAAATATTTCTTATAAATTTCTCAACAAATTTCATGTGCTCCAACCCATAAGAGAAACCAATATCCTATTACAAATTTCATGGACATCATTCCATAGGAGATACCAATCCCCTCTCAAGTTATGTGGACACCACTCCATTCTATTCTAGTTTTGTGAACACCACTCCATAGGATACATAAATCACATCTGCTTTTATATAATCCAAATCCTACTCACAAATTTGCTCAAATATACTCTAAACATTCTCACAACTCTTCTCAAATATTCTCACAAAAACCTGCTCAAATATGCTCACAAAACTTGCTCAAATATACTCACAAAAACCTACTCAAATATGCTCACAAAACCTGCTCAAATATACTCACAAATCCTACTCAAATTTACTCCCAAAACCTACTCAAATTTACTCACAAATCCTACTCAAATCTGCTCACAAAACCTACTCAAATATGCTCATTAATCCTTCTCAAATAAGCTCCCAAAAAATTCTCAAATATGCTCACAAAGCCTACTCAAATCAACTTACAAAACCTGATCAAATCTACTCACAAAGCCTACTCAAAAGACATACTCAAATTTACTCCAAACCCTACTCAAATTTACTCACACAACCTACTCAACCCTTCTCATAAAGTCTGCTCAATCTTGCTCAAATATTGCATACATATTCTACCTAGAATTTTTTTCTTCATGAAAATATAGAAAATGATATGCATTACAAATACCCAATATATTCTCTCACATTCATTAAGTTTATCACTCTCTAATCTCTCAATTTCATTACATTGAATGATAGCTTTTAAACTTAGCACTTGACAACTGACCTTGTAATATTATTTTCTTCAATGAATCCTTTCATGCTATCTTTGCACTAGATGACACTTTGACTTGATTTAAAAAACCCTTCTATTTTTGTGAGACTATAATTATTTTTCTTACTTCCACATTCACTTCAAAATCAATCACAATGCATAAATTTGTCCTTCTCATCTACTCCCAAAATAAATCATGAATAATGCACAAATTTTCTCTCAAATATGATCTATAACCCTTGCACATTTACTCTCCATATCAATCAAAACCAATGCACATCAAATCAATCCTTATACCTCCAACTATATGACATCAAAAATATTTTCCTCAAACAAAACCATCCTTGATAAAGGAATTAAATCACCATACCTCTAAATATTCCTCAATTATGATAGTCTTATTTTTCATGTGCTTGACTTGCTAGCAAAATAATTTTCTTTTTGATACTTCAAAAATCCGGTTAGTAATTTTCTATTTCTTGCATAGATAGTAAATCGTCCACAAAAACCTTCCCAAAAATGTGCACAATAAAGCTTGAAAATAATACCTTATATCTCCTTTTTAATCTCACAAAGTAAATCTTTTAAGAATAACTAATCCCTTAATATTTATTTTTCTATCATGCAAAAAATACAATTACAATATAATCCACAATACACCTTATATCTCCCTTTCTAACATGCAATAATTACAATTTTAAAATAATACCCAATACACCTTATATCTATTTTTATCATGTAGAAATTACAAGATCAAATAGTCCTCAATACACCTTAAATCTCCTTTTCTAAATTAAATTTAGACAAAAAAAAATCCCCTTATTTTAACCAACAAGCCTAGTGAACTATCTCATTTTCACATAAAATTTAAACAATTTTTTTTTCTCATACCTCAACCATCAAGTCCCAACGAACGCAAAGAGAATAAAAATCCTAACATCTGCCAACACAGTGCCTTGGCATTAGCTGGGCTGCCAGCTAGGCTACCCCAACGATTAGTAACAACCACGCATCACAAAATAATTAAATCCTTTCTTGTTCTAATTTATCCAATAAAAAACATTCCATCTCACTACAAAAAAAAATAGGACCCACCCAAATTCGATCATGTGACCTACTTTGTGGTGCCTTAGCACTAGCTCAGATACCAACTAGGCTATCCACTCAGCCAAAATCAAAATTGTAGCACTTTATACTTTTTCTCACTTCACTTCCAGCCTCAAATTGCATTCTCTTCCTCCTTTTATTCTCAACTTCAATGCACAAAGAGGTATACAAATTATGCTCATTGAAATACCACTTTTCAACTGATTTGGTGCTTCATATATATATATATATATATATATATATATATATATGTCTCCCTTTCTTTCCCAATGACTTCGGTGCTTGTAATTTTGATTTTTGTTTTTTTTTTCTCCCAATGACTTTGGTGCTTTTTCTTTTAAACCTTATTTGCATTATAATATCTTTAAATCTAAATATTTATATATTATAATTTTAACCTTTAAACCTTTGTTCTCTTTTTTTTTTAATTTTTGTCCCAAGAAATTTTAAGCCTTCTCATTATAATATTTAAATATGATATTTAAATATTATAATCATTTACTTAAAACTATTTTCCTTGTTTTACTTCATATATGCTTGCCTTGGATAATTATCCATTTTTGCTATTCACTAAGCCCATATTTTACCTTAATGAAATATTGTCCATCCTTATATAAATTTCATTCTTGAAGAATATTTTTTCCTTGAATACCATGCACCCTTTGACATAAATGACAACTCAATATTTCTAACAAGTATCATAACCGGGTCAACCAATTTTCCAAAATGGCTAAGAAATGTTGATTCTAGTTGATTCCACTAGGTGATAGAACTTAGAGGTAAGTGGATGTACCAATCATAAGCAACCTCATCCAATGTGTATGAAAACATCCTACAAGTAACATCTTCATGCATAATTTGCAAATGAATTAAAGTGTTCTTGTATGCCTGAATATGTTCCTCAATCGTACTCATTCCATCATGCCTAAACATGGGTAAATATTCTTCTACACCTTCATATATTTGATGGGGTATTCCAAGAATGTCTAAATGACTATAAAAACCACCTAACCAGGATGCAATTCCTACCATTGAACTTTTGGTTCCTAATTTTCTAGTTAAATAAATATCTTGCAGAGAAACATGAAATGATTAACAATTTTCAAATGTTTAGCATATAGATCATCATGTTTATAAACAAAAATATATGCATCATTTAAACCATACCAACAAATAAAATTATCCATGTAGACACCAAAATCTATCCATTTGTCCTCCATCCATGCTTTCCCACCATTTCCAAATATTATTCACATTTATTTATGTATATTTATTATATATATATATAATATTTTATATTATATTTTAATATATATTTAATAAATATGTATTTATTTAAGTGAATTAATCCCAACCATCCAATTCCATTTAATATTGACCATCCATTTACATCAATCCATGCAATACCCTAGATTTAATATCTACCCTTAGATGTGCTTTAATCTCAACCACATGATTAGTGCCGTTGAAACCCTAGCACGCCCTAGGTTGGATTATAAATAGGATCCATTTTGATGGCTCAACCCCTAAGTTTTTGAATTCCCTAAGTCTTGGATTTCCTTAAGCCTTCTCTTTAAGTGCTCAAAATCCTTAAGTGCCCTAAGCTACCTCGCATTACTTCTGCCCTCATCCTTTCTCACCATAACCCCCCATCATCATTGCCATTTTTTTTCCCTCATTGGATTTGCTTCTGTAGAATCCTTCCCCTCAGCCCCAAGTACCCATGGGTGTTTTATACAACATCTAGGCACCCACGGGTTTTTTACATTATTATTCCTAAACACCCCCTAGCCTTTAGGTGATTCTAGGGCATCAACGTACTAGCCGCCTGCATCAAACATCTCACATCAGAGCACAATAGGTAAGTAAAAAATATCCATAATTTATTACTTTATGCATGTGCTTTTGTTTCTATTCAATTTATTTGCATCACTTAGTTAGGTTTTATTATTTATTATAGAGGACCTTACACTATAGAGGCCTCATAGTTATTACTAACTATTTTGTTGTGTCCTTGTGTATAGATCTAAAAGTACCACATCAACATCTGGAGTGGTCCAACCTTGGATATCAAAATGCCCACTCAAACCTATTGGGATCAAGACATTATTTAAGACATTACAAATTTGCTTGAAGATGCACTTGAACCATAACCCCTTGTAATAGTGTATCAAAAGGATTCAAGGATCCAAACTTGTAAACAATGGAGTTTCTAGGCGCCCCATCAATGAAAACTATTCTATTGTGCAATCTTGTATTTCATTTGTTCAAGCATTTTTTGGGTGTTGTGTTTTTCATATTTCAAATGGTGATCATGGTGGGACCCCATAAGTATTTCTATTTATGATCTATTTTACTATTTCACTTGCTATTTTTTTTATTTTGAAAGTTTTTCAAAAGAATGGATTTCATAGATTTTGCTGGACCTAGGGTTTCTAAAGTCTACAAAATCTTGCATAAGGTGTGGAAAATACTTGATGGTGTCCGAGGGAAACTTTTAAATGCCCAGGGGTGTCTCATAAGTATCCAAAAGTGCCTAGGGTAATTTACGGAGATCTAGGAGCAAATACATAGGTTGTCCAGTAAGTCTACTATCTAAAACCCTTGTCTTTTATTTTATGTATTTTGGGTTATCTACTATATTTTCAGATTTTAATCTTAAAATGAACCATCATTAAATAATGTAGAAATGAAATCATTCTAGTTTGCACTTTAGGTTTGTATCCATTCACATACATTCAAATTTAAAGATTCTATTTTTAATGTATTCACAAACATAAAATGTTGCATTTTGTTTGCATCTGAACTGATAAATTGCATAACATAGTATTGCATTTTAGGGTTAAAAGCAACTCTTTTCATTTATTTAAGTAGGAACATCATTAGGATTCCAAAATTATCCCTATCAATTGGGTTATTCCAGGCAAAGGGGTGGACAAACCCCCTGGTTGTTATTTAGATAGGGGGTCTTAAGTGGTGTATTTCACGTCCTTTGGAGAAGTTGGCATTATCTTGTTGGATTATAATTTAGATCTATGAAATTTATTGTTTTAAACATTTTATGTACATAGTAATAAACATAAATTTTAAAATAAATTCACATAAAACACGTTTCACCCAAAGTAGTAGTGGTTGTATTTCATCACCAACCACTGCTTGAGATTCAGTGATGGTGGTATTCATCTCCATAAACCAATGTCTACCCATAGAAACCATAATATACCCCTGAGAACACTTGTGGATTTTATCACTAGCAAGAATCTTGTTGCCCTATATTTACTTTTGTTTCATTAAACAAGATTAGAACATCAAAACACACAATACTGACACCTAAAATGGATACACATTAAAAGGAGATAATCAATAAACAAGGTAAGCCACATTGGTTGAAACTTAGCATTGGTTGTTTGTTTCCTTAATAATTTTAGTTATTGTATTAAATTTGGTATTTTAATTTGTATCTTGATATATTTTGCTTATGGTATTAACTAAAAATAAAAATAAAGCTATAATTCAAGATAACTTAATGGAACCTTCATCCATCTTCCCCACCACTTTTGTGGTAGATTCCTTGAATTTGACATGGGTATATTTATCTGTAGATCCTTCACATTCCTTACCATACATAACATATCATATGGCCATGCCCTAAGAGGATTCAACCTCCCCAACCATCAACCACCACATTACCCACATTAACATGGCTACACAATAGCCATTCCCCATTAACATGAATTCATCTTAGCCATTACAATATTAACATGAATTTATATTAGCCATTACACCATTGACATGGCTTCATATTAGCCATTCCATCATCAATATGGCTCCTGAATAGCTATTTCATCATTAACATGGCTTCAATAGCCATTCATCATTAACATGACTTCATCTCAGCGATTCCACCATTAACATGGCTTCATCTCAGCCATTCCACCATTAGCATCACATAATATTAGCCATTTTATTATTAACATGGCTTCATCTTATCCATTCCATCATTAACATTGTTGGGAAAAATATTGGTTAGTTTTTCTATGGTTCAAATAATTTCCTCCATTTAATTGTCAACTCCGGGTAGCTCATAGTATTTTGAGTAGTCATGCAAAATCTATGCTTTCAATTCCTCCTTTGGAGATGATTCCCTTGGATTATGATTTGGTGGGGTGTTTAATGTTCTTTGAAGTTTATGTTTAAACCCACAATACTATGCTAAGTCTAAGAAACCAGATTGAAAACATAAAAACTCTAAATAACTACTTTATTGCAAATTACAGAAAATAGGAAAAATGTTGGAAATAAATTAATCTACAACAATAATTACAAAAAAATAGGTAAATAGGTAAGAACTCTATTGCAAGTGGGCCCATGCTTCTAGTAGGTTCTTCCCATGGTAGAATGTTCACCGGACACTTACAGAACACTTTTTACAATAGAAATGCATGGATTTTTATTAACAGTTTGCAATTGGGAAATTACATAACAAGTTCGAGGGGTTTTCTTCAGGGGTGGCCTGCATATTTATAAATTATGCAGCCAGCCCTGTTATAATTTTAGAACGAATCAATTCATGATCCACTATTACAGTTGTTTGCTTGAATCGAGAAAAATATCATAATATCTCAATGTATTCTATTTTTAGAATACGTTGATATTTGATTTACCTAATTTATAAAATAAATTTACATAACAGCTGCAACCTAGGTGATGAATCATCTTTGACATTATATCTTGTTTAGTTATGATGCTAAAAATCCTTTCAAGCTAGTTTTCGACGCGTTCACTCTATTCTACCAACCATAGAGTCGTGTTGAAGTTTGACATTAATGGGAATCAGACACCATGGTTGAATAAGTCAGAAAGTAGGTGCCTTTCATTTGTATGATTGGAAGTAGGTGCCTTCCATAATACAATGGGAAGTAGTCATCTTCTTCCATGTAACAATAAATAGGCACCTTCCACCGTACAACAGGAAGTAGGCGCTTAACGGAAATCAAGCACCTAATAGTTAGATGCCAAACAGAAGTTAGGCATTTCAAGGGACTTGGCATCTGACTTCGTGCCTTTTTACCGATACTCTGCAAATTTTTTCCCTTCATTAATTTGTAAGTGCCATATCTGAGTTGGACCTTGATGAATTTATGCCAAAATACAAATATTTCCACTAAATATACATAAATTATACTTAAAGACAAATATTAGAAAACATGCAAAATAAAATGTCAATTATATATATAATTTCCATAAAAAAATTATTTCTACAAGAATATATACCTCACATTATGGTGAAAAGAGTACAAAAAATGAGCAATTTTGTGGCTCATCATCCCCCCATGCTTAAGGGGTGTCACGTCCCTACGCCACTTTGAACTAGTAATTACCAATTTTTTTCACCTCATCCCAATAGGCCTGGTTGGTATATGTTCTCTTTCTCTTAGAGGCCTTGGATTTCTCTTTATCTCGGGGCTTTCATCCCTTTGATGCTATGGGAGTTGTTGTCTCTTATTCTTGCTACTTCTGACACTTTTTGTGCCAAAGTGGTTCACTTGGCACTTCCCTCTTCTTGGGTGGTTCTCTAGTCTAGGCCATATTACCCTTATCAACATTCATATAAAAACCAGTGAAGTTGGTGGCATCTTTTTGGAATGTAGGTTCATCCATTTTCCAGTCCTCATGGTGAAGTGGCAACTTCTCACCCTCAGGAACTGATTACTTATCTCCAAATGGGATGTTGGATTCCTTAAAAACCCTAGTTGTGGGTAAATATTCCCCTGTTGGGTCAAGCTCATGTTCATCTTCAACCTCTATTTTTGGTACAAGGAGAGTTCTACTGCTTGAAGTAAGATCCTCTTTCTGTACAGGGCCTAGAAATCCCATCTACTTAAAATACTCCTACATCATAGAGGGCTTCCCATATTTAGACCCATACAAATTCTAGAACTGATTAGGTTGAGCAATTGGAATATTATTTTGAGGTTTGCCAGTTTTTTTTCTTGCTTCCTTTCTTATTTCCTTGAGGGCTTTCTTGGAGGCCTTCTTCCAATTCTTCTTGTCTACTTTAATTTTATCCTTGAGCTCCTCAAATTTCTATTTTTTGGTAGCAAACTATGTCTTTGCTACCTCCCATTCCTCATCAAAATCCAAATCTGATTCTATGTTAGATTCAAGGCCCAATGTCTTCAACTTTGAAACTCTTGCTCTTGTTCTGGGTTGGCGCTGAGATGACCTTAAAAAATTTTATTTTTATCTTGGCTTGATAATCTGTACCCCAGGGTATATTGGTTCAAGTGGTATTTCTTGGTGTACAAGGGATGCAGGTTGCTGAACCTCCTGGTCCTCTATAGCTACTTTTTGTACATCAAGGAATGTTTCTTTTTTCTCTGTAGCTTCTTGTTGCACATTGGGGAGTGCTCCTTCTTCCTCTATAGCTTCTTTCTACACATTGGGGAGTTTTGCTTCTTCTTAAGGCTGAGATACCCCTATGTTAATTGGAGAGTGCTCCACCTCTCCTTATCTATCTGTAATTTGGGGCTCTTTGGTCTCCATATCATTTTATCCATCTTCTCCCACCTTTTTAGGTTGATCTATATTTTGAGGTTCTTCAACTTTAATATCATCCTCCTGAATGATTTTATCTGAATATGGGGATGTATAGTAGGGCTTCTCTACTTCCACTGTAGCAGTATCTCCCTATTTTGGTTCCTTATCAGCATGGGATATTTTATTTTCCCATTGGTCTGCACTGCTACATTAACCCTAGTCGGTTTTTAGCTACTTTTTGTCTGCCTTGCAACTGTAATTTCCTTTGTAGTTGTTGAATTGTTTGATATAATTCATGTATTCTGAGGGAGGCCTTCTTTCTAGAATCTTCAAATAAAGTCTATTCCTTTTTGAATTTGGCTTCCCAAGTGGAAGCTTGCTCTTTCAAAGCCTACAGCTCCTATTGCAGATCTTTCTCCTAGCCCTCCAGTGGTACATCTGCCATGGTCACCTCCTATTAAGGATTTGCTCCACAAGAAATATCCTATAAAATATGGGCCATATACTCCTCCCTATTGAGCTCATCGATGGGTGTATCCTCATTAGATAAGATTGAAACCACCTTTAATGCCCTCTTTCATCTGCTTTGCATCCTGGTGGAGATAGACATGGAATATTACACTGCCTCCTCCTCAAATCGAGATGTAGAAAGGGATGGAACCTACCATGTTTCCTCCCCTAATTAGGTAAAATCATGGAATAAGGTTTGTTCTACTTCCACTATAATTCATGTAGGCTAGGACACATGTGTCATCATTTCTTGTTCTATCACCTCTTGGGCCGATTATTCATTCTGAGTGGGCACCTCCTCCTCTGCTTGTGCCCCTGCTACTACACTAGTACCCACAACTTCCTCATTTATCACATTTCTATGTGAATTTGCATATCTCACCAAGGCATAAATCAAGCCATGGTGAGCAAGGGTAGAAATGGTGCCTACCTGGTATCATATGGCCTCGTATTTCAAGGCACATGCAAGGTAGTGGGCGACGTTTATTTTTTCCCATGTAGAGTATGATTGATGAAATAGAAGTGGTTGGCATTCAGGTGGGAGTACCTTCTAGAGCATGTGAAGAAATGGGTGATCTATTCAAAAATAGCCCTCTAGAGCTTGATAATGTTCTATTTTGGTAATCCAGCATGTTTCAAGTGCTCTATTGGTGCCCCAAAGAATCTCTACGCAAATAGGGTAAGGTTATCTTCCTTGTACATACACTCCCCTATAAGAGGGAGGCCTGTAACTTTGGCGATGAAGTCCTTCATGACTAGGATCTCCAGCCCCCACATGTGCATGACCCCTTCACTCATTGATGCCACAAATTCATTCACTACTACTACATCCTGGCCAAAAATGACCAGTTGACAATAGTCCATCCATTCTATAGCATCCAACTGTGTTTGGACATCTACAAAAATTCCTAAGTAATCAATCAGCTCACTCTTCTTTAGGTCATGATTTTTTGACTTTCCCCCCATGTTTTACCTCTAATTTATAATTCACTCAAAAATTTTACTGTCTCCCATTTGAATTACCACTGTGCTTCATTGTTCTACATTTTTCTTACTAGAATTGTTTGCATAGTAGTCGGTAATCAAATTTTTAAAATAGTTGTTTTTATGCATGTAGGCAATTAATTTACCATGATCAATAGTAATTATGGTTATCCATAGTAAATTTACTTCAAGCATGTTCTTGATTGTGCAAATGTGATAACCATAAAATGTCGACCAATCAGAGGTGTGCTATGCAATAGTATGCCAAGTGGTTCTGTTCAAGTGGTTAAGATAATAATTCGGGGTTGTACCGACACATTTCTATAGACACACATGTTCATGAAAATAATAGAGACAAGAAATAGAAGATTTAAACATGCACCTAAATTTATTTCATGGGTGCATATATGTAAATGCTCATGGTGCATCACTATTGGATGGTGTTTGATGATGGGGTAAACCACAACAGACAACGATGGCCATGATTCCCATGCAATAAGTTTCTTTGGACGTGATTGGTTCTTAGTAGTTGCAGTGTGGGTTATTCAAGAAATATTGTAAAAATTAAAACAAAAATTATAAAAATATAGCACCTTGGGACGACAAACATCCCCTCTTTGGAAATTGGTAGACATCAACTTTTAATTTTGTTCATGGTGGATTTGAATTTACACATGTAGGGGGAGTAGACGTGGCTCGAGTCACATCCTAAGGCTGATGTGTTATTATGTCAAGGCAAAAATGGTCACAATCAATGGAAATTAGGTGCCTTTTTGTATGGAAATCATGTGTCTTCTTTTTGAGTTACGGAACATAGGTACCTTGTAAACTGTAAATAGGCACTGTAGAAATTGAGTGATTTTCTTACATGGGAAACAAGTGCCTTAACAGTCAGGTGCTCTACTGAACAGGAAGCAGACACCTTAGCAATTAGGTGCTTATCTCTACCATGGGAAGTAGACACCTTTTTTCTAACTGTAAGGTGTCGTACATAAAAATAAACTTTATACAACTTTTTTATTTATATACATATGCTAAGAAGATATGGTGTCAGTTTCCTAAAAATTATTAGTCGGTCGTTCTCTTAAAAATTAGAAATCTGGCATTAAACTGTTAGCAAACAGGATGTAGGTTCCATATTCATAACATACTAGCAGTCAGGTGCCATGAAGCATACAATAAGAAGAAGATGTATTTTACCATATAATGGACATCAGGCACCTTCCATCATACAATGGGAATTAGGTACCTTCTACTGTACACTGAGAAGTAGGCTCCTTCCATTGTACAATAGAAAGTAGGCACCTTTTATAATAATTATAAGTAGGTTCCTCCCCATAAAATACAAACACATGGCACTTTTCATTTATTCAATAGGTTCTAACTTGTCCTTGTATATGTTCCGTCAAAGTTGATCGGGTATTTTTAATGCTTTTGATTGAAAAACAGGTACAAGATCATCATTTGCCCATAAACCAATAGTTGAGTGTTTTATTGTCCAAAAATACCAATCTAAACACTCTTGTGCAGGTTCAGGTTTATTATTCCCATTTCTAAATGGGGACTAACTACTCCTACTACAAAAAAAATCTCCTAGAAATCTTGGAAAGTGCAGGTTCATGGATCTTGTGCTTGTTAGGCCTAGGTCTCACAGGCTGCATAATAGTCGCACAAAGGGCATTATTCTTGCAAAATAAAAACACAACTTAAAAAAGAAAAAAATTAAAATAGTAATTGTCTTTGGGACCATGTGGACTAGGTTCACATATCACTAACTCAATATAAAATCAGAATCAACTAGGATCTCCCCCATGACTAATATAAACTCAATCATGTATGCTTCAGAAACATAGTATGGGCACGGGCAGTGGCCATTGATTATCAATATAATGTTGCTGCCATCTATTGTTCTAACTCTTACAGCCCCATTATTGATGATTTCAATTACCTTATATGGCCCCATCCAACAAGCTTACCCTTCCTTTCTTGGAACCGAGAATCATAGAGTAATACCCATTCTCCCACTTTAAGCTACTTTGGCCTAGTGTGGCGGTCATGCCACTTGGCCCTTTTTTTTTAATGATCTCTATTTTCTACAGAGCCTCAAGAAGGTATTCATCTAGCTGATTAAGAAGCTGAATTCTATATTTTTGTGCATCATCCAGATTGATATTCAATTCTACAGTGGTCCTAAGTGTTTTAAATTCAAACTCTATGGGCATTATGGTTGTTTTTCCATAGACTAGCTAAAATGGTGTAAAACCAGTAGTAGTCTTCCAGGAGGTCCTGTAGGTCTACACTACTTCTAGAAATCTAGTAGCCCAATCGTTCCTATGTTGTTGCACTGTCTTTGTCAAGATATTTTCCAATTCTCTATTAGTCACCTAAAATTGCCCATTTTCCTGTGGATGGTAGGGGGTGATTTTGTTATGCTTGATTTTGTATTTTGCATAAGTTCTTGGATCATCCTTGAAGTAAACTGAGGCCCTTGATCTATTGTGGTCTTCCTTGGAACCCCAAATCTTGTAAAAATTGCTAAATACAAGAAGTTTGTTATAGTTTTCTACTTTGAATCATGCAAAGCCTATACTTCAACCCATTTTTTCACATAATCAATAAAAACTAGAATATACCTTTTACGTTCTAACTATGAATTAATAAGTCCTACAAAGTCTATCCCATATTTATCAAATGGTTTAATTTGAACATGTGGTTGAAGTGGCATCTCATATCTAAGAGTAGTTCTGCCCATCCTATGATATTTATCACACCGACTCACATGCTTGGTGGCATATTTGAATAGTGAAGGCTAGTAATAACTAGTTTGAAACACTTTATATGAGTCCTTTTTCCTGAAAAATGGCCACCATAAGGTTCATCATGGCAAGCCCTTAGTATTTCAATTATTTCTTCTCCAACAATACATCTCCTCATGATTTTATCAGGCCCTGTATTAAAAAGGCACCCATCAATCCATGAGAAATCTGCACTTTTCTTAATTAAAGGTTTTTTTCATGAGGTAAAAGTGTAGGGGATACTCTACCAGTGGCTAAATAATTAGCCATATCTACGTACCAAGGTATTTGATCATTTAGATCAAATAAATGCTCATCTAGAAATTGGTCTTCTATAGTTGCATAGTCTGGAGGTGTCAATCTAGACAAGAAATCAGCTACCACATTGTCTTTTCCTAGCTTATCTACTATTATCACATCAAATTCCTATAAGAGCAATAACCATATAATAATTATGCCACTAAGACTAGGTTTGTTTGTCAAGTATCGGATTTTTGAATGGTCAATGTGCACAAATACATGATAACCTATAATATAATGACAAAATATGTTAAGAGCATGTATTACTGCAAGAAACTCTTTCTCTATGAAAATATAATTCAATTCAACACCTATAAGGTTTTTGCTAACATAATAGATGGCATAATTATCATCACCATATTTATGTTCCAATACTAAATCAATTGCATTGTTAGAGGCATCAACATATATGTGAAAATGTATGGTCCAATTTGGACCTCTCAGTACAAGAGCAATAATTAGTTTTTCCTTTAGGATGTTGAATTCTTGTTCACATTCTTAAGTCCAGATAAACTCTACATATTTTTTTAACAATGTGGTAAGAGATTTAGCAATTTTTCTAAATTCTTATAATAACCTCCTATAGTAACTAGTTGATCCTAGGAAACTACAAATGTCCTTTTGTGTTTTGGGAGTAGGCAGAGTTTGGATGACTTCAATTTGATTTTTGTCTACTTTGATACCATCTGTAGAAAGGTTATTTCCTAAAACTATCTCTTCCTGCATCAACATATAGAATTTGTCATTGCTTAAGGATACATTAGTTTCCTCACAACATTTAAGTGTTTTTTCTAGATTTCTATGGTAATTTTAAAAGTCTCACCATACACAATGAAATAATCCATGTATACTTCCATAGTCTCTCCAATCATATCTAAAAAAATATTAATAACTTGATGTGTACATGTCTTAGGGGCTATTCCTATCATGTCAGAATACTCCCAAGAAAAGACATATTGATGTTTTTCTAATTTTTGTTTTAGTTTGGTCTGTTGTTCGATTGTCAACTTATTATCTGCATTCAATATTCTACTAGGTGCAACTTCTATTTGTTGAATATGTTGGTCTTTCACTCCTACTAATGGAAACTCAGGAGGAGGAAATGAAGGTTCTCCCTAAAAAAAGTGAGAGATCATCCTATCCTTATCATTTTCATATTCAAACTCTTCAAGTGTCATCACATGTTGGAGCATTGATAAACCATCAATATTTTAATTTTCATCTTTTGGTTCTCCCAACAAATCTGCAAACTGTATAGGTGGATGTATGATTAGTTTCTTTATATTTTGACCATCTAAAATGGTCATTTTCCTATCTCTGCAACTTATGTAGGTATAAATTGTTGTCATATAAGGTCTTCATAAGATTAATGGGTATACACCTAGGTCCATACTTAGATTGCAATACTAAAAAATCTATTGGATACTCCCATGCATATACTAAAATAGTGATATATTCCAGTATTCTATCAGGAAGTACTGTAGACCTGCGTGCCAAATGTAGTAGAGTTTTTGTGGGCTTTAGGTTCATCAATTTTAGTTTTTGTATGGTTTATTGGGGCATGACATTGATGGTAACCCCCAAATCTACTAGTGTGTTGGGTAAGATACAACCTTCTATTTTTACAGTCAGCACATGGCTTCCTAGATATAAATACTTCTGGATGTAGGTATTTCCTAGCATAAGGTCAGATAACTGACCTACCAAACTAATTGATTTAGTTGGTTTCCTCCCTGGTTTCTTGAGGCAAAACTCTCCTATGTCCTTCCTATAAATAGGTATATCTCTTATGTCCTGAAAGAGAGAAATTGTGACTATTAATTTATTTAAACTAGAGAGGACATCAAACTCTATTTTTATTGGTTTCTTGGGTTCCTGCAACATTTGTGGAAAATGTGGAACCTTCTCTTTGTTATGTACATGTGTTGATTCTTCTTCTACCTCTTCTAGAAGGGGTGATTGCATTTCTCTATTTCTACAAGAGGAGTGACTTCTACACCTAATTGCTTTCCTGACCTTAATTGGATAGGATCACAATATACCTTTATATTATACATAGGGTACATATTTTTTTTCATATGATAGGTTGGATACTTATTGTTTGGGTTTGCTATTGGTTGTGCTGGTAACTAAGGAGTCCTTGGAGTAGGTAAATTTGGTAGACTTGGCTATAGTGGAGCTAGAGCAGTATGTTGTGGATACTGATTCCAAACATTCTAATTTCTCCATTGCTACCCAGGTTGCTGATATTGGTTATAAGTATAAGGGTTGTTAGTATTTTCTCCTTGGGGAAATGGATTTTAAGGTTGTTGACCATACCAACCCATGTTGGGTGGCTAGTTTTGACCTTGATTCTGGTAATTATTACCCCCATAAGATGAAATTCTTGATTGCATATTATTACCCATAGGAGACTATTGCCAGTTCCTCCTATTACCCATGAAGTATGCCTCAGCTACTTTAGGTTCCTCTTTTGATTTCATTAATTGTGGATACAAATTCATTTTATGATTCTTCCTAAAAACAACACATACATGAACTTTATTTTTGGGCACTCATTTCTAGGGTGTTTTCCTTCGCATTTAGGATAGAAGTAGGTCAATGTTACCTTATTCTCTTGCTTCTTTTTTTGAAGTAGAAGAGTATCCATTTGAAGAGCTAGATATGATAACATCTCACTCTTAACATATTCTAACATGTTACCTATTTCTATTTTAGTGACAGTGGGTGACTACTTAAAATTTATAGAGGTTATTTTACCCTTTCTTCTAGATAAATTTTGACACTTCTTAATATCATCCATTCGGTGTTGGTAAATGTCTCCCCTAGATATTATTTTAAAAGCTTCCAAGGATTCATTTTTCAGTCCTTTCAAAAAAATACTTCTTAGGGACATCTCTCCTAGTCTTGAATGGGATGATATTTGCAAATTGAATTTAAGTCTATCTAGTATTCTTCCACATACTCCCCTTAATTTTGGTTCATGTCTAGGACTTCCTTTCTTACATCTCTTGCTCTACCAAAATCTTGATACTGATCTAGGAAACGTTTCTTCAACTATTCCTAGGTAGTGATCCGTTTATATCCCAGGCTGATGAACCAGTGCAAAGTTGAATCATCTAAGGTGGAAGGAAAAAAATTAGTTTTTGGGGATCTATGGTGTAATCCATAGATCTACATAAAACATCAAATTTAAACAAAAATAGGTCTGGAAATTCTATTGGTAGTCCTCTAAAAGTTGGAAGGTGGGTAGGAGAGATTTCTTTAACATTGTGATCTCCTCCTACCTCTCCTATTGGAAAACTAAAAAAAGTATATGTTTCCTCTAGATTTTCTATCATTCTACCTACTACCGATGTTTCTACCCCTACTTTATTCAAAGCAGCTATCAACACTTCTAATTCATTTCTTTTATCCTTCAGAAGGAGGGATAAGTTAGCGTTTGATATAGTTCCATCTAAAAATGCTTGCCAATATTCAACATTCAGTAGATCCTCCTCAGATTGAACTCTACTTATCTATGATCCTTCTCCAGTATTCTGATGAATTTTTTTAGAAAGATCTTGTGCAAATAGTGGGTGTTTTCACCAATGCACAGGTAGATATTGAATGGTGATAGTTCAGTCTCAGGTTGAGGTTCTACTGAAGCAAAAGGATTTTTAGAAATGAATTCTTTTTTTTTTGACAAAATGATCATCTGGTCCCCTATTATTAGATTGAATCATACAAAGTTTCAGATGAAGGTTTATGAATAAAACACTCTAAACTACTATAACTAATATTTCTTCAGAATAGGAAATTAAAATGACTACTCACTAAAAATGATGCCAAAATTTTGGTCAAAATATTGGTTAGTTTTTCTATGATTCAATTAATTTCCTCCATTTAATTGTCAACCTAGGGTAGCTCATAGTCGTGCAAAATCTATGCTTGCAATTCCTCCTGAGATGATTCCATTGGATTATGGTTTGGGGGGGTGTTTAATGTTCATTGAAGTTTATTTTTAAACCCACAATCCTATGCTAAGTCTAAGAAATCATATTGAAAACATAAAAACTCTAAATAACTACTTTGATGGAAATTACAAAAAATAAGGAAAATGCTAGAAATAAATTAATCTATGAAAATAATTACAGATTAATAGGGAAATAGGGAAGAAATTTGTTGCAAGTTGAAGAACGTGGACTTATATTGAGAGGGGGGGTGAACAGTATAATACTTAACCAATTAATAATTTTAACTTTAGATAGCAGTGGCATCAACACAACATTAATCAAGACAAAAAGCATCACACATTGAAGACCCATTTTTAACATGGTTCACCCAAAATGGTTGGGCTATGTGCACAAAAATTTTCTCTAAAATTTATCTCAAAGTTCTTTGGGAATCCTTCCCAATTACAATGTTTATGAGCCTCGGCCCAAAGGAGATCCCTTCCCCCAATCAGAATTTATGAGCCTCTGCTCAAAGGAGATACCTTCCCCTCTGCTCTGGAAATGATCCCTCATATGATCAACTGCCTCTACCTCTTGCCAGCACGTGGAACTCCTTTCCATCGAAGACCTCCTATCCTCAATGCTTAGCCTAAGAGACATCTGCCTTCTATGATCACATCCATGATAGCTTAGCAACCTGTACCAAACATAGTCGGTCGGTCTAGTACAAGTCTTCCTCTCGTATTTCAGATCCGTCCAACTCTTGAACAAATCAATCCTATGCATACAAGCCTTCTCAAAGACTTGCAAAATCTATCCTCAGGTTCTTCTCCTAGAACCAGTGCACCTATATCCTCAAGTTCTCTGATAGAACTATCAAACTTAGCTCACAAGTCCTCTGTTAGGACCTGTCCAAATATGCTCACAAGTCCCCACCGGAACCTGTCCAAAACTACTCACAAGTCCCCACCAGAACCTGTCCAAAAACTGCTCACAAGTCCCCACCGAAACCTATCCAAAAATTGCTCACAAGTCCCCATCGAAACCTGTCCAAAAACTTAGCAAGCTCACCAAGAAAACTTTCTTAGTAGGAAATCACAAAGTGAATTGTTAGAGACCCAATGTGATTTGTCAAACTCATAGAAGCATAAAGAGAATTTTTAGAGACTCAATATGTTCTATACTCAACTCCCAATCTCAAAACTCAACTCAAATCAACTCAGCTCAATCTCAATCTCAAATCTGAAAACTCAACTCAATATCTGAAATGGATAGGATAGAATGCTTTCTTTCAAGAACATGAAACCCCAACAATTGCCAACTATGCAAATAATCACATAAAAATTATACTCATGTTCTTTTCACCATCAATTAGGGCTTCAACAACAATGCTCATCAAACAAGTTTCAATCAACACCATTCAACTCAAAACACAACCTTGAAGCATTTCACAATCAACATCAAAAAATGAAACAAGTAGAACTCCTTTTCTCTCCAACATTATTTGAACAAAAAGCATCCACCAAATCAAATCACAATAGCACAAAACAACTTTTCAAATCATCAACAAATAAGTAAGCCCAACACTCTAACCAAGTAAAGAATAGCTTGATTATAACCAATTTAATGAAAGCTAATGTCAATCTCAAAGCTGTCCACTTAAGGTTTCACAACTTCACACAAGAAGCAATTCTAACCTTAAAACATCATGCTTTCATTTCCATAATCAACCAAAAGCACTCTCAACATTACAAGAAATATTTATCCCTTATACACCTTATTTCTCCCTTTTAGTCTTATCAACAATAAACTTTATCTCTCATAAGAATGTAATAAGATAATGCAAACAACACCTTAAAAAGAATATTTTATAAAAATAAAGCAAGCTTCAAACTCCTTATAACTCCTAAGTTTTTTTTCTCTCTAATAAACTTCCTCCATTTGCAAAATACACTAGAAAAAATTAATTTCGAAAATACCTTGGCCAACACCAAAAATCACACTATGGAGAAATTGTGCACGAACTCTAACACCACCCACTACGTCCACTTAAATGAAGAAAAAAACCTTTCATGTTATTCGAATGTGGAACCTCCTATTTGGGTAGCGTGCCAACAGCCTAGCCACTATCGGTGCGCCAAAGGCGTCCGGTGAGGTTTGAACCTCACTCTATTTCCATTGTACCTTCTGTGCCAGGGCTAAAATAAACAACAGGCCTCCTTGTCTTAAAACATGCTAAAATACAATGATTTCCACTAAATATACACAAATTACACTTAAAGATAAATATTAGAAAACATGTAAAATAAACTATCAATTATATATATAATTTCCATAAAATATTTATATCTACAAGAATATATGCCACATATTATGGGGAAAATAGTAAAAAAAATGAGCAATTCTATGGCTCATCAAACATGGCTTCACTTCAGCCATTCCACCATTAACATGGCCTCATATTATCCATTACACTATTAACATGGCTTCATTTCATCCATTCCACCATTAACATGGCTTCATCCCAACCATTCATCATTAACACGATTCCACAATAGTCATTCCACCAATAACATGGATTCATATCAGCCATTCCACCATTAACATGGCTTCATCTCAACCATTTCATCATTAACATGGCTTCAAAAACCATTCCACCATTAACATTGATTCATCTCAGCCATTCCACCATTAACATGGCTTCATATTAGCCATTCCACCATTAACATGGCTTCATATCAGCCATTCCACCATTAACATGGCTTCATCTCAGCCATTCCACCATTAACATGACTTCATCTCAACCATTTCACCATTAATATGGCTTCATATCAACCATTCCACCATTAACATGGCTTCATCTCAAACATTACACCATTAACATGGCTTCATCTCATCGATTCCACCATTAACATACCTTCATCTTCATCATTCCACCATTAACATGGCTTCATCTTAACCATTCCACCATTAACATGGCTTCATCTTAGCCATTCATCATTAACATGGCTCCACAATAGCCATTCCACCATTAACATGACTTCATCTCAACCATTCCACCATTAACATGGCTTCATCTTAGCCATTTCATCATTAACATGGCTTCAACAACCATTCCACCATTAACATAGCTTCATCTTAGCCATTCATCATTAACATGGCTTCACAACAACCATTCCACCATTAACATGGCTTCATATCAAGCATTCCACCATTAACATGGCTCATCTTAGCCATTTCATCATTAACATGGCTTCAACAACCATTCCACCATTAACATGGCTTCATCTAAGCCATTCCACCATTAATATGGCTCCACAATATCCATTCCACCATTAAAATAGCTTCATATTAGCCATTCCATCATTAAAAATATTTCATATTAGCCATTCCATCATTAACATGGCTTCATATTAGACATTCCACCACTAACATGGCTACACAACAACCATTCCACCATTAATATGGCTTCATCTTAGCTATTCCATCATTAACATGACTTCATATCAGACATTCTACATTAACATGGCTACACAACAACCATTTCATCATTAACATGGCTTCATCTCAGCCATTTCACATTAACATGGTTGTACAACAACCATCCCACATTAACATAGCTCCAAAACAACTATTTTCACATTAACATGGTTGCACAATAGCCATTCCATTATTAACATGGTTGCACAATAGCCATTCCACATTAACATGGCTCCACAACATTCATTCCATCATTAACATGGTTCCATACCATTCCCTCTTTTTGTTGAGGCAAAAACATAACTCATCACTTGAATTTTCACAATTACTCCATCATTCATTACCATGACATCTTCACATCCACCATTACATTTCCACAATAAGTTCATCACAATCACATTCACTTTCATCCATAATCATTTCATTCTCCAAATCAAAAACCCCTTCTCTATTAGGGAAAAAACAGAACCAATCCTTGGATTACTCTAAAAATCCTTGTGTTGCATTCCCATTATTTTATCATATTGCATTTGCACATGTTGGTTGTTTGCCTTACAAGCCTGCTAGGTTGGGCGAGTAAAAGAATTCAAAACCTTTGAACACCACCCCCTCTCGATATTAGTCTATGCTTGATGAGATTTATATGTATGTATACATAGCTAATACACAAAAGTATTGCATTTCATTTTACACCTTACATTTCACATTTCATTTCATATATTACATTTCACAAATTGCATTTCATACATTGCATTCACATTTCATATTTCACATTTCATATTAGGGATAATTTATTAAGTTCAAGGTTTTGAATTGGTCCAATAAATTCATGTTGCCTTAATTAGGGGCACCTTCACAACATCATCCACACCATTCCATAAATCCAAATTGTCATTAGCAAAGCCACATTTCCATAAAATCCTAGGTGTTTTCGGTCACTCAACCAATCCTAGTATTTTAAGCAACCTCCAAAATACATGTCGAGTTCTTTTTAGGACCATCACACATATACATTAAGAAAATATTCAGTTTTGGGAATTGACTCCAAAACATCCTTGAACCAAACACAATTTCACATTTATAAAAAATATCTTGTGTCAAAAAGGGATAACACCATACTTGGTATGAATCTTGAAGTGAAAAGGGTCATCCTTGCTAGTTCCATCATGCAACATAGTCCACAAAAATAGTGGTTTTCACCACTACCACAATTCTAAAAATAAAAGAAAGAGTAGGGAAAAATCCCTAAACTCTAAATATTTTACATCACACACCACTGATCAGTTGGGTTGTAAGGATCGTACTACATTTCCAATCATATGGTTAGGTAGTCATCCCAAAAACTTAAAATATCAAAGAAAAAATTCATGGATTATGGAGTTAGCCTTCACCAGAGCTATAGACACTTGACTGGTAGTGGAGTACGCTCATGCATGACGACATGTATCATTTAAAAAGAGACCTCTAACTGCTCATACAGACAAGCTAGCCTCTTGGTTTCAACCATAACAGGTTTACCTAATTTACTCAAGATGAGTTAATGAACTCACTTGTACACACATTGGTTTTTAATTGTCTAAGGCCATTACCATGCTCTTGATTTGGTAAATGAATTCACTACACACACATTTGGTCCTTGAGGAATTAGGTAGTTTTAGTGAGTTTGTTTTATGCCACTAGGATGTTTGAGTCTATGTAAAAGAGGTAGTCTTCCATATCAACATCCATGTCTTCTTCCATGTCAACATCCATATCAGTTGATAAGTCCTTCATCCCATACACCACCAAGTCTAATGTCCCTGATTAAACAACAATGCTAAATATGGCCAAGAAATATTTAAACCAAAAATGATCATTAGAACACTTGCATTCCACCTTGCATTAATCATCATAACATATTATATGCATTCATCATAAATAGAAAATATGCATTCACACAAAAGTAAAATCCATGTATATGTATATACAATTTGCATATGCAAAGATCACTAGAAATTTCAAACAACATCTTGGGGGTGTTCAAGGTATCACACTTTCCCCCTAATAAATCAAGCAAACATCATAACTTGGGGGTGTTCAAGATCTCACACCTTCCCCACCAATTCAACAAATAATTCAATCACTCAACTGCATTCACATCATTAACATCAATTTTTAGGTTCAAAAGGGTACATCCTTTTGTCAAATTTTGCACCCTTTACCTTGCATTAAAACCATCCACCATTTGCAAAATTACTTTTATGTTAGGGCACATTTCATTGCATCATCAAAATTCCCTTTCCTATTGGGAAAAAAATAGAATGCATCAACTAAATCTTCACATCCACTAACTTTTTCCCTAGCATTACCCATCAACTCCAAAACACAGAGTTCCCTAGCCTTACTCGTCAGCTAAAAACCATAGATTTTCCTTGCCTTACCCATCGTATCAAAAATATAGAGTTCCATAGCCTTACGCGTCAGCTCAAAAACACAGAGTTTCCTAGCCTTATCTGTTGGCAAAAAACACAGAATTTTCTAGCCTTACATTTTGGCTCAAAAACAAGGAGTTTCCTAACCTTACCTATTAGCTCAAAAACACAAATATTCCTAGCCTTACCCATAGGCTAAAAAAATGAAGTTTCCTAGCCTTACCCATCGGCTCAAAAACATAGAGTTTCCTAGCCTTACCCATCCGCAAAAAATACGGAGTTGCCTAGCCTTACCCGTTGGCTCAAAAACATGGAGTTTCCTAGCCTTACCCATCGACTCAAAAATATGGAGTTTCCTACCGTTACCCGTCAGATCAAAAACATGGAGTTTCCTAGCCTTATCTATCGGCTAAAAACAAGGATTTCCCTAGCCTTCCCATCGACTCAAAAATACAGAGTTTCCTAGCCTTACCCATCGGCCAAAAACATGAAGTTTCCTAGCATTACCCGTCAGCTCAAAAACATGGATTTTCCTAGCCTTACCCATCGACTCAAAATCATGAAGTTTCCTAGCCTTACCCATCGGCTAAAAGCATGGAATTTTCATTTTTCCAACTACAAAAACCCCTTCATCTATTAGGGAAAAAATAGATACATTCATCACATTTTTTTCCATTTCATAAAACCCTTCATCTGTTAGGGCAAAGAATAGACACAAGTACAAGTGAACCTTGTATTTAGTGGTTTATCCTAGTCACCTAGAGGTTGTAGTGATTGGTTATCCATGCAATCCGGTAGGATGGATAGATCACCATAAGGACACTTACATTATAAAAAACCCCTTCATATGTTAGGTCAAAAATAGACACAATTCATTAAAATTTCACAAAAATCCCTTCATATGTTAGGGCAAAATTAGACACATTCATCACTTTTTTCCCATTTTATAAAACCCTTCATCTATTGGGGCAAAGAACAAACGCAAGTACAAGTGAACATTGTATTTAGTTGATAATCCTATTTAACCTAGACGTTGCAACAACTAGTTATCCATGCAATCCGATAGGATGGGTAAATCACCATAAGGAAACTTACATCATAAAAACCCCTTCATATATTAGGGCAAAGAACATACACAATCATTTCATTTTCCCATTTCAAAAATCCTTTCATCTATTAGGGAAAAGAACAGACACAATCATTTCATTGTATTTTCTTCATTTCAAAAACCCTTCATCTATTAGGACAAAGAACTGAAACAAATACAAAGTCAACCTTGTATTTAGTGGTTTATCCTATTTAAACCTGGCAATTGCAACGACTGGTTATCCATGCAATCTAGTAGGATGGATAGATCACCATAAGAATATTTTCAAAAATCCTTCATCTATTGGGGAAAATAACATACGCAATTATTACATTGCAATTTCCCATATCAAAAATCCTTTTCATCTATTTGCGCACAAACAAAATCAGTCATTTGAATCCATATATTCATAAAGGTAGATTACCTCAAAAAAATCACTCCACATTGCATCCATCAATACATTTCTCATCATCACATCTTCATGTCACCATCAAATCCATCAACAATAACATTTATATTCAACATTTGCCAAGTTCACCTACAATTTAAAGTGAACATCATATGTAGTGGTTTATTCTATCTCTTTGGCGATTGCAATGATTTGTATCAATGTAATTTGGTAAGATGAATAAATCACCATAAGGACACTTGGCCATTTTCATCATCCACTATCTCCTTGTTTGAAAACAAAATCAATTTTGGTACCTCATCTTTAGAGTGAAACTATGCCAAGACCAATTTGCACAACCACTGTCATTGATGGCCTAGTTCATGTGTCTTAAAACATGGACAAAACTCAAATTTCATCATTCAAAAACTCCCTAACATGATATAAATAGACACTAGCTAGGATGATTAGTTCTAATCGTGGGAATTATTCAATCAGTCACTACAAGGCCCTCTAAGTTTGACTCTTTTTTTTCTTTGTATTATCATATTTGCATATCAATGATGCCAAAAGGATTATTTTTAAATCGCATCGAATCACCCCAAATTTGGGGTAACCACAATTGATTTTGACGCTCTCTCAACGGGATACATCTTACATGATCATGGCATCTACATTTGGTAAAAATCCCTTCATCTGTTGGGGAAAAAATAGACACATTTTCTATCACATATTTTCACAAAAACCTTCATCTATTTGGGAAAAAATAGACACATTTTTCAACAATACCCTTCCCACCATTGGGGCAATAAAGGTATCATATTTTACATCATTCATATCATCCACATTCCATTTACACAGATTTTTCAATTGGCTCATGAGATTCATATGTAACCTCATTCGCCAATTGAGGGGGTAAGCTAGGCAAAACTTGAAATTTTTTTATTCTTTTATCTTCAAGCTCACGCTCTGCATCCCAAGAGAAGTTGCTTCTGTACCTATCCAAAATAGGTATCTCGTATTTTTGCACTACATTGTGTTCCATGCAACGCAAGATACAAAAGGGATATCTTGTAGACACCAAAATCTAGCCATTTGTCCTCCATCCATGCTTTCCCACCATTTCCACCACCAAAACATAGCCAATTTGTCCACCATCCCTATTTCCCACCATTTCCAAATATTATTCACATTTATTTATGTATATTTATTTTATATATATTTAAATATAATATTTTATATTATATTTTAATATATGTTTAATAAATATGTATTTATTTAAGTGAATTAATCTTATCCATCCAATTCCATTTAATCTCGACCACCCATTTACATCAATTCATTTCACACCCTAGATTTAATATCTACCCTTAGATGTGTTCTAATCTCAGCCACATGATTAGTGTCGTTGAAACCCTAGCACACCCTATGATGGATTATAAATAGGAGCAATTTTGATGGGTCAACCTCTAAGTTTTTGACTTCCCTCAGTATTGGATTTCCTTAAACCTTCTCTTTAAGTGCTCAAAATCCTTAAGTACCCTAATCCACTTCATGTTACTTCTACTGCCATCCTCGCTCGTTGTAACCCCCATTGCCATTGTCATCCTTTTTCCCTTGCAGGATTTTATTCTGTAGAATCCTTCCCCTAAGCTCAGGTTCCCATGGGCATTTCTTGCAGCATCCAGGCACCCAAGGGCATTTTATGTTATTACTCCTGAAGACCCCCTAGCCTTTGAGTGATGTTAGGGCATCACCGCACCAACCACCTGAATCAAACATCTCACATCAGAGCACAGTAAGTAAAACAGATCCATCATTATTACTTTATGCATGTGCTTTTGTTTCTATTAACTTTATTTGCATCACTTAGTTAGGATTTATTATTGCTTATATAGGGCCTCACACTGTGGAGCCCTAACAGGTATTATTAACTATTTTTTTGTGTCCATGTGTGCAAATTTGAAAGTACTACATCAGCATATGGAGTGGCCTAGCCTTGGATATCAAAAAGCCCACTCAACCCTATTGGGATCGAGATGTGCTTGAAGACATAACAAATTTTCTTGTTAGGGTTTCAGAGAAATCTAACCCCTTGTAATATTGTATCAAAAGGATTCAAGGATACAAGCTTGTAAACAATGAAGTTTCTAGGCTCTCCACGTCAATAAAAATTATTCTATTGTGCAATCTTGTGTTTCCTTGTATTTCATTTGTTCAAGCATTGTTTGGGTGTTGTGTTTTGCATATTTCACCCCAATTTACAAAAGGTTAGCATCAATGAATGTGATCACCTATCAAAAAACCTCATTATTCAAGACCATTGCCTTCAAATAAGCCTTTCAATTAACAATGACTAATTTAGCATTTAAGCAACAATAAATTGACCAATTCAGTCCCTCCTTATAGCATTAATTCTATTGAGTAATAATTTTACCCTATTTCAAAATCACACTCACAATTAGGATTTTGTTAGAAAACCCCCTCTTGCAAATAAATTCAAATTTCCTCAAGGTTCTTATTTACTTAATGTGTGCTTGTATTCTTGTGAAAATGTGTCAAAATAAGTGCTTATAATACCTTAGTGATTTGCAAGTAACTATTAACAAAGGGCCTGTGTTGGTATCACTTTGATTCTGCCATGTATTTTATTGTTCATGAAACTTAAAAGAAAATAAAATGTAATGTGATTGGCCCTTATATGACCATCTTGGAAAAGTGATTTAATTCATTTTATGCTAAAGTATTTTAGGTAGATTTTATCTTATTTTAGTTAAGTAGATTTTAACAAACTTTATCTTCTTTTAGTTAAGCATATTTTAACAAACTTTATCTTCTTTTGTTAAAATTTACTTTTATCATAAAAGAGAAGACTAAAATCTATCTTTAAAATGTAAATTTTGAATGATGATTAAATTCCTCTTATCTTGCTTCATGAATGAATTTTATTTTGGTTCATTGAACTTTGCTTTGAGTATGAAAGAAATCTAAATGAATAACTTTGAAATATAGTAGCCTTTGAAATGTCATATAAATTACCCCCCCCGCCCCCCCCTCCCCCCTTAGTGAAAATTTTAAATTGATTGGAATTTTAATTTTCATAAAGTGAAGCTAATTTATTGTTTGAAAACAAAAGTGCAAAGCTTGAAAATTTGAATCTCCTTTAAAATGTGAAATAATGTAAAGCTTTGAAATTACAAAATTCCTTTTAAAATGTGAACTTTATGTAATTTTTTAGAATTTCAAATTTCCTTTAAAATAAAAAAAAAAATTGCTTAAAATGAGAATTTAAAGCTTAATCTTGGAATCCATGTATCTCTTTTTTTGAATTTTATTTTTTTTGTATTTTTTAATTTTATTTTATGAAGTTAAAAAAATGAAAAATGATAGGGTTAGAAAAAAACATAAAAATAAAATGTTGTAAACAAAAAACAAAATGTTACTATAAAAATATGCAAATAAGTAAGATGATTTCTGAATAATAAACTTGAGCTAGATAGACCTACATCCACACAATCTACGTTAGATCAAGTGCAAGCTCCCAGAGATTAAAACATGCATCAAAATCATTAAACGATTCTACCATATCTATGCATAAAACACCATTAATAAGAATGACACATGAACTAGAAAAATGTGCAATGAAAACATATTTATTCAGAAAATCAAAACCTCTTCTATATTCAACATGCAAGGTGGAAAATAGTTTCCCATATCCTATACACATTTTTTCTTCCAAAGTTATAGCCATGTTTCTACGTTTCCATCCCATATTTAAAATTTTTCAAGAAATTTTTCATTTCCCCTTCTCTGGTTTCAAAACACTCTCTTCAGTGGCCCATTCATTGTATTTATCTTTTCCCCTTTCCAAATGCCTAACATGTTTACTTAATAATTTCTATTAATTAATATTTGAAAGGATTTGGTCTTATTTCTTCACATATGGATACGTGGAAGTATATAAATATTTAATCTTGTTCACCATAGGACGAAAGCCTTTATTAACAACTTTCAATAGGCTTTGGGTAATTCACTAGGATATGATCAAATTCTTCCCCACATGCACTATCGTGAGTATAGTTCCTATAGAGGTATGCTTTAGAATGTGTCACCTCCTACCTGATACACACCCAGGAACCTAGAAATGCTTGTCACACCAAGCAAAGGGATCTCGATAGATTCAATTTTGGTACCACCTCTGAAATGTGGCAAAACAACCCAACCTAGGATACCATCATAATTGGCTACGATGAACCCCCCAATGAGTTTCGAGTACCAATCCTCACCATAATATCATCTTCTTATTTAATGCCATAGATGGATATTCTTAATTGAGTCATCACTGAAAATCCTTGGTATGATGAATTTTTATCCTCTTCATAGCTATCCAAGAACTCCTCTGTGTTCCAATTCATTGTTTGTTAGGTTAAATTTTGTTTCGTTATTAAATCCTCATGAGAGTGTGCGGTATCAATTCTTTATATTTTCAATAGATAAAATGAGATCTATGCAAGGCACAATAATCATCAATATTGACCACCATCTGAATATGAACACAACTAACGTAATTAGGCCACTACATCTGACATGCCCTTCCTTTGTTAAAGGTAATAGATACATTAAGGTGATCTACTCTCAATGACATGGGCCAAGTACCTCATGTGAAATAAATATCATCACCCCACAAATGAGCTAACATTACAACTCTATCCTTCGATAAAAATATGAGGAGAAACACCATTGGGATTAAATGTAGGCCTTGCAATCTACCTCAAGAATAAACGATGTTTGTTACTCATATTATTTGTTCAATATTCATAGGGTCCTTAGAATTAGGACTGTAAGTTTGATCTGTGATTATTATATCATCTGTCATGAAGGTAGCTTTGTTGTATGTGTGGTGTAAAATTTACTCGACTAGTGAAACTTTGTTGTTTTATATAGTTCAATATATATATAGGATGTGTCTGTTATGATACTGCATGTAGAGGAATAAGCTACCCCTTTTGGATGACTTTCATGATTATATGTCAATGGCCTATTACATGGAGGCCACCACATGATCACTACCCTTGCATGCTTTCCAGTGTCGATGCATGAATCTCCAAACACCAACACAACAATAATCGATTTTTTGTCCTCTTAATTTCTCTATATTATGTAGCAGTTCGGATGGTTGAGTCAGTGTAACAACTCATGTCAGATATTGTCAAAGCTTTAGATGCTAAATTTTTGGTATTCCATTTGTTTCATTTGGTTCTGCACTGGATACTACTTGTAAACTGATTGAATCAAACTTTTCCTTTGTTTATAAATACTCTAGTCTGTCCTCACTGAGTTTCATGTGAATCTAACACATGTTGCTTGTATTGTACCCACGTCACCAATCCACGACATTCCTATGTGGTCCATGCCATCTTCGCCCATGTCTACATCATCTATATTATCCCCACATTACCACCATGTTTTTTGCTCATCGATGTCGCCACATCATCTCATAGCCCACTGCTAACCTTGCTCACTTTGCCTAGGTCTCGATAGTCAGGCCAATTATTTTGTAAGTACGTGCAAATAAAAAATTCATAGAAATAAAATCTTCCATAATAATATCAAAATAAAAATTCAAAATAAACTTTAATAAAAAATTGAATTAAATCTTTAACATAAACCCATTACTAGAGTTTAAACAAAAAAATAGAAAAACTTTCCTAGGAAATAACATTAAAATATTCACTTCACTTTATATATATATATAGATAAATATTTTATTATTATTTATTTATTTATTTCTTAATATTTTTAATATTATATTTTTTTTGGTAATGGTTTTAATTACTTTTATATGTTTGAATTGATTTAATTCAAACTATCAAAATTAACCAAAATATTACAAACCTAACGAACACCCTAGACACTCTAAAAGAAACTAAAGGGATACATTAGCCAACACTAAACCTTGGAACCTATCAAAATTAGCACTCAAAGAATACCTAAAATATTAGTTTCTCAAAATTTAAGGTGGGTCCCCAAATTTGGGGTAGGTTGTGCAATGATCACAACAAGTATCAAGGAAATAAAAAAAAAATTGGAGGCCAATCAAATAGGCCATTCCAACCAAGATAATATCAAAATCAATATAATTCACATTAGCAACAATTTCAACATCCATATACTTCTTAGAATCAATACAATCATCACCTACAATATAAATAAGAGAAACAAAAAAATATAGTTCAAGAGAATTAGGAAAATTAGGAATTGGAAGAACCTACAAATGAACATGAATTTAAAGATATTTCAGAAAAAATAGTATTTTATGAAGATATTAATTATTTACTTGATCAGGATATAAACAGGGAACAAAATGAAGAAAGTAGAAAATAAGAGCTCAAGTTCCAAAACCAAGATGAAGATCCATATTGAATACTAAAGTCTCTAATAACCAAATAATGTAATATAGGGGGGTTTTGGACTATATTACATTATTTGGTACATGCCAATGTACCACCTTGGGTAAATATTTAGACTAGGATATTGTCTTAGATTAGGGTATTGAGTATTTACTTTATGCAATGTAATAAATGCACAAGTAATATTACAATGTGCAAAGTATTCAACAATGTAAATGCCCATCATAGTCCATGTGAACATGAGTCCATAAAATAGGAATGTGAAGTGTCATAGGAAGATGGAAGACCAAAAGTCACATCCCATTATATAGTGGTATTTGTGTGAGAAAGTAGGTATCCAAGTCATATCATATCTTATCTTATCATATTAGTAGAGTAGAGTAGAGTACATGTTTGATACCATGTATAACTTGTATGAAGCATGGAATATTTGATATCTCCACATTTTGTATGATGATCCTATTTTTGAGAGCTTTTATTAATGGTAATTTTATGAGTTATTACAAAATTTTCTTATGAATTTTACCTACTTAGTATATTGCCATTATCATATATTTAATATTGCATGCTTATTTTAGTCCTTATGGTTGCATTTCATTAAATATATATCATCAAAAGCTAACACACATTAATTAGGCATGTCTTAAATTTTATTTTCCTTGACCAAATATCAACATGATTGGATATTTCACCACCAAATATGTCATATTGTCTTTAATGGATGGATTCTTAGGGTATACTCAAATCAAGATTACTCCTAAAGATAAAATTAAGACTAAATTCATAACCCCATGGGGTAACATTTGCTATCAACTCATGCCATTTGGAATAAATAATATAGGCGAAACTTATCAAAGAGCAATGACCTATATCTTTCATGATGTGATGCATGATACTGTGGGAGATTATGTTAATATTCTTCTTGTTTGCTCTAATAATTCTTAATATCATATCTATAAAATAAAGGACATATTTGAATGATTAAGATAATATAATGTCTACCTAGAACCTTCTAAGTGTGTTTTCAAGGTAACATTAGGTAAGCTCTTAGGGTTCATTATGTCTAGATAAGGTATTGAAGTAGATTCTAATAAAATATCGACCATTATTGATATGCCTCCCCCACAAAATATAATGATCTTCAAATATTTCAAGGTAAACTCCAATCTATTAGGAGATTTATTTTTCATCTTGTAGTTAAATGTTAGCCTTTTACTAAGCTTTTGAGTAACGATGTAGAATTCCAATGGGATGATGCATGTCATACAAGTTTTGATTCTTTAAAGGCATATCTCACATTCCCTCCTATTCTTATCCCATATAATCCTAGTAAACCTTTGTTGTTATACATTGGTGCGACATTTCATGCCTTAGGTGTCATGATAGCCCAATATGATAATCAACATAAAGAAACAAAATTTAGTACATTAGTAAAATTCTCATTAGCTATGAAACCTATTATATTTGTCTCACCATGGTTTTTGCATCCCAAAAATTATGGTATTCTATGCTCATCCATAAAACCTTTGTTATTGCAAGGTTCAATACTTTGAACTACCTTTTTATCAAACCTTGTCTATTAGGGTGAAATGCTAAATTGGTTACTACCCCTCAGTTAATTTTATTTAGATTCATTAGTCAAAAAACAATCAAAGACCAAGACATAGTTGATTAATTTTCCAATATATATTTAGAAGTAACTCATGCTATTCCATTGAAAGTGATCTTGAGGATTCTTGAATCCTATATTTTGATGGTGTTCATTATGTCAAAGGTATAAGGAAAGGAATAATTTTAGTCACTCCTCAAAACACAACTAATTACCCTTTCATTTAAACTATAATTTTCTTGTACCAATAACACCACTAAGTATGAAGCCCTTAATTTGGGGCTTTGTGTTGCTTTGGCATTAGATGTTAAAACACTCTCTATCTTTGGTTATTCTAAAATTTTAGTCAACCAAGTTAATAGTGTTGACTACAATAAAGATAAAAAATTAAAGCATTATAGGGACATTATCACAAAACTCAAATATGGTTTTGATAAAATAATTGTAGAATATACCCCATGCTCTAGCAACTTCAATGAAGGTGTGGCCACTAAAACCTCTTTTATCCATTTAGATTTGTTTGATGATCAAGCCATGATTAGCATTCAATAAATCAAGGAACTAGAAATCCTTAACTCTAGTCAACTACCTTTAGAAGTATTTTCCATCGAACCATCTTCTATCCCTTTCGATCCTTGGTATAAGGATATCTTTATCTTTATTAAAATGAACACTTTTTCAGATAGCTTGGATTGCAATGGATAAAAACATTTATGAAAGAAACCTATAAATTTGTGATCATTAGAAATATTTTATATCAAAACTCTTTTAGTTGCATGGTCCTATGATACCTAACAAATTATGAAGCCAAAATAGTCATTCAAGAAGCTCATGAAGGACAGTGTGGTGGGCATTTTAGTTGCAATGCAATTACCAAAAAGCTTCATTAGCTAGGATACTATTGAAATTCTATGTAAAAGGA
Source organism: Wollemia nobilis (assembly GCA_028583015.1). Taxonomy (NCBI): domain Eukaryota; kingdom Viridiplantae; phylum Streptophyta; class Pinopsida; order Araucariales; family Araucariaceae; genus Wollemia; species Wollemia nobilis. The sequence continues at coordinate 19,742 of JAQPPZ010016976.1, read as the reverse complement.
CTCTTGTGATTATGTATAGCACTCCAACAAGTGTCAATTCCATGAAAACCTTATACATATAGTATTTTATGGTGACACAAATGGTCTACACCATAATACCCTCAAGTCTTATGGTCAAGCAAAATCAGTCAATAAATCCTTGATCAAAATTAATCACATATTTGGGCTTCAATATTGACAGATCTGGGCTTCGATAGAGGTAGTTGGTAGATATAGATCTAGGATTTCACTTTGATGGTAGATTTAGGACTAGCTTCAATGGTGGAAAATCTAGGCTTTGAAGTGCAAATTATAGGATTTGTCTTTGATGATAGAGGATATAGTATTTGTATTTGGTGGTGGTAGATCTAGTATTTGGATTTTATGGTGGTAGATTTGGGATTTGTCTTCGATGATGGTAAATTTAGATTTCAATAGTGGTAGATATAGACTTTGGTTTTGGTGGTGGAAGATTTGGGATTCAACTTCAATAGTGGAAAATCTGGACTTTGGTTTTAATAGTAATATATTTGGGCTTTGGCATTGGTAGTGATTGAATCTAGGATTTAGCGATGGTGGGTTTTGGCTTCGATAGTGGTAGATTTAGGATTTGCCCTTGGAAATGATCGAACTGGGCCTTGAATTTTGTGTTGATACATCTAGAATAATTATGAAACAACTAGCAAAGGAATATCTAGGGGATAATGATGTTTTTACCAAAATATTTGGTGGAGGTCCCATGATTTTTTATCCTAGGGCTTCTAAACCTTCTTGGGAAGAGGTTTTGAAGGGCATAATTATTGAGAAAAAAATAAATACCTTTGATATTTCCCTGGATATTTAATAGAGCATTCCATGCTCAATAATCCTAGATATATTAATGGATAGACCGATTAATCTTGGGTGCTTCAACTTGATAGAAAAGTTAATTGGATTTAGGCTAGACATGGACACAATAAGGAAGTGAGCTACTAGAAAATAGAAGCTAAGTGGACATATGGAAGCAATGACACTTCCCAAAGGATTTATTCTCTTTTTATTTGCATCTCAAGAAGATATGTTAGAGGTTTTGTTGAAAGTTACTTAGTTTTTAGGGAAGGGGTTTATTTTTAAGGAAATAGTATCCAAGGTTTAATTCCAAATTTGAAAATATCATTTTTACCACTATTTGGAAGTGACTTTTGGGTGTGACTTTATGGGCTAGATTATTAGTTTTTATTTTGCTACAAAAATCTTAGAGCATAATGATCTGTGCATATTTTTGTGTTAATGTGGATTTGGATAAGCCTCTTCATTCATCTATCCTATTAAAATCCTAGGTGGGGACTTAAACTCAAAATATTGAATATAATAACTTTCTAGCCCTATGTAGAAATTATAATTGAGCAACTCATCTCCAAAGCAGTTGTCTAGTTAAGCAACCAAAATTCATGAAGGTGTGGGAAAATCTAGATCCTCTTTAGAAAAACAAGGGAACTGAGGGACAAAATCTTATCTCATTATTTTTTAAAAGGAATAACCATAAAATTAAAGATCAATGGTGGGTATGAATATATTCTAGGTGTTATTTGAGCCTAATGAAGGAGATATTGTGGAAAATGTAGACCTATAGATGAAATTTTTTGAGTTGAAAAAGGGAGATAAATATATGGGGTCTCTACTCTAGGTAAATGGCATGGGTTTGAAGATGACCAATCAAGAAGAGCTCTAGAATATCATATAGGAAGAAATTCAAGAACAAATAATTGAGGTAGAAATGAGGCTTCCTTTGGGATGTGGAGAAGACTCCATTTTATAATAGGGGATAAGTTGAACCAAATGGAAGCAGTGACCCCAAGAGCTAGTTCAAGTTGCTATCTTCAAAATGAAAATAAATGGAAGAGCACCAATGATGGCAAGATGGAGGTAGTTTAAGTACCCCAATTTTTTTGATTCAATCCATGGATGATGAGGAGGATCTCAAATATCAGGATATTAGGTCAAAAATAAAGGAAAAGAGAAAGTCCCACGTATGAGACTAAATTGACAAGCTAAAAAGGAAATTGATGGAAAATAAAATAAAGTGTGCAAACCCTCAAACCATAAATTGTGATAATGAGATACATAAAAGGAGGTGGCATATGGCACCCAAGCAACTCTAAATATTGGTGGGATTAAAAACCCCAAAAAGTCTAAAAAATGAAGTTGATATCATGAAATTTTAGTGGAATGAATGTCCCTACCACTCGAAGGGTGATTAAGGACCTTAAGCATAATGATCATCCATAAACTTTACTATTTCAAGAAACTAATTGTTTTGAAGGAAATATGCAGTCTATTAAGAAATTTGTTTGGAATAATGAAGAGTGGGTAGTAAGTGCATAAGCCTTTGGGGGTATTTGGATCCTTCAGAATTCAAACATTTTATTAGGTGATTATATTCAAAATAATGATAGGTTCATTTTAGTTTTTTTCTATTCTACTATTTTTTATTTACCTTGGATTGTTATAAATTTTTACACTCCCAACTCCCTAGTGGCGATAAGAATAGTTTGGGAGGGGCTACTAGACCTTAGAAAGAGTTTAATGATAGCATGGAGGATTTTTTACATATTGTTTCTTCTAGTGGTCTCATGGTTTTTTCTTTAAGAGAGCTAAAATATACGTGGTTGAAAAGAATATTGGGCAAGGTTCTTATTTAAATTTGCCTTGATAGAGTGTTGGTCTCTTATAATTGGTTTTCTACATCTAGTAATAGAAATTTCTAAAATTACTACATTCCCTTTGATTTGGCTTTCTTTGTGTGCTCCAAAGTCTAGGTTGTGTAGTGTTATTAGTGTTATCTTGTATTTTTCAACCTAGTTTTGTTGTCTGGATCCTAGCTTTTTGGTGTTGAAGACTATTTTGACCTTCTACATTATCTTGGCATTATCTTCTCTTTATTTTTTTCTATTGGCCTACTTCTCTAGATATTTTATGTTGGGCATTTGGTTTTTATTAGTTTTTTTGTGATGTGTTAAGGTAGCTTCCTTGTAAATGGGTCGGGGCCCTTTCAAAATCCTATTTTCTCACCATATAAAAAAATAACCTTGATCAAAATTCTTAAAAAATCAATCAATAAGACTAGTCACAATTAGCACCTCCAACTCTATCTTGCTCTATGGGCCTATCACATGTACTCCCACTAGAGAAAATCCATATGTACTACTTTATGGGACTAAGGTGGTTTTTTCATTTGAAATTTATATCCCTTCTTTGTGATTCTTATTGTAAAATACCTCTATTGGTGATGAATATCACCTAGCTCGCCATAGTTAATTGGAGTTGCTTAGTGAAAAGTGCATAAATGCCTTAGATCACATTTGTACTTATCATAATTGTATTAAATGTGTCTACACTAAGAAGGTGCATAATCACTCCTTTGGGGTAGGAGACATTTTCCTTAAATAAAAGTAAAAGAACATCAATATCAAGACAAAATCAAAGGCAAATTCAAGCTTAATTTGTTAGGCCCACTTAGAAAAACTACTTTTTTTTAGAGCATATAACCTTGCCACCCTCAATGGAAGGAAATTAAAGAACCCATGAAAATTATGCATATTAAAATACATCATGCATCACTTTGCATTGATTTAATGACCATACTATATTATTACCTATCAATGTGCATGATTTGTTGACATTACTTTTTTGCTTGCCTAGTTGTCATATTTGTAAAACTGCTTGTCAAAATTAAATGCACAATTGTTTCTCATCATTGTATGGTTTTATTATTACATGTAGAATTAAGGGACTTTGCAAGGATGCGATGATGACACTAGTCAAGATTGTATAATTAGTTTTACACTTGTATTGAACTTGCACTAAGTCACTGATGCTAGCAGGTCCTCTCCCTTGGGACATTCACTTACTTGATGCTTGATTTATTTACCTTCTAAGATGAAACAATAGCTTGATATTTGCATGGGTATCCAATGCTAAAAAAATTTCTCTTTACATTTACATAGAATTGATTTCTACATTGAATTATTGCATTCATATTTTTTCCCCTAACCTTATACAAAATTGTTAGAACCTCTTATTAAACTCCCTCTAGCTTGTCCATCTCTAAGGAATATGTTGATAGGATTAGTCATTGATAAATGAATTTAATGGTAGAAAATACAATAAAAATTATTTTAAAAACTTGTTAATGATAAATAATTCTATTAAACATTCTCTAAAACATTGTAGGCATATCCAACCTTTACCTAGACAATCCTTTGAATCCTCAAAGATTCAAAAAGAAAATGTAAGTGGATTTTTGGCTATATTGGAAGAAAAATTATCACTACAGTTCACTATAGTTTGAGAATCCAAATTATTTCCTCTCTTGATTCTATTTCCCCTCATTTACCATAACATTATTAGGACCATAACTATAACAAATTACCTCTGATTTCTTGACCATCCTTATGAACTTTAGTATTTGGAGTAGAGTTGACACTTTGTCACCTCAATATATTTATTTGAGTAATACTTCTTATACACATCCACCATTCGGATTGAACCCGGGTCACATCATCGATAATACAAGTGGCATCGTTGATGGTAGACCACACTCACAGGGATGCCACCTAAATATTTAATATATTTAATCTAATTATAAATATTCTATGAATCTATCCTATGTTGGGAGGACATAACATTACTTCTAGTTCTAGATTTCAAATTGAAACTTTGACATTACTCCACACATTCTTATGGGACTTGGTGGAACTGATCCTTTATCCTTTATATGCTTGGTAAATTTTTTATGTTCCTATCAAAACAAAAAGGGGATAATGCCTCATTTATCCTTCTATATTCCATATTTACCAAACATCAAGTGATAGGTAGATTGCCACATTTATTCCTCTTCTTCCTCAATTTTGATAATTTAGTGAGTTTATTATATTGCAAATACTACAAGGGAAGGTTATATTATCTCTCTCATGTGCATATAAATTATACTTGTATAACAAAATTACAACATCCTTCACCTCTAGTCATGCTATATAATCATACTTCCATTTTTATTTTTCCCTTTAAAATATGAATCTCCAGCTATCTCTTAGTGCCTTCACAATATGAGATGATAAAGTTTAGTTTTCTTTTTAGATAAATTTTGTAATATCATACATTTAGATGGCTATATCATTTCACACTTTTGAAGGCATCAATATGTGTCTATCAATATATTTCCTAATATTTCCTTGATGTCCACACTTGAATCATACAATCTACAAAGATGCCAAATGATGATCCTAGTTAGAATATGCATTTTTCATTCCACTTAGTGCCAAGTAACTAAGGCTAGCGGATTTGTGATTTTCACCTAATTTAGGCACTCTCCATATTTAGTAGCCTTGATACTTGTTCTACAAATTTTTAATGGTTCCTCATGGGAGCACTATTATACCCATAAAAAATTTAGAATTTTGCTGATATTTTTTATGACTACTTTGTCTTTGTTACATTGATTGTTAGAGAATTCCCATACTATTTCATGCTATATATGTAGGTAACTACTTTTATTCACAATGGTTGTTGCATACTACACATTTATGGTGCTAGCCATGAGTAGTTAAATTTATATTCTACTAACTAAACTAAGTAGATATCCCTCTTTAGGTCTCTTTCCTACTTCAATAAACTCATATCGAGAGCCAATACTTTTGTATTTTATTTTATGAATATATAAAATATATTTATGTATATGTTTCAAATGGATAGGGAATCATTTACTTCCATCCATGGTATCGTACATGAATTCTACTACCTATCATATCCACAAGGTCCATCTTGTATAAATTATTCACATATTTGAGTTGAGGTTAAACTCCATATTTAGCATAACCCTCATCTCATATAAAATTATTCTTTTTTTCCCTCCTCAAATAATTCTAACTTTTCAAGCTACCACATCACCATTGAGGAACTCTTTAGAGGAAAAAACAATTATTGCTTATAGCCAATCGATTTTAAAATATACACTATCATCAAGTAGTAAGTTATACTTTCTTTTCCATTATGAAGTCATTCAATCAATTTGAGTATCCCTTGTGGATATTTCCTCACTTTTCTTACTCACTCTAACCCTCTATATAGTTCTCTATTCTATATTTATAAACCATTACCTTTTATATACTTTTATTGAACCTAGTGCTTAGCACTCACTAAGACAATGGATCAATAAAATATACACTTTAGAATGGATTATAAATACACATGGGTGAACTATTACTGCTCCCTTGATCCCTATATATACATTCTCATTAGCTTATAGGATCTTGAAACATGTGGGAAAGATAAGCTAGATACCTCAAAAATGTCCCACTCAGTGTTTGATAGGTCATTCTCTATTTTATGACTATGTCATGGTATCCCTTAAGTTAACTTGGATTTCCTCTTTCCTTGGTAGCTTTTGGAACACCAAGATAATCGAGGCAAAATACATCTAGTTTCTTACACTTGCATCCCTTAGTGCTTTATAAGCATTAAAATATATTGACATATCTCATTGGACCTTAAGTTAACAAGAATATCCTTCTTCTTTGGTACTTGTTAGGAAATCAACATCATAGAGATAAGATATATTATATCTTTTAATGTGAATGATTGCACATGTGTATTAGTTATCAGACTATCTTATCCATATATCTCATTGGTCTTTCAGCTAACTAAGTTCCTCTACATTCCTTATCCTCTTTTTTTTTGTAACCCCAAAAGATATTTTTATTTGGAACCATCTCCTATGACCTCATGTGGGTTGTAATTTCTCTCCCCTATCCAACTGGTGTATGACATTTCATGTACTGGATTGATCTCTTCATGTGTCAATCCATATTTCATGGCATCATATAAATTCCTTTTCTTCTCATTCCTAGCATAATTTTTGGTATATGTTTCATATGAAGCATCATTGCCTTATTTGGGCATTGCGATTTTCTCATAATGTTTATTCTAGAGACCCCTAAAAACAATTGACCATAAAAGAAAAATTTCATTTCTAGTAACTCCTCCTCACTAGTAGCATTGTAACCCTTTCATACTCACATATTTGATATGTTAGTTGTACATTGGATATCTTTATAATTTAGGCCTTAAATGGTTGCTAACCATGTTGTCCATGAAGGCCTTAAATAGTCACTATCTTGTCCATGAATGCCTTAAGTGGTTGTTGTTCATATAGGCCTAAATAGCCATTGTTCATGTAGGTATTAAATGGTCATTGTTCATATAGGCCTTAAATGGATTATATTCATGTTTGCCTTAATTGACCTCTACTCATATAGACCTTAACTTTCTACTAGTCATATAGGCCTTAACTAGCTATTGACCATTTTGCTTATATAGGAATTAATTGTTCATTTACCATATTTCTCACATCGACCTTCATAAGCCATTGTATATAATTTTATAAATATTTTATATAGTTTATAAATCATATTTTCTCATTTAGGCCTTCACAGGTCATTTTTTACATGCCTATATAGGCCCTGATTTGCCATTGTTCACTTGCATATTTAGGCCTCCACTAGTCATTGTTCACTGGTTTATTTAGGCATTTGCTAGTTTTTGTACATATGCTAATGGTCTTAACTATCCATCGTTCACACATTTGTACATATTGTAGGGCTCATTACTATTTTTTTGGTTGTCTAATCTCATTTTTTCCCTTGTTCCCTTATTCCCACATCAATTTCCACTAAAAGTACCTACAAAAATAACTTTACTTAAAATACTATACTACCTTAAGACATAATCAATTCCATTTACATATATTCCTACATAAATTACTTTATTTTTTAACCTATTTACCCCTACATATTTCTTTACTAAGTATTTTTTTTTTTATCATTTCAAAATTATTACCATCACATTTTCATTCCAATATTTACCACTAAATCTCTATATACAATAATTCATTAAAATTTTCATTCACTCCCAAAATCATGCCCCCATGTATTAAACACATTCATTTCATCAAACCAATCATTATTTAACTGTCCATGTTCATATTTGTGACAATAGTATTTTTATTTTAAAATTTTATCATAATCATGTCACTTACAAATTCATAATAACAAAAAATCATCAAAAATACTATATCCTCACAAAAATATATAAATCACATTCACACATCCTATTCACATCATTTATATCATCATGAACACATTATTACCAAGTACCTATGTCATTTCTATTTATTTTCCATTTTTATCACATTTAAATTAACACCCTTGAAACCTCTTTCACCAAAATCAATTAAAAATACTATATCCCTACAAAAACATGCAATTATTTTGTTGATATATTTCTTACATAAAATATTTCAACATATACATATAAATCATGGCCTATCTATACATTATATATTTATTCTATATTTATTTTATCATACAAAATTTAAATAACATCATATAATAATATACATAACACACAATTAATTGAATCATCACATAGATCTCTATATATCATCAAAAATCAATAATTTACATCCATAAATACATTGGTACTTCATAATCACAACCTTGATACACTTTACCATAACTACATCTCATAAGCTAGCCTACCTTCAAGACAAAATCAACATAGCTAGTCATACAACAAAATATGTGAGTCAATATTTCTTAACTCTTTGAATCAAACTCTATTGGTTTTTGTGGTGTTGGCATCCCAATTGATTGGGATTCTATCCTTATATTTGATATTTATCATTAATTACTTTGTGAAGGGGAAGGTTGCCTCTGATCTTCTAGTACAACCTAATGATATAAACCTTTGTAATATGTTGCCTTGTATGCATCACGTTAGGCTTTCTCTAGATAATCTAGAAAATATTGCATAAGTAGACCCTTTCTCTATCCAAAGTCTACTAGTACCCTAGCCTCATCCTTTGTTGTTATAATTGAGTCACCTCTCTTAAAAATTGATAAATCTTAAACTTGTCTATGTTCCATTCTTCTCTAACCTGATCCAACTCCCCTTACATCTTGGACACCTTGATTACCTCCGATTGTATCATTTCTAAGATCTCCTAAAGAATCACTTTCTATATCTCCAATTTATTGATCCTTTATCTCTTATCAAGGGTCCCACTTGAATATCCCACCTCTATCATGCTAGTATCTAAAGGAATGATACTAAGGAATGCTATCAATAAGGCGCTCTATGCTAACAATCCATACCTCACTTGATGACTGTAGGTAGTCATCCTATAAATCTTCTAGAATCCTTAGGCCATCCTAGGCCATTGGGGCCTCCTCTCATATATGAGTTATCATGATTTTATAGCATCGTATTATCCTCCAATAGCCCTTCGTGACTCAAACATAATATACCTCTGAAAGTAGACCAATTAGATCATCCATGTCCTCCTCTATAAAATTGGTAGGATCTAGCCTACCTCCCACTCTAAGCTCACTACCCACACACTTATACAAGTAATAACCCATCATGGGTACTTCCTAAATATCTACAAATAGGTGCCACACATGGACATATCTAAATAGATCCATATCTCCTTAAGGCATCATCAACCATTTGATCTTTTGAACCCTTGCTAGCTCAAAACCATAATCATCCCAAACCAAATGATCCTACCATGGTCTCCAAATAATATGGTTGACATATATCTCATTAATGACTCACCTAGACCACACCAATTCTACCTTGTAGGCATGTACTAATATATAAAAATGTTGTACCCATCCATATACTATCAACCTTGTAGGATCATCTATTATTCCTGGTAGACCCATAGGACATTGCATAGCTAGGTGTTTCCAACACCACACCTATAGTAGAGTGCACCAAAATAAAATCTTGCCTCCCTAGTAGATGACTTTGTATAGTGTCCAATATGATTGGTCTATAATTATTGGGCACTAGAAAAACCTCCTCTACTTGTTTTGCATCTAAGTCACCATATCTACTTGCTCCACAATGGTGCTCTTATTATATGATGACCTATTCACATCCCTAAATTCATAGTGCTCATGAGGATTTTCAACATATCCACCCTACCAAAAACATGGTTGGAAAAAATTTCACTACTCTTTGTATGATAAGTGGGGTTGCCCATAAATAGTTGTACCACCCTTCTCTTCTCAGGGTAAGTATATACCTCCATTCCATGAATTAGTATCCTCAAATTACACCACACATCATCTAGTGTCATGGTAATCACTTTGGTACCAATATCTATATACCACTACTCTACCAATTCCATTAGTAGTGCATGATCAAACTCTTGATGGCTTTTTATATAGATTAAATCACAAGTTCCAAAATCCAAGATATTAAATAAATTAAATATATGAGCATTTAATATAAATGACCAATATCAATTAGTATAACATTCATGAAATATATTAATAATATAACATAGTGAATAAAATCACTATATTATGAATAAAATATACAAGATATCATATACGAATTATTCTTCTATATATAATACATAGAGCTAATATAACCTTTAAGGTGACTCTTCAATACTTTATCTACTTCTCTCCTTACATATTCAAGATATTTATCCTTTCATATTCCATAAATAAGATAAACCTATCATGTCTCTTGACTTTACATCTTACCACATACATGTGACTCTTCACTTGCATACTTGAAACATACACACATGACATTTAACTATCCTATATGACATATTGTACACACTTTCACTCTCAATTACATGACATTTGCACACTCTCAAATTCTATACACTTCCTCACATTATTACATGACAATTGTACTCATTATACACATAGACACATACTTTAGGGGAAATATAAATCACACACCCTAAACTATTGTAGATACAAAATATTTGCACCCCTTTCTCTCAGGCTAATGGATCCATACCTGAAAGGGGGAGGGAAAATGATGGATCTGCACCCTAGACAAGAAGCACTTGAATTGTGCTTTCCTTGGTGTTTGTTGACAAATTGGGCGAGGGTTCACCAAGAAACACTTTTTGTGGCAGTTTCTACGCCTAGGTAAGATGGATGTTTGTTGGATTCTTTTTATATGCATACACCTAGGGTTTGGCCCAAATGCAACTATTGCCTAGCTATATGCATTTCAAATTTTGATGTAAATACAGTAAACATATTCTAACTAGAAAGCTTTATAAATCTAACTATGATGCAAATGCCTTTTTTAAATATTAGAAATAAAGGACGAGATCTATGCTAACATTTTTTTTTTCTTTTTTTTGTTTTTTCTTAATCCAATATGCTAAATGTGTTTTGATATAATTAAATCTATGTTTTTTTATTTTATTTCTTTGAATTTTTTTTGATGTGAAGGTGATGTACCTAATTTTATATCTTTTTTGTCTTTTGTGTTTTCAGCTAGTATGATTGATGCAAAGGAGAATGCAATTAAGTATATGTTTGGTTCCTTTTATTTTGAGTTTTTCAACTATTGCTATTGATATAAAATAATGCACCTAAGTTTGTGTTTTGATCCTTTTTATTTTGAGTTTTTCAACTAATATGATTTAATGTGAAAAACTATGCAACTAGATTTTGTATTTTTGATCTATTCTTTTTAGTTTTTCAATTAATGAAACTGATGTAAAATAATGTAACTAAGTCTATGTTCATTTTTATGTTTTTTTTTAACCTTTTTATTTCTAATAAATGCAATAAATTCTAAGAGTAATAAATCTAAGTTTGTATCCTTTTTTTGTTCTTTTATGTTTTATTAAACATAATTTTACAAACTTACAGAATAGAAAATTGTAGCAAAGACAAGTTTAGATCCTTACCTGGTCTGAATATTTGCTCTCAGTTGCTTTTTAGATGTTACAGTATGAATTTAGATGTCTGAATTTATCAGATAAATTTAGTCAGCCAAATATTTCTAAAACCTATAATTTCATAATTCAACACTACAATTTGTAATTAGAGGTGGGGGATATTCTTAGGTCACAGTCAATTAAGATTTGCAATAGTCAAATCCCCTTGGTTCCTTCAGTAAATCATATGGAAATAATGGATCTATAGATCTAGTAAGAAATAATGCAACTTGAATCGAAAGGACAAAAGGAAAAAATGATAATATTCAATATAAATCAAAGTAAGGCATAGCATAATGCAAACATGGATTGATATAACAAAACTTGCAGTAAAAAATGTGCCCCCTACATTAAATTATTCTTTTTTTGGATGATCAGTATGATTTTGGACGCTGGGTATAGTTTTGTGTGAGCTGAAAATGTCCTACGGTCAGGATATTTTTGGATTCTATGATAAATTTGAGCTAGAAAAATTTGTAAAAACATAGCAAAAATTCATATTATTGCTAAGAATAAAATGGATATGCACATTTGGTGTCACCATGTCTAACGACTCCTAGAACAGTGATCTGAGATCGAAAACTCCCTTACAACTTGCAACAAAGATCCTAGAAAATTCTTCCTCAATCAATCTCTCCTACAAATTATCATCATTAGCTATGATAAGGGGGAGTCTGGGGGTTTTAAAACCTAAGGCATGTCGAGGTATTAGGGATGGAGGCAAGAATAGGCCAGGTAGTTAGGATAAATTAAGTGTTTTCTCATTCTAGATAAATTCAGGTTAGCCAAATTTGTTGGGGATCTAGATTCATCCAATTTAGATTCAAAATCCCAAATGAGTACCTAAATTAGGCACATGTTGTATTTGAATGAATTTTATCAGCCATAAATATCAGAACCATCCAAATTCATCAGGCTTGTAGAAATTCTTTGAAAAATAGGGAAAATAAAGTAAAATCCAATTTTAGTATGCACAAAAATCAAGGTAGAGATCCAAAGGATAATTTCATGTTGTTAGGGTGTAACGACATGCTTTATAGGAGGTGGAATTTTAAGGGGTGTCAAAATTATGTGGCTTCATTTTACCCCCTCTTTAGCGAATTTATGAGCAATAAATGTGTTAAATAAATATGTAGCAAAAATAAAGTTTAGGCTGCAAAGAAACCAAAATTATTCAATATTTTCTTTGTGTTTATTATCTAGGATACCTCCTTCGATTTTTGTCAAAAAATTTGAATTTTGTTGCACAACTCAAAATTTGAAGCGAAAAAGGGGTTAAAAGGGTGATATAAATTGGAAATTTAGGGTAAACCCTAATTCATTTTTTACCCTCACTATTGTTGAAAATTGATCTCTAGGGCATAATAGCGACCATGGAGCTCAGGCAGATGCAGTTCGAGAAGAAAATAATAGAATTGGTGCAAGGATGGAGGTAAGTGGTTGTATTTCTTCAGAATTGATTTTTTTTGGTTGAATTTTGGATTTCTTGGTGAATTTAGATGCAGCCTACCATTGTGTGGCCACGATGACAAATTCGGGCCAATCCAAAAAAATTGGAAATTTGAATTCATCTTGAAAGGCATCTAAATTAACAAATTTGAATGCTTTTCAATGAATTCTTATGACCAATTTTATCTGCGAGAGCTCCGAATTTGCGAATTCAGACGTACGAAGGGTAAATTCGATCACCCAAATTTATTTTTGTACGTGTCCAAATTTGCACTTTAAGTTTGAATTTATTATATTAATACACGTTTACCATTTATATTTCCTTATTGTAGTTATTTTTTGTGTGTGGCACTTTGTTATTTTTCAATTTATGACATTTAATTAATTTGTTTATTATTTTTGGTTTTGTAGCGAGGGGTACTTAAGATTCATGAGTGGTGACACAAGGGGTTCGATGATAATGTTAGAACCATTAGCATGGATGAGAAAAATATATTGACAGTAGTAGGGATGAACCACGTGGTTGAGATGCCATTCATAAAGGCAAACTATAGTCTGCTAACAACTTTGGCGGAGTGGTGGTACCCAATATATTCTACATTATGGATACCTACATGAGAGATGTCCCCTACATTAGAGGATGTATGGTGGATCCCTAGAGTACCAATCATGGGGAAATTTTTTTATCAGTCCATATCCTAGGCTTAGGCCATGTAGTGATTGATAGGAGACCCATAATTTCCTATTGAGCAAAGTGAAGTTAACATGGAGGGACTAGTTACGATAGAGAGGGTGTCTCACCTGACAGTGGTACTGGTAGAGAAATTTGCAAGATTATTTTTGTGCCATTAGAGTGGATGATATATTCCATAGGTATTGGTATATGTGGTTGCAAACATGAGGAATACTAGGATGCAGTTTTCCTAGGGACCATATATTCTGTATCGCTTATACAAGACCTTATTTAGAATTATGTATAAGAAGGGAAATAGCTTGGTCCCTACTATTTTTATGTAGGTATGATGCTAGGATAAAATTACCATGAGGATGCCAATGAGGCTTCCTCATAAGGATATAGATGATGGATGACCTATTGTATTATGTTGGGGTCCTATAGTAGGATAGATGAGGATGAGTGGCCTAGAAGAGGCCAGGCAGGCTATGGATGAGTTGACTATGCAATAAATTTATTGGATATCCTAGCGAGGGCATCATTATTAGGAGAATGATAGGATATATTTGTCATGTGTATGATGAGTGTGATGGCTCCATATGTATATGGTAGATATTGAGCTACACTAAGATGATCAAGTGCTTCAATAGTTAGGACTGGTATAGTTGATCCCTGAGATCAAATACTTCATATTTCAATGGGTAGTCCAAGATTCGATAACCACTAGTGGATCAAATCTCAATAGGTTTATTGAGGTATATAAGGATGATCCAGTGGTTTCCATAGTAGAGGGTGATGATGCAGGAGTTATATATGGGTACGCTATATGGTATACCAATATCCTTACTATGAGGATCACTCAGGAGAGAGGTGTAGCTAATCGGGTACACCGAACTTATAAGGAATCATATAGATGGTGATCAACTAGACTAGAGGAGTAGAGAGAGAAAAAAATGCCAAAACAAAGAGAGGGGCCTCAGATAAGAGGATATCAACAAATACAGAGGTTTGCTTAACAGGAGAGGACTCTCTAGATCAAGGGAGAGATAGGGTAGTAATAGCAGTTAAGAGATTCACAAAAACATGTACCTCCATTAGAGCATACTGCATTATCTCCTTAGTGATGGTTTCTATTTGTTCCTCTATAGGATTCACCTAGGAAGGTCATTGCTAGGGAGATTAGGGAGTTGAATGGTGTTGATGAGGTTGTTGTCCTATGATTAGAGATAAACAGTCTAAGGAGTTAGATTGATATTAAGGCAAGACAAATATAATAATTGGAGGGACAAATCTCATAGTCTTAAAATTTATTGAGTCAAGCTCAAGATCACCTAGCCTGAATGTAGGGTCATGGGTCACATCAAACACAATCACAGACCCATAAACAAGGAGTGTGGATTTATTCTAGTCCTTAGATAGCAAGATAGTAGTGGTAGATTTGGTCATGATATCACATTGAGCATCCTTCTAGGAGATGCTACAGTTAGGAGATTCACAACAACATGTACCTCCACTAGAGCGTACTGCATTATCTCCTTAGTGATGGTTTCTCTTTATTCCTCTATAGGATTCACCTAGGAAGGTCATTGCTAGGGAGATTAGGGAGTTGAATGGTGCTGATGAGGTTGTTGTCCTATGATTAGAGATAAACAGTCTAAGGAATTAGATTGATATTAAGGCAAGACAAATCCAATAATTGGAGGGACAAAACTCATAGTCTTAAAATTTATTGAGTCAAGATCAAGATCACCTAGCCTAAATGTAAGGTCTTGGGTCACATCAAACACAGTCACAAAACCATAAAACAAGGAGTGTGGATTTAGTCCAGTCCTTAGATAGCAATATAGTAGTGGTATATTTGGTCATGATATCACATTGAGCATCCTTCTACAAGACTTTGTACTATTAGCTGGTTCCTAAGGGTTAGAGGGCTATATTTCCCTCAAATTTTACCCCTCCAAGTTACGCTAGGTTGAGCTCTAGGTTAGTGTCTAGGGATCCTCAATTTCATGCACTCAGGCCACCTCCTAATGATACTCAAAGCTCTAGAGGGTCTAGGGGATGATATACCAAGGTTGAATTTTATGGTATATGCCCTAGTGACTGAGTATTAAGACAACTTGTTATGGCATGAAAAAATCCCCATATGGTATACAACAATATCACACAGAACTTGTCCAAAGCTGAATAACAATCTCACATAGAACTTGTCCAAATATGAATTACAATCTCACACAAAACTTGTCCAAAATTGAATAACAAACTCACACAAAAATTTGTCCAAATATGTTCTAGCAAGCTCACCAAGATCATGCCCAAAACTGCACCAACAAGCTCACTAAGAACTTGTCCAAATATGCTCTAGAAATCTCACCAAGAAATTGCCCAAAACTGCTCCAATAAGCTCACTAATAACTTGTCCAAATCTGCTCTAGAAATCTCACCAAGAACTTGCCCAAAACTATCCCAAATTTGTCCATAAATCTGCCCCAAAACTATCCACAAAGCTTTCTCAAAACTGTCCTAAAACTATCCACAAATATGCCCATAAATCTATCAAGGTAAAGCTCAAATATGAACTCAAAAATGGATGGCAATGTACTCTTCAATGGATGACAACAATGATCCACATTGATCTGAACTCAAATCAACTCAAATAAACTCATAGAAGCATAAATATAATTTTTAGAGACTCAATATGTTCTAGGCTCAATATCAACTCAACTCAACTCAACTCATAGAAGCATAAAGAGAATTGTTAGAGACTCAATATGTTCTAATATCAATCTCAACTCAACTCAAATCAGAATAATGGAATAGTTTGTTTCATAGGACTTGAACAATAACTTCACACATCACTTGACTAGGCTTATTCAAATCAACTCAACCCAAGTCTTATAGAACCATAAAGAGAATTTTTAGAGACTCAATATGTTCTAAACTCAATCTCAACTAATCACCACAAGGGACAATTCTTCCTCACACAACCCTAGTCCAAGTATGTATCAACCAACTCAAATGTTTCCAACAATGCTCAATTAAAAATCTCACATAACAATGATACTCATGTTCTTTTCTAACTCAAGTTATTTAACAACCAATGGGCTTCCACAACTATGCTTATAAAACAAGTTTTAAACACAATTCTCAATTCAGAAAACCTTGAAGCATTCAATCAACCTCTTTTGAAAATGAAACCACAAAAAATCCTTTTGCCTCCAATGATATTTCAGAAATAAACCACCATAGAAAATCAATAGGAGAATATGCCCATACATTTTATAAATATGAAGAATCCCCTTTGGAAAATCTGCCACACTCAACACACTTTGAGAAGAACAAAACAACCTTCACTTGAACCCTTTTACAAAAATATAAATATCTCTTTATGTACACCTTATTTCTCCTTCTAAACAAAATAATCAAATAGCCCTCGAAATAAGCTTTACAACGATATATAATATGATATACTTATTAAAAGGAAAATCACAAAAAATATTTCCTTTGCACAACATGCACCACAAACCTTATCTCTCCTAGGGAAACCTTAGAAACATAAAATATTTGGAAAAATTAATAACTTACCTTTAAAATCAGTAGGATTCAATCCCCTGTCGCTACCTTTACACCACTTAAACCGTGGCACAAAAAACCACGTGAGCCAACCGCTCATATAGAAACCAAGAGTGCAAGACCTCCTTCTTGCTTCCTCTGAACTTTCCCTCAAAAACCACATGCACAAAAGGTTCTCCCTTTTTACATTGCAAAAACCAGCACCGGTGGGATTCAAACTTTGGATCTAATGGCACTTAAACACCTTATGCACCTTCCTCTTGCCACTACACCACAAGCACCTACAATGATAGGTAAGGAACCTCCCTTACCTTTGTTCCATCTTCTCTTCATTGGTTTTCAAACGAATATGACACTTTTTCTCCCTTAGCACTTCGAACAGATTATCTTCATCGAGAACTTAGGGAAAATAAAAAATTTAGTGGCATATTTATATATGCCCACATTTTTATTTTGATGTCATCTATGACTTAATGTTATTTGCCTCCTCCTTTCTGACGTCAGCAATATTAAAATATTAATTTTAATTTTAATTATAAATTTAAATTTTAAATGATTACAATTTAAACTTAAACATTTAAAATTAATTATCTCCTTCACCGGGGCACTTTTTTTGACAAAACATAAAACCAACCTATATTTTAAGAAAAACCCATTTCAAATCTGCCATACATGGTTTTAAATAAAATATTTAATTGTCTACCTTCGTTTTCACAAAAACTCTATAAATAGCCATGCTTTCCAAAATATCATAAATTCTTATTTATGAAATATTTTGGCCACAAAAACTCAATGTGATCCATATGATATCAATGACCCATGTGACATCAATGAAAAAATAAAATACCTCAAATTACCTCAAATTTCTAAAAATATCCCCATTTGTCATTGATGGCAACACCTCTAATGCAAATCACCACAGTCACTGCAAAAACTAACTCTAAGAATCAAAGATGCTCCCCCTGACTCAATACTCTCTATGGAGGCTGCTCCTAAATTAATACTCTCTTTGGAGGTTGTTCCCCCTAACTCAATGCTCTCTTCCTTACTCAAATCTCTCCCCCTTTGACATCAATGATAAAAGGGACACCTATGGGGCTAAAAGATATGACTCTTAAGCTTAGCCCCCTTAACTCCTCTCTTGAGGTGATTAATTTTGGGGTGGGAGTATTTTATTTTTTAATTTACATGGTGGAATCGGTAGCCACCACGAATCCTGGCAGGCTGTCCAAATTTTATGGCCGCCATAATATTTTGGACTATCCACCCCAGAAGCCGCCACATAGATTTTTGCGTAGTCTGCCCCTATAACCACCATGCCACAATCATTTTAACTTTTTACGCCACTAAAAGCACTAGGAAAGGAACAAGCATTCAGTCCGACGAGGCCCGAGATTTGAACCTTGGACCTCTGCCTACCTTATGGGGTTTGGATGAACCAATTGGTCTACATATCGGACCTAGGTGGGAGTACTTTTACTCCCATATTATATTGATTCTTTTCTCTATCAACTTCCTTCCATATTTTTCTGATAACCTTATCTTGATGAATTACTTGATCTTCTTGTCTAGAACCTGTTTGACCTTCTTGCCTTGAACCTATTTGGAATTGATTCCTACACCATTTTGCAATATGTCCAAAGTTATTGCAATTAAAACACTTGATATTGTAGCCTTTGGATGGTGCCCATATCTTGAATTCATTCTTAAAATAATTTCCATATCCATTCCTTTCCTGAACCCTATATTGTGAAGCTCTATTTTCATGATCATTATGACTTCTAAATTGTGTAGCTCTAAAACCACAACCATGTTGCTCATTTACTTTGCACTGAAAAGCTTTGTGACCAATATTGTTACATGAGAAGCAATGTCCCTGAAAACTAGACCTTCTTCCTTTGAAGTTCCTTCTAGTAAAATCAAACTTCTTTGATCCATGGATCCTGCAATATATAGCCTTATGTCCAAATCTATTACAAGAAAAATAATGTCCTAAAAAATCCCTTTGTTCATGCATTTGTTATTCATATATTTCTTGACCATTACCCTTATTATCATTTTCAACTTGTGCATTGCATCCTTGAACCTTATTTGTAGTATCTAAAGCTTCTTCCTTAGTTTCTTCCTTGCTTTTCTCTTCAAGAATTTATATTCCTTTTGAACTTGATTCACCTATCTCAAAACAAGAACCAAATTGAATATCTGGAGCCATAGGAACTTTCAAAATTTCCTCACAAATCTTATATGCTTCCTTTATTTCAT